>CM021768.1:65963065-66065622 GCA_011076525.1 Nettapus auritus
CGGGGGGAGCCGGGGCCAGCCCCGGCCGCCGCCGCCGCCGCCAGCGGGGCGATGAGGAGCAGCTGCCGGGCGGCGCCGTAGCGCGGCCGGCAAATGGCCGAGGGGCCCCGGGCCGGCCGGCGGCTGAGGCACCGCCGCATGGGGGCCCGGCGCTGAGCTTCGCCATGGCTGCGCACTCCAGGTACGGCCCGGCACCGGCAGCGGGGGGGGTGAAACCGGGGTCGGGCTGCGGTTCGCCAGGGAGAAGCGGGGTGCGGGGGGAGGCAGCCCGAAGGCAGCCCCGCCGCACCGAGCCCGGCGAAGCCACGCTCCGTAAGGGACGTGGGGAACATCTGGCGGCCTCTCGGCTGCTCCCGGGGCCGTTTCAGGAACTCGGCCTCCCGCTCCTTCGTCCCGCCCCGCTGCCCTTCCCGTGCGCAGGCAGGAAAATGGTGGCATCGCCCCAGCCAAGTTTGGCACCCGCGCGGGGCTCTCGCAGCCGGGAGCTGGCCGTAAGTTACAGATGGGGGGTGACAGAGCCCCGAGCTTTGGGGAGGAAGGGCCGGAAGGTGGGTCTTCCCTGGTACTTAACAAAGAGACCGAGGTTTAATTTTCCAGCTTTTTTTTTCGCCTCCCCCTTTGCGCCATCCCTAGATTTGCGTGATTTACTGGCTGTGTTCTCGGTGCATGGCTTTCATAGGCCCACACGCTAAGAGCGGGTTCAGCGTAAATCTTGGCGCTGCTGGCTGGCCTCGAGGCTTGGCTGGGCTCCCTGTCCCGGAGGTCACACAGCCATTTCCTTGGGTGCCAGGGCCCAGCAGCAGCCCCCAGCCCCATCTGTAACACACGAGGGGAGGCGTGACCCTCCTGGGCCAGGCGCCACTCCACCGAGAGCAAAATCCTGTCCGTCAGGATGCCCAAAATAGAAGGGACACGGGTCAGGGGCTGGCCTGGGCATGTACCTGCCGCCCTGCTCCTCCAGGCCGTGCGTCGGTCTCTGCTTCGTGTCAGGATGGTGTGAGGCTCTTACGCTGTGCATCTGCGTCAGAGCATTTCGGCGCGGTGAGTAAGAAGGCAACCTCTGTGTGCTTCAAGAGCAGTGTTCGAGTCTGATAGCTGAGCACTTTAAAAGACCTTTAAAAGGGAGTAGGAGTGAAAATGAGCAGCAGAAATGAATCTCTTGCAGGAGAGATTTACCACTAAGCTCAGTGCTTGTGATACTCTTTTGGTGGCACAAGTTGGCTGTGTTATGCGCCTCATTGCAACAGATAGGTTCTGTATGAGTGCATAAAAGCTTTTCTTCAACAGCAAAGGATGAATTCGTATGTGCAATAAATAGCTGGAGTTATGCTGCATAGGAAGGAGAGGCCAAATGTCTCTGGAATGAATTTGTTAAAACATGCCAGAGGGTTCTCCCTGGTAGGCAGCCGATGAAAGATGTGGGCGAGCTTTTTGGTTTTGCATCTCTTCTTAAAAAATAAAAATCTGCAAGCTCAGTAGATTACTGATGAGGTGGTGTGATACAGAACACCACAGTGTTTGGGTATCTCTCGGTATGAGGTCTTCAGGCACTCCTCCATCTGCATGGGCTTGCTGTTTCTCATGCTGGGTGTTCAGCACGCGCAGCCAGCGCAAGGGATGTGAACTTGGGGAGGGTGTGGGTTTGGCAGCAAGAAGACCCTGCATCCATCCTGCAGCTTCAGTGCTGTGATCCGGGGCAGCTCCCGTAGCGTTTGGATTCCCGTGTTCTGAAGGGTGGACGGGTGAAGAAAACCAGGTGGTGAAACATTCCTGTTGCTGCTCGCCAGCATTTTAAAAACTGCAGTAGTAAAGAGCAAGAAACTGATGTGTTAATGGGTGCAGTAACAATTTTTTTCCATACTGAGTCTGAACAATGGATTACGCGGTGAGTTGGGTGTTTTGTTTTAGCTATTTCAGATGAATCAGCCACTGGCTACTGTAATTAGCTTGTATCCAGAATCATTAGGTGGAGAAACCATCCCTGGGTCTGGGTTGTTCTGTGTAGAAAGCAGGGGGGTTGTTTTCAAGTTGCTGGCTGAGCTGTGGGCTTGCAGCCGCAGCGCTCCATGCACTCGCTTCTAGAACGTGCAGCTGATCTGATGCTTGCGGTGTCCCCGGGCAGCACGGCCTCCGTCAGGTTTTTGTGCTGTATTCGGGAACACGTGGAATTCAGGAGCAGCATGGAGCAGAATAAGGACAAGTTCGCTTTCTCGTTGGATGCGGTATGATGCTCAGCAGTGCTGTGCAGCTGCTCCGAGGTGTGGCAGGACCCCAGGAGGCATGTGGGACCGACCGAGGCCCTCTGTCAATGTGACAGCTCCAGGCAGAGGTCAGTGAGGCACAAGGATGGGGCTCCTTTAAAAAGCAAGCTCTGCTGCAGCAATCGCCAGCTGAGGATCTTTAAGTGCATAGCTGCTTTTTTTGATGAGCTAGGCTGCTGCCCTTGGGCTCGTCAGGATCATTGTAAATTAGCCGTGGACCCTGTTGGTTACACTTACAATTATGGATAGATAGCTACTGTGTTATTCTGGATGCTGAGAATTCCTGATTGTTCTGGCTTTGGATGTGCTCAGTGTGCTTGCAGGTAGGCAGAACCAGCTCCGCTTCCTTATCTTTGTAGGGCAGCACAGTCAGAGCTGCGTGCAGTCAGTGTCGTGCCGTCATCCCCGCCGGGCTCACCTTGCTCCTTCTGAGCTGGCCTTGCAGGGAAGGGTGAGGATGGGCAGCACCCTGGGGAGCCCTCCCTTTCCACCCCGACAGCCCCATCACTGCATCTGGCCGCAGAGGCGCCTCTGAATGGGGCTGGACCACTCATTCGGGTAGAAAAAGGAGCAAATGATGTGCCAAAAAAGCCTTGAGGCTGTACCCATGTTTAAAACGCAGCGAGTGCAGCAAAACAGTCTCCTCTAAAGGGAGCGATGCCGAGGCTTTTTCCCAAGGAAGAGCTACTTTGAATGATGTGCCTTGATTTTTGCTCCGTGTCGTTTTGCAGCTTTCCAGGCCAGATCGACAGACACGTTTCATAACATGTTTGTTCTGTGGGTCCTGTTGATACAGGCAGATGCGAGTATTGGTGATACTGCATTCCAGTCAGCTGAGGCAGGTGAAGAAGGGCTGAAACAGTGTCCAAGTGCTCCTTACCTGTAAGCTGAAAGCTAAAAACATCCACCACGCTTCTCCAAAATCTTCCTGGAGAATTACACTTGGGCTTTCTCTGGCATGCGATGCCTGGCTGCCCTGCAGCATGCTTTGCAGGCTCCTGGGGAGCTTCAGTCCACAGCTGCCTACTTGTCTGGGCTCTCTGAGCCCACGACTGGAGCTCCCCCGGGGAAGAGGACACCCAGGTTGTTTGTTAGGGGTGCTGGGGATTACAGGGCCAAGCTGTATTAGGACCCAAGTCCCCCGAAACCTTGGAAGTGCTGGTATCACGGTGTGCTACACCTGGGGTGGAAGGGAACGTTTCCTCAGATCAGGTAACTTTTGCTGGGCCTGAGTCTGTATTGTGGAGGGAGGCATCTTCTTGCTGCTTTTTAGGAGAAAGTGCCGGATGCAGCACAAATAGCAGGAAACAAGCTCTTAATGAACTGCATCCATTCTCCTCGGCCTTTTCTTTCTCTGTGTAGCCACAGTGAATGAGAGCACAAAGCTGTCAAATCCTTTAAAAGATGTTATCGAAGGGACCTCAGTAAATACAGAGGAAAGCTGCTAAGACTGTTCCTCCTGCCCTGTGGGCTACAGGGAGGCGAGGGAGAGTTTTCCAGAGCGTGCAGGCTGCCTTCCTGCTGCCAGCTGCCAGCACAGGGCGGCAGGGAGCTCAGAGGCTGTTTAACCTCTATTTATAGGAAAGCACTCATCCTGTTTGGGCTTGAACGTGGCACAGAGGTTTTTTCCCTGCGGTCCATCACCGTGAAAAAGGCATGGCCGTGCTCCGCGTTGCAGCTCAGGCTCCTGGGGCTGGTTCTGGCCATGATACGGGGCAGAAGACACGCGTAGCGCTGGGGTGGAGCGACCGGCTGGGGCAGAGATGCGTCGGGTCACCGTGGGAGGACGAAGGCAGAGCTGCCTTGCCCAGGTAAAAAGCTTTCCTGGGGAGCAGACAAGTGCTCGTGCAGATTTTCCCCAGCTGTGTGTTCACAGACAAGCTGGGGAAGCAGCCCCCAGGTGCCGACTGCTGCTCGGGTGCAGAAGTCATCCGTCGCCTGGTCTCACCATGCAGGTTTGGCGCGTGTTAGGGTTGTTCTGCTGCTCCGTTCTTGTAGTGGAAGCGAGGGAGCCAGCTTCGTCACGGCTGCTCTGTCTTCAGCATTAGCCTTGGCTGTTGTTTAATATTTAGAGCTGTCACTTTTCGTTGTGCCGAATGTTTGTTGTAACGGTGACGGGAAGTTCCAGTGTTATTCTGCAGCGTTACCCATCAGGTTAAGAGAAAGCAATGCCCCTGCTTTAGTTTTTAGAGAGAGGTCAACAAGCAAATGGTTAATGGTTAACCTCTGTGACAACAGTAAAACTCATTCTCAGAACTGAAAAAAAAAAAAAAAACAACAAAAACTAAGGTGT
Source organism: Nettapus auritus (assembly GCA_011076525.1). Classification (NCBI taxonomy): domain Eukaryota; kingdom Metazoa; phylum Chordata; class Aves; order Anseriformes; family Anatidae; genus Nettapus; species Nettapus auritus. Next base: position 65,967,620 of record CM021768.1, read on the forward strand.
GGGTTTCATTTGTGTACTTGTTAAAGGAAAAAAAAATCCTCACCAAAACCTAACAGGAAGAGTACAGCCGATGCTGCCTTTTTGTGTTTTGTTTTGTGTTGTGTTTTTTAAAGAAAAGCAAAGTGAGAAGTGGTGTATGGTAGTGTTTGAGATATATATAAATATATGCATATAAATATATGTATACATATATATATAAATAGCTTTTTGCTCAGAATGCCATTTATGGTGTGCTCTATAAGCAGTAATTGATGTATTTGTTCACCAACATAGGAGCACCTTCGTGGCACAGCAGTGTTTAGCAGCTGGTGTGTGTATGCGAGGTATGTGAGTGCGGGTGTTTCCTCTGAAAGGCAAGTCTTTTTTCCTCCTTTCCTGAGCTGAGTTACAGGCATTGCAGTTTGAAATACTGGCAGCTGTTAGCATCTGAACTTGCAAGGAATTATTGAAATGTGTAGTGGTAAAGGGGTTTTTACATCTTCAAAGTGTTCGAGACACCTGGTAAGAAATTGCTTTCAGTATTCCTGCGCTTCTGTAGTCTGTGAGACTGTATTTATCAAATGTATTACAGAGCTAATCCATCTTTGCAAGTGCGGCTGAGCAGCTCTCCCTCACGCCTGCTCTGCAGCTCTTGCTCAAGGCTCCTCTGTCCCCAGCAGGTTGATACGGAGAAAAGACCCGGCTTTGCAGGCTGGGCTGAGAACAGGCTGCCGTCGGTCTGGGAACACGTTTGTTTGGGGCAGGGAGCTGGGCTTGCTCAGAGCCACCAGCGCCTGTGTCTGCGTGCTTACCAGGAGGAGTTTGGCTGGCGAGCTGGAAGTACAGGCAAAGAAATAGGCTGCAGAGGTGAGATAACTGTTGGCCAGCGCTGAGCGTCAGCTCCACCGTATCGCTGAGCTCCCGGAGCTGCCTATCTTAAAAGTGCTAAACCCCCGTGGTTTCTGTGGATGCAGAAGCGAAGGTGCCTTGGACGCACATCACTGGGCACACGCTCTGTGCCTCTCCTGGGAAAAGTAGATCTTCCTCGCTACTGCAGCCCTAGTTGGAAATAAGAAATACACTTCCTGCCCTGCCCTGCTGCGTGTCCTTTGGCAAAAATCGTGTTTGCAGCTGCTTATTTTAAAACACCGTGTCGTGTCTTCAGGGTTGAGTGAAGAGGTGGCGTTTGGTGGTGGTACCTGTCTGGGGGGAGACGAGGCGAAGCAGTGATCATACCGGAGACTTTGCGCCTCGTCTCCTGTGATTTTGAGCTGAAGCGATGGCGATGGCCGGCTGAGGTTCTCACATGACAGCGCACCAGGCAGTGCACTGCAGGAACAACCGGCTGGTTTTAAAGCTCTGTCGATGCCAATTCCAAAGCACGTCAAGTCTATGTGCTGTTTTTTCCCCCCATCTACGACTGTGCATTATGCACATTTACGTTGAAAGCCTGTGATTTTCAGCTTGTTTAAATGCTGTGTCTGTGAAAGGTTTAAAGTGATGGTTTTTTAGTTTCACAGATCCTTGATTTAAGAGACAATGTTCCCTAACTTCCTGCAGACCAAAGATGCTCGTTTAATATTTCAGGGGAACGCGATCGTTACGCCGAGGTTTGAGAACACCGTTTATCATCTTTATCTGTTTGCAAAGCCCCTTCCATTGCACACAGGCTGATTTCAGCACACTAATAATAGGCTTGCTTTGCTTAGCTGGCTTTGTGAACCTCCTAGGAGTACATGCCAGGTTCTGTGCAATGGACCACAGGCCTAAAGAAAGCTGCTGGTCTAGAGACTAAGAAAGTTCTGTTGAACTGCCCAAATCCTGGAGGGAAAGAAAAACAGTTAGATTTGTGTTCTTTTCTTTGAGAAAGTCCTGTCTCCTTCCAGAGGCACGACAATAACGAGATGTGGTATTCGGAGACGTTTTTTCCATGCCATTCTGCATGAAAATCAGTTGACTCATACATGGAGGCATTAAAAATAACTGACCAAAAAACTTCCTAAGCTGGCTGACACGGAAAAATGCAGCAGCTCAAATGTTTCGCCTTTGAAAAAATACTTCGGGTCAATTAGTGCCACAGAGCTTTCACGCATTGTTCTCTACCATTCGTTCCCCAAATCCCAGCCCTCTCTGTTAAAGCACATGCTGATAAAGGAACAGCTCTCTGTCTTTTGTTCTTCCAGTGCAGGGTTTTTCAGTGTTCTCAAGCTATCTGGATAAAAATGATGGGATGTTTGGAGGAGCTAGCTGAAATTCTTCCCTGCTGGGAAAAGGCAGAGTGTGTCAGTTAGATGGTATAATGTAATCAAGGATTTGAAGCACAAGAGCTGAAGGAGAGCGCAGATGATGCTAATAGTGCTGCAGGAGTTGGGCCATCTAGTTGTAACAGATGCTGGAGATTTTTTTCCATAAGTTACCTATGAAAAAAAAATATTTTTAACATAATCAGTAAGTTCCATTTAAGGGGAAACAGAGCTTTACTTTCTCGTTTGTCTCAGCAGGATACAAGCATTTGTACTGAGCAGTTCCACAGCCTAACAGGGAGCCATTAGTAACAGTGGCTAAAGGAAGAGTTACTGCCTCATACAGTGAGCCCCTCTGAGTACAGGGTTGTGCTGAAGGACTGGTTCCGAGTAGCCATCTACAACCTGCAGCTTCTTGTGCAGGAGTAAACCATGCTAGGAACGTGTTTCAGTCAGAGACTTTCTGTGCAGTTACGTGACACTGTGTGTGCGAGGCAGCACGGTCTGAGGTGATGAGCTTGACTTGGGAAAGGAGAAGAAAAAGTGATGCTAAGAGCTTGGTTTCCAGCAGAACCTAGATTTCCCCTCTGAAATTGCCCTGAGGTTTTCTTCCATTTTTTATTCCCCTCCACCTTCTAGGCCAGTCGATGGGTACCTCGATGGTAAATGGGATGAGCTCGGCCTTTGAGTGACTCAAAACGTGACAGCCACGACCTGGCGTTTCCACCCCTCCGACGCTGGCACGTCGCTGAGCAGCGCTGCTCACGCGCTCCCAAGCCCTGTCGAAATGCATGAATCGGTCTGGTTCCTGATGATTTGGGAGCTGTGTTTTCCTTCCAAGTCAGTCAAGCTAGCGGCCCTGTGGTAGATGGGTTTCCCTAACTACGCGACCCTTTCTCGTAGGCTTTTGGAGGGACACGCGGAACGGATGGGCAGGGAGCCCGTTGCTGTCCTTTCCCTTGCAGCTCAGCCATCTGATGCCGTCTAGCACTGCTTTTCACAGCCAGAACCTTCACTCCGTGATTTTTAAATAAAAGCAAACAGATTGCAATTGCCACATAATCTGATAATTGCAACCAAACCCACCTCAGGCTGGTTGTTGGCAGCTGTATTGGTGTGTGTGGATGTTGTTCCACTATTTGAATTTGTTGTGGAAGCTTAGCAATTGATTAAAATCTGTTCCCAAGTGCTATTTTATTAAAACAAACAAAACCAAAACAAACCTATCCTGTGATGCAAAGCCAGACACGATCTGGATTGTTTCTTGAATCTAATGAACAATAATTTGACATTCAGACCTTTCACAGACTGCATCTGATGTATCAGTCCTTGCCCTAAGAGCTGGATTTGTCTCTGCTGTACTTCGCTTGGTAGCAACACTCACGGATCTCTTGGTGTCTCAGGTGAGGATGGTGCCGGTGGCCCTGTGTCCACCCAGCTCTCTTGAGAGTGCTTGTTCTTGGGGCTTTCAGATGTGGCAACAGTTACTTGTGCTAGCCAGAACAGGGGGCAAAGGAGAGAGAGTCATTTTCAGCTATTGCAAACACAGAACTCAACAGGAATGTGAGTAACATGCTCCCCCACCCCCTGGAAAAAGTCAGATAGAAATGTCGTACAGAAGGCGGTGTTGTGAAGAGACCTCCTCTCTTCCTTCCATGCCCTGAGCCTGTCTTTTACTTCTCTTCTGAGGGATTTCTGTGCTATCCACCGTTCCATGTCTTCCTCTGTGTCCTTCCTGCTGTGACCTTGGTGGGTGAGAGAGGTCGATCGTGGGCCAGATGAAGAAATAAACAACTTCGGGGTGGGGGAAATAGCAGGAAAATAATTTCTTTATGTGCCTGTTCCTTTGTGCATGTATTAAATACCAAGGGAATGGTTTCCTTTTTTTAAAATGGCTTCCTTTGAAAATGTGCCATCCACCCCTCTCTCAGCTTAACAAAGGAAACTTACAGATGAGAATTGATATAAGCTATGTTTACTTGAGTGTAACAACTTTAAAGACCGTTTATGTATAGTAATCTGCCAAGCAAATAAAGATTTGTTTAGGTTTGTTCAGTGTTTCTTTCCTTCCCCTAGAGGAGTCCCTCAACACGTGTGAAACAGGCTTGAGGGGCTGAGACACCAGCAGCAGTCACTGGGGTTAATACGGTGCTTTTAAAAGGTCTTCACTTAAGTGATGCACTTTTCTGAGAAAGTCCTTGAACGGTTCTTTCACCCTTCCCCTTCTCTTTCCCCTCGGTGAGCAAGGACAAGCACCTCGCGCCTTCCCAGCACGCAGCAGCCTCTGGATGGAAGCGATGCACGGCTTCTGCTCCAAATTCCGTCACTGTCACTCGTGCTCAGCTCCAGCTCGTGGCCAGCTGAGCTGTCCCCTTCTTTTGAAAGGCTTAGCCTGTGTGTTGGAAGGCAATCGACTGCTTTTACGATCAGGATCTGATTTCCTCATTGCCTTTCAGCTCTCAAGTCCAGTTCCAGAAAGCACTCCGGTGAAGAGCCCTGGTTGAGTGTACGCACAACAGCAATTCTTGACCTGGAGCTAGAAAGTGGAATGTGGAGGATGTTTATTGTGCCTGCATCTGTGTAAGCAGGTGCTCAAAAAGGGCTCCTGATTCACAGCTTTAACCTGAGGAGTGACTTCTCTGGGCGTGCATGACGGAGAAGCGATGTGGGAGAGGGGAAGGCCGTCAGTCTCACCGTTTCCTCTGTTCCTGTTCTTCTTCTGTTGAGTTGGTTCCTGCAACTGGCATATTTTATAAAGCAAAGAAGTGTTAAGTTGGAAAAAAAATATATTAAAAAAAAAAGTGTTTTAGACCAAAGTACCGGCCAGAAAGGATTCCAGTAGTTTTTCTGAGGTGAAGTTGGATAATAGCAAGGTTTTAGGTAGAACAGGCAAAAGAAACAATAGTGATTCTGTTCCTTCCTCCTGCCCATTTTTTCAGGTGCTTCCAGAAATACTTACACACACCACATCTGTTGAGCAAAAACGTTTGTGTTTCTGGTTTCTGTGAGAAAAAAAAAAAAAGGCCAAGAGTTACTACAAGTCTTTACGATCAGCCTGTATTTTCTTGAAAACACTTAGCTTTGCACGGATGGCTGGGCTGGATGTGCCTTGGGTTATTCTGGGGGTTAGCCGGCGCTGGAGGTGCTGTAGCCTGGGGGGAGGCTGTTGGCCAGGCTTGCCACACCGCGTGTAGCAGTGGCAGGCACGAGCCGGGGATGAGGAGGAATCCCTGGCAGCATACGCAGAAGGATTTAAAAGCTGCTTTGGAAATTTGACGTGGCGCTTAATGCAGGGCATCTGCTGAGACCCTGGGAGAGCAAAAGGCCTCCTGCTCGGGGCGATGAATAAGCCTGGCTGGAAGAGGCACGTGGGAGGTCTGAGGACGAGGAACCCAGGGAGAGGCGGTGTTGATTCACTTCTCCTTTTGGAGCTGCCTCTTGCCACCGTGCCATAGGGAATGGTGACTGGAAGAGGCCATGGGCTACTGCCATGAAAATCGTCGAGTGGGCAGAGGCTCCAGAGGTTTTATCAGGGAAGCGACCTGCGCCTGGAAGAAGTCCTGAGTGGACAGAAGGCTGCCTGTGCCTCGCGGAGCTTCTCCTGTGGGATCCTACGGCACCTTGGTGTCATTCGCCAGCCGTGGTTGCGGGTTTGGCATGAAATTACCGCTGTTACCATCTGAGCAGATGTGACTTCCTTTGAGAGTGGTGGATTCTGCAGGCAGCAGTTCAGAACCGGCTTGAAAAGATCCCAGTCCCTTAGAGAGTTCAAACTGGAACCAGAGTGATAGAGAGGCCAATACAGTAGAAGAGCTGTGACGTAATTAACACGGATGTTGACTCGTTGCCTTTTACCAGTTGGCTGGCAGGTTTTGCGTTCCTTGAAAAAGGCAAGCAGTGTTGATGCGATGTGACCATATGTTGTGCTGGCTGAGACAGGCCTATTCTTATTCAGCTGAAGTTGAGCTTCCTCTGATTTGCGTTTGCAGGAGTTGCAGCAGATCTGTGTGTTCGCTCCGTGAGCTTCCTGCCAAGCTGAGCAGGAGGAAGAGCGTCTTTCTCGTTTGTCACAGCCTTGCTACTTGGCAAGGGCTTCCCTGTATCGGTGGTGTCTCAGGGCTGACGTTTTGCAGGTGAGGAAGTGGGGGCTTCCAGCAGTAACATGCAATTTCTTTCTCGACGCGACCAAAGCTGCTGTGTCTGCACGGAAAGGCTCCTGTCCTGCGTGTAGGTGTCCAGCCAGCGGCTCTTGACTCTGACCCAGATTCCCAGCCAGCGGTAAGCTCTTCCCACACCCCCTCCAAGCTGGCCCCTTTGCAGTCGTGCTCGCTGTCCTCTCCCTGATTTTGGGAGCCCGTCTCTGTTCCCGCTCGGGTGCTGCCTGCCCTCCTGGGGCTGCTTCACCGGGCACCTGCTGGCGAGGCTGCCGTGGTTACGTTGCCTTCAGTTGCTCGGTTGTTTAACCAAGTGCTTTTAACGGGAACATGAAACCAGGCAGAAATACAAAACCTCACAGAGTAATCTCTTAATTGCAGTGCTGTCGATGTCGATCCACCCCCCGTGGTTACTGTACTCGCAGGGGGGCGGTGGGGAAGGAAGAATATTAAATGAAATAGGCTAAACACTTAAGAAGGATAATTTATTGCCAGTCCGAGCATCAAGCTAAGCACTGCAAATAAACGGACAATGTAAGTGCTTTTGGAGGCAGAAATTGCCTCGTTTGATGTAGTTGCTGTGTGGGACACCTAAATTCTACAGGGATAAATACACAAAGAGCAATCAATTAATAGTGGCAAGATACACATGCCTGCGCTGTCCTGAGGCAACCCCAAAAAAGTATTTGTCAGCAGATCGCCCAGTTGCTGGCAGATGACTCCTGCTGGGCAGCAGTTTGCCATTTCAGCTGGAAAATGCATTGTCCCTCAGCCTCCCTGCAAAAATCGTGGCTTTGGCTGCTACGTGGTTGACAAAAAGCAGCGCGTGGCTTTCTAGCCTCAGAGGGGAGGTGTTTGCAGGCACGTCGGCTTTAGGATTTCTGGGCAGTGCTGCAAGCCTCCCAAGCCCCACCGGGCCTTACAGCCGCCGTGTCAATCGTTGGGGTATCTCACCTAGGTTCAGCAGCAGCAGGCGAAAGCCGAGCGGCTCAGAGTTGGCCTGGCAGTGTGTTGGTTGCACAGCTGCGCGCTCTCCAGAGCACAGCAGGGTTATCGGCGAATCCACGCGCAGGGTAAACGTTTTGGAAGCGGCCTCGCTGGTTCCTTTTCCACCGCGTACCGTGGGCGATCCCCGTGCTGGCTCCACGTGGTGGCAGGAGCCCCTCGGTCGCCCGAGCCTTTCTTGGCGTGTTTGGGACATCCCATGCTGCGGCTGGGCTCTCGGGGAAGCGCGCGCGTGCCCGCCCGAGTTGCCGATGTTGTAGCCCCTGCAAAACTCACCGCCTGCGCGTAGTTTTAGCGAGCAGCAGAAAGGAAAGGCGAAGCACCTCCGCGCGTGTTTTGGAGGGACATATGCTTTGCAACGTGCATTAGGCATGCTTCAGTACCTGCCTAATGCGCCCTGTCGCGGATTATTGCCGTTGCGTGGTTTGAATGCTTTCCAAGCCCTGCTGAATGACAATGAGCCGCTTTGTTATAGAGACATCAGAGCGATGGTTCAAATGCAGTCTGAAACCTCTTAATAAAATCAAACAAAAGCGACAAACCATGGGAAAATGTGCAGACGGCTCTGTGCGTGGATGGAAAAATTAGGAAATCCTTGTGGAATACCTGTAACCTGGCAGAGACTGCAGGAAAGATTTTTTTAAATAGGCTTTTGAGCGTATAAGCAGGCTTCTTCTGCAAACAGTGCTAATCTCTTTCCGTTCCTACTTAGTCCTTGCTATGCAGATAAGACTTGTTCAACCTGTTACGTGGTACGAGCTGTTATATAAAGGGAAAACTCAGGGGAGCAGGAAACCTTGTCATTTGTTGCATGAGTTGTTTGCTGCCCGTTTCTATGAAGCATGGAAGATTTTAAGCCTTTAATATTTCTTGATTTTGCGAAGGCCAAAACCCATGGTCTGCAGGCGCGTGGTGGTGCAGGCAGTGCAGCTGACGCTGAAATGAGGTGTCGTTTGAAATGACACGTGAAATGAGGACGTGGGGCACCGGCTGGCAGCGTGGCCGTGATGGGGCACTCAGGTCCTGGTGGACTCGTGAGCTGCTTGGCGCAGCCTGCACCAGGTCGGCTGGGAGCAGGCTCTGCAGAAACCCGGCAGCGTGCTTGCTCGGCTGGACGTGCAGAGGCGGTAGCTGCAGGGTGAGGATGCTGTTCAACGAGAGATTTAAAATGCAGACACACAAAGCAGCTGCTCAGTAAACATTGCAGGGTTTTGGTTTTTTACCCAGCAACATTTATCTTGTTAGACTTCTTTGCAGTGGAGAGCAACGTTTTGTGTTTTGTTTTTTTTTAAGAGGATTTAAGGGGCCAGTTCTATAAAATCAGTGAACAGAGTGAACAAAGAGCACATCTGCTTGAATAATTTTAGTGTAGCCTTAAAGTAGCAAATGTATTGCATTTGACTTCTTGCACCTGCGATAAGCACTGCTGTATGCTGGATGAACTGAGGTAGAATAATAGACTGCAAGACATGAATCCTTGATTTGGATTCATCCTTCTTTTGGAGTCATTTCAGGTGGATAATTACACTTTTTTGTTTTTCTGATATGTTGATATCTGGATTTTTTTTTGTAACCTACTTTTTTTCAGAGCTTTTTACCACGACAGTTGTTGGAAAGGCTCCCCATTTTTGTGGGGCCCCCTAGGAAAGAGCAAATATGGTGGGGTCCTCTGGGCTTTGCTTTACCGAGTACTTCTCTGCGAGGTCAGGAACACGATGTTGGGACAGTTGGTCTGAAGAAAACAGTAGTTCCAAGTAATCACAGTTCCTTTCTTACGATCAGTAAAATGAAAATGGGTGCATGGGAATCAAAATCTTGTGACTGTGTGAACAAATGAAAAAAATTTGGGGGTTTGGACCCAATGATCTCTTGAGCTCCTTTCCAACCCCTACAGTTCTGTGATTCTGTGAAATGGGTCTGAGAAATTGATACTTAAAAGGCAAAAGTATGTTTTACTCAATCCCTTGACTATTAAGTTCTTTCTGCACCAGTGCAACTTTGCTGCAGCTTTTTCCACATAATCTCCGATTTGCCTGTGAAAGACTTCTGGAACCTGTTGCAAGGGAACGGGAGCCTGATTTCATGATTTTGTTCCTCTCTTGGTAGTTCTGTGCTGCAAATGCCTGGTGCTCTTGCTGTCTTTAAGCATGTTACCAATGAATTGATTGTACAAAACAACAACAAATGCTGCTTCACAGTATTTCAATGCAAATGGACAGGTGGGATAGTTCCCCTGTAAATGGCACAGAGTGGAGGTTTTATTTCTCTTCCCAGGCAAGCCTAGAGCAGTTCCCCAGAGCTGCTGCATTTCTGTTGAGAGCAGCAGTACCGAGGCAGGTGGCTATGGTGAGAGAAGATTTCATGCAGTATGCACGCGGCAGGAGCCCGTCCCTGCCAAAGAGGCTTGCTGCTTGCCACGTGGTAGCTGCTGCATTCCTCTACTCAAGTAACTGACTTACAGAGCTGTAACAGCAAGATTTGGCACAGAGATCATGGCACGGCTGCAGCAGTGCGTGCTGAATTGCAGTGCTGGAGGATCCTGCCGTGCCTGACCTGCCTTGTGTTTCGGCGTTCCTCCACGTATTTCACTTCAGTCTCGTCGTTTTCAGAAGCTGCAGTTTGTAAGCTAACACTTGATCTGAGTTTATTTATGTCTCTTGGGCCTATGTAATTGTTTTCATTATGAGTGGGATGCAGCTGATCAAGAGGGAGAAACACTGTGGGAGTGGGTGATGCTGCAGCTGAGTCAGTTCCTGAGCAGTGGGAGTTGATCCAGGTGCCGCAGCCCTGGTGGAGGAGACTTGGCTCTTGAACAGGTGCCCGTGCTGCAACGTGTCCTGTTGGTCCTGTCTGTGTCCGTTCCTTTCTCCAAGCAAAGGGCCGCCGTGCCATCCTGACACGCCATGTCTGATCTCCTGTACGCATCCCTAGCATGTGGCAGCTGCAAAGTGCTTTGCTCCCATTTCCCAGCAAGTGGAAAACTCCCTTGCAGCAAGCTCCCGGTGTTGTAGGGCCAGAGTGAGTGCCTCTGAAACAGTCCCTGCTCAGTGGCTGCGTGCAGTGGTTTGTTACCCTCCTGCCGCTGTGCTTGCGCTTGCGCTCTGGTGGACTGGGAATAACACGAGGTAGATTTTGTTGATGGGAGGCTGTATGACCACCTTTGGCTGTTAAATCCTGAAAATGGGAAACTGGGGCAAACATAAATCCTGCGCTTGTGTCCAGGGTGGGTTTGCACATGGAACAGCTGGCGTAAAAGCTGCAGGAGGATTTCTCTTCACTGCCATAGGTAATATACATTCAGGCTTTGGGTGGCACGTTGAAGTTGCATACATTGGAAAACAGGTTACTTTTTCAGAAGGCCATGTACGGTGACAGTGGCCTTTCCGCACCCCTGGTGTGCTGTCATGCGTCTGTGGTGAGTTAAGCACACACTTTCCTTGGTGAGATAGGTCACTTCCTCCTCAGGTTTGTTCGCATCAAGGTTGTGTTGTAATGCTCTGGCTGTGAGGAACAAGACCGGCCCCCATCAGCCCTGGAGAGCGACCGCGACTTACATAAAAGAGGGTTTTTCAACTCTCTGTCTTCCTCCTTATCATCTGAGGAAATCAAAATGAGAGTTATGTTGTTAATTTCTCCCTTGAACGTTGACAGTTTATTTTTTTTGGTCAGGTTTCTCAAGATGTAACATGAAAAAAATCACTGGGAAAAAATAAGACAACTGAAGAAAATTCAGTGATTTATTTCTCCCTGTGTTTTTCTTCGTTTCCTTATTTTTTCCTCATGTCATTTTTACATTAGTTCTGCAGAGAAGTGCATGACACTTGCTGAGGGCTTTGTAATGACTTTTTCATTTTTCTTATCCTCTATTTGGTGGACGTCTGGGCTTTGATCTGCAAATATTTCCCAGTCCTTAGATGGGGAGCTCTGCTGCATCAGGGAGGCAGGGAAGCTCTTGGCAGGTGTACGTGCTGGTAAGGTGACTCTCCTAGCCTGCGTGGCACTTGGTAGGTAAAAACATAAACTGAAAGCTAAAAAGGAATTGCCATTTTTGTAGTAAGGGTGATTCACAGGCGTAAATTGCATGGCTGCTGATAATCCACTGTTCCTAACCAGGGAGAGCTTGCTACTGGGGTGTAGCTTTTTCTCAGAGAAGCTGTTGCATGTACATATGAAGTGTTTGATCAGAAGTGAGCCTCTGGGCACTATATTAAATGGACTGCATTTTCAGTTTAAAGACATTCTTTTTCTTGTACGTGTTCTTCATGGAACTCTCTTGAAGAAGAAATTAAATTCTTCTGTGCTGATTGTTGTATGATGCTCTGCTGGAAAAAGTATTGCTTTGTTTTGTGTTTGGTGACTTAGAACAATAAGTTACACTAGCCAGAGTTTCTTCTATAAAATAAAAAAGGTGTGGTACAACATAAACTCAGAAATCATGCTTCTCAGGGTGGGAGGAGACACAGGAGGTGAACTGAACGGTTTAAAGCTGTCCACCAAGTACATGCTCCTTTGTAAATTGAGGAAGCTTGTTTTAGGAATGATTTTCTTTTTCCTCCTTGTGCACTTAAAATCAGAAACTGCGTCCTTTTTAAGCAATCCAAAAGAGTTCCTAAAGCAGCGCGGTGCTTTAAGCAGAGTGGTGAGTTACTACAGCAGGTCTGTCTGTGCCCAGCAATTCCCAAGACTCTTAAGACTGGCAGTGCTGTCAGTGAAAAGGTGAGGTGTGCTCGTGTCCTCGCAGCCACGTTGCCTGCTTGGTTCAACTCGGCTGCCCCGAGGTGGGTATAGGCAGGCAGCTCACTTCTTGTTCATCGCTGGTGGACTGTGGGTGTTCAGAAAGAAGATGAAATGCTGCTGATGCTTGCTGTGTCGTCTGGAGGCATTTGGAGATGGCGGCGTGAATGCAACTGCTCAAGGCTGTTGGTGCAGAGCCGCAGCAAGTGTCGTGCAGTGTGGCTGTTCTGATGGAAAAACAAACTTCCGAGGTAGGAGTTGGCCTCAGCGTAGAGGAGCCATCAGGAAGATAACAAGTGAGACTTGTCAGAATTGGGCCTGAGAGCCTGCAGGGTGACACCCAGGCACGTCCGGAAGGAAGATGGAGAGTGACAGGTGAAAAGTCGAAGGCGATTCTGCAGTCGCTGTGGTGATGGATGGTGCTTAACGAACGCTATGCAGGGGATCTTCCCAAAAGTCCTTTCCAAATAGCTTATGAGCCTGCATGCTGAAGCAGTGTCTGAAAAAAGGGCTCAGAAATGGTAAGTCGATGTCTGGCAGCTTGAAAGAAGACAAGTGGCAAAAGAAAGCGAAATAAGAGCATGATGGCTGTGAGGGCAGCGAGAGGAATGGAGAGGCTAGTCTTTGAAAACTGATTTCCCTGTGCTCTGACAGTCAATGTTTTCTCTCATAGCTCAGCTTCTGAGCAGAGCCAAAGCTTACATTCTGGCGGAAAGGCTACACCCCATGCTGCGTGTTTGTTGATAATGCCAAGGCCTTGTATTTACTTGCAGCAGCCTTTGATCTAGGGAGGCGTGATGTAAATACCTGTGCAGGGTTAATGTCTTCTCTGTCGGTGTGGTAGTTTCTTCAGGACTCTTTGCAGACCAGTATGGGGGTGATGGTTGGTGACTCAGGGTCCCCTCCCTGGCCGAGCAGGATCCGCGCAGCGAGGATTGCCGCATCTCCGAGGGGCAGGTTCTCACAGCCAGGATGTAACGTGCTGTCAGAGCGAGCTAGGCACATGCCTCCAGAAATACCATTGAAACTTAGCCCAGGTTGGTCTGCTCTCACAGCATGCCGTGGCAGTGCCTCTGGAGCACTTGTGTCAGTGTGCTAAGGTTTGCTGGGCTGTAATCACCGCAGTGGCAGGCTGAAGTCTCCAGCTTCGGTAGGGAGAGCGAAGTCCTGCCCAACTGCCGACTCCGTTTTGCCCACTGCAAAGTAACCCCAGTGATTTGTGTGCGCATCTGTGTCCTGAGCAGGCTAATTTTTTGATCCTTGTCGATGAAGTGACAAGAGACACGGGCTCCTCTTGTCTGCTCACAGTTTCCTCTCCTTTCCTCAACGACCCAAAGAGACACAAGTGCCTTTGGGGCTGAAAGGTGGTCGGACCACATACTTGGCTCGGGGAAATCCTGAGCCGTGTGCCTGATGAATTAGGCCGCTGTATACAGAGCGCTCGTCTCTAAGAGACAAAGTGGTCAGGATTTTTCATTGCTTCTACCCGGTGATTTAAATTTTTCACATTTCCTCCTCTGCCCGCCACTTCCAGATCAAACAAAGCCTTAAATTCATCATTGTTCCGCCGCCTCCCTGCTCTCCTTGTAATTACTCTTCACACATCCACACCTTCATAGAAGCCCTCCTGGTACATTTGCATTTAGATGGAGAATGACAACTTTCGTGTTCCCTGCATAACTTGTAATTAACGCCTTTCCTGACTGCATTCTATTAACATCAGCCTACCAGGGAGAGGGTATGAGCCTGGGTTTCTTTGGAGACCTGATTTCTGGGGCATCCTGGGCAGGGAGACTGCCTCTTTCTGTTTGCTGAGGCGCTTTGACTACAGCGTAGTTAAGTGCTCTTACTGAAGAGGACAAAGCGGAGACCGTATGAAGTAATGGTCATGTCTTGGCAGATTTGTTAGGCTGCTGTTAAGCGAGGCTGGCCCTCGGTGTGTTTCTGTTCGTAGGGTGAGTGGTGTGTCTGGAGGCTGAGCGCTGGGGCTGTAGGCCCAATTCTGTGAAGGGTTTGTCCCGCGTGAAGAACGTCCAAGAGCTCCCCGTTGCTGCTCAAGTCACCGGGCACCGCAGGGGCTCTCAGCAGACACTTGGGCTTACTCCTGGGAGCTGCTGAGTGAATCAAGGCCTACTGATGCCAAAAGGAAGCAAAAGCCTTTTAATGACTGAGTAATTAATGTATTTTTAAACTTGGCGACAGCAATAGGAAACAAGTAGGAGTTTGAACCCAAAGATTACCACAGGAGAGGCAGTGTGGAGACGTTTGACGTTACTTAAGTAAAAACATTTTTTTTCCAGGAAAAAGCCAACTTAACTTCTCCTTAACCAAACTGGTGATACCCTGCCCTCCGTTACAAGACCCCAGCTGTTCTTTGACCTTCTGGGTTACCTGGGAAGGCTGTTGTAGTTTAGAACCAGCGGTTTCCTGCAGCCACAGCGGGTGGGCCGCGGGTGTAGCGCTGCTGTCGCACGGGTAGCAAACAGGGCTGCGCACCCATGGCGAGCTGAAGGAGGGGAGCCGATGCTTGAAGTCCAAGTTCCACCTCTTATTTCTCCAGTGTGAAGACGTGTTTTCTGGAAAGCACGCACCGAAGCTGGGCTGGGATGACACTGCAGAAAATAATTGACTAACTGTACCATCTGTTGCGCCTCTGCCATATGCTTGCTTCTGTCGTGTTTCTGTTCAAACTGCGTATGTTCTGTGAAGTAGTGTTTAATGATGTGAGGCAGCCTTTCCAGCAAGGAAAGGAAGGAAAGCTTGGGACGAGGCTCGTTTGTTGGTGTTTGCTACTAGCTTTAATGTCTGTCTTTGATGTGCCTGTCTCACAGCCGCGTTGTGAGGCGAGCTGCTTGGGCGCTGCAGTGTGAGAGCTGAGCCTGATCTGCGCTGCTTTCCAAACGAGGCAGGGACGTGTCCCTCAGCCCTGAGAAATGCTGATCGGCAGCCTCTCGTGATAAAAGAGAATCTGTTTTCATGACAAAATGGCTTTAATAAATCTGTGATTTCCTGCAGTTGTACTAAAAGGAAATGTTCCCTTTTAATGTTCTGGAGGAAGAGGCTGTGCGTGTTCAGAAGGAAGTGAGCGCTGTTTGTGTTTGCTTTATGTAGCCTTTCTCTTCCCCCTTCCCTGCTGCTGGAGTAATTCCTGTTGGGAGCCAGCAGCAGATCTTACTGCAATTAAAACTAAAGCAGATTTTTATTTTACTTCTGTTTTCATACAGAGAACACGCAGGTCAGGAGCAGAGACAGACTTCCCTTTCGCAGCCGTCTATTTTTTGAAAATGGCATCATGGGCTACGCAGCCACGTGCCAGCATCTGAAACCGTGGCAAAGCCAGTGATGTCTGTGGGAATGGTCTCAGAGCACGCTGCTCTTCATGGCTCGCGTTACCCCGAGCCTGGATGGTGCTGTCAGCGTGAGGGCATACCCCAGCCGGTCAGGTTAATGGCTGACTGAAACGCAGATGCTGGCATTCGGATGACCGCAGGCTCGTGTTAAAAAGCGTGGAGATTTCAGCAGGATGGGGACACCCGTGGTCTGAATTAAGAATGCCACCTAGTGTAATGCAACAAAGTTGTTCCAAACAAAAGCCCCTCACTGTGAGGTGGTGTGCGCAGAAACCTGACACTTGCAATGTAAAATACACGAATTAACAGGAGCTTTAGCTTTTGTCTTCAGTTAGCTTATGGGCTTGCTTTTAAAGCAAACTTCAGGTAGGTTCTCTCAACTGCACGACGAGATTTTTATCGCCTTTCTGCTTTTGAAAATGTGTCCCCTTCTGTGCTCCGAAGTGGAAGGAAAATTCTGAACGAAAGCCGGTCTGATAGCTTTTGGAAAGCAAGGATGAGCGTGGATGGGGCTCCTTGAGCACAAATGGAGCGGGTGACCTCCCGAGGTGATGGATGGGTGGTCAGCTGCCCAGCCATGAAGTGCCGGGGGAAGAGGGCGACCCGGCGAGCCGTGCCTGCCAGCCCATCCGTGGGAGAGTGCCTGTATCCGCTGGAGCCGGCACGTCGGTCTCCTTTCAGACCTGCTGGAGTTGGCTCTAGGGCAGGAACGCAGCATCCCTCCACCCCCTCGGTCCCTCCTCCTCTTCTCTTCACACACTCTTGAAAAAGAATTTATTGCTGGGAAGCGGGCTGCGGGTCAAGGAGGGTTCAGGGAAAGAGAAGGTCCTTAGACGTGTTACAGCTGCTGCTTCTGCAGCAAGCAGCACGTCAGATGCTTCGTGTTCAGCGCTGGGATACACAGAGCAAAGATAGCTCTGTCTCTTTGTAAATATTACGGTTGCAGGAGATGCAAGTTTGGCCTGCGTGGGGTTTTCCCGTTGTTTGGATGTAATGAGGATCGGTGAGGAAAAGAGCTCGATGGCTCTGAATTTGGACGCTTGCCAGCCTAGAAATAGAAGGATATCCGTAATCCACATGGACGCAGTGCTTTAGAAAACAATTTGCAAGGTCATAATACGTGTCCTGGATCCTTCTTACTGCTGCTGTTAAACTGCCTGCGAGTTTTCTGTTTCTCTTGCTCTAAGCTGAGAGCTTGGGAGACATTTGTGGCAGGGCACAGAGTAAAATCAGAGCCCTGATCCTTCCGTGCTGGCAGCAGGCATTGTCCCTGTAGGACAAATACAAACAGCCCCCGGGGTGTTCCCCCCTGTGTTCTCGAAGTCTCAGACTGATGTTGCCTCCATTCCAGTCAGTTTTTGCTCCTGTGCGTATGTGCACGCACACGGTCTGCTTTGTCTTAATAGGTGTGATGTTACTGCTCAGACAGTGCCTGGTAAAGAGGACAAAATGCAGTCCTGTGGTGTGAGCACTGATGTGGCACTATTGCCTTGGTTTACGTTTAACGTTTAGCAGTTCAAACTCTAAATGTTTAAGTTTTTCGGGTTTGTTGTTTTTCTTTTTTGGAAAGGCACCAGAGCTGAGCCCTGTGAGCTGCTGCGTCGCGTCCAAATGACAACGCTCCTTCCTTCTGCGTTGCTCATCTGTGCCCAAGGTCAGGCCTGTTTTGCATGGCTGAAGAATGCTCACTCGGTGCCCAGCACGCGGTCCCTTGAAGTCGATAGGAATATTTTTGCCTATTTCAGTGGGCTTTGGCACACCCACCTGCTCTGCAAGTTGAAACAAGTGACCAAAAGGTGAAGCCTCCCGGTCAGAATTTCCCCTTGTTGGCTTCGCGGCAGACTCGAGCTGAGAAGCGATTCGTGACCTCAGTGAGCTTCCAGCCAGCAAAATACACACGTACTTGTGCTGGTGCTTGTGGATCACCCCGGGTGCTTTTCAGTCTTGGCTCACTTGGATAGTGGTGTGATCTTGGGTGTTTTTTTTCTGGAAGAAGGGTCACCTGACAGGTCACTGCTCCTGCCCTTCTTACCCAGCGAGCATTCACAAAAACTGCTGATACAAGTCAAATTCTGTATGGGTTTATCATACACAGGGAGAGCACAGGCCACATCGTGGACGTCCTTCCCCTGGTCCCAGCTCCCCACATCAGCTGAGGCTCTGCGAGCCCTGAGCTCCTCACAGTGGGGGCACCGCCAGAATAAGCCATGTCCGATCTCAGCTCTTGGGTCTGGCTGCGAAAGCCTTGCTAGATGACAAGGCAGGCTGTAAAGGGATATCTGAAGGTAACTGAGGTTGTTGTGATGGTCGGGGGGGCCGGCAGGGAGAAGGGAAGTTACTCCTTCGGTCGTGACAGCGTTCTCCAAGAGGCTTGCCTTCATCTTCCCCATCCTCACCGAAAGAGGCAAACCATTTCTCACCTGGGGAGATCAAATGAGGTTTAACAGATGGTTTGTCTGCTGCTTTTGTCCTTCTGTGTTGTTTAGATGAGTATTTTAAACTGCTTTCATTCCTTGTGACTCACGGTTCAGCACAGCGCTATGCCAGCTCAGCAGTTCACCCGCGGGAGGCCTGGATCTGAAGCGTGCCCCAACAATCTGCGAATTGCATTAGCAAAACCTGTGCTGGGGAAAGCTAGCGTGGTATCTGTGAGCGCTGTGCTTCAGCCAACGCTGGCAGTAATTTAATAAGCACTTGGGAGAACACAAACAAAACAAGGATGCGTATTTAGTGCAGCAGTTGTATTGCAAGGAACCAGGCGCTCGGTATCCACGGTGTGCATCGAAATAGCCATAGGGCAGCCTGAGGTGGTGTCAGTGCCGTGCAGGCCAAAATGCATCTGTGTATCCACAGATGTGAAGGAGGGGAAGGAGCTTTGCTCTTTTTACTCTGTTGCATTGCAAAAAGTACATCCCCTTTGTGTCCGCTAATTCCTTGCATGTCCTCCTGCCCACGGAGCGATGGAAACAATGGCCTGAGCACTGCCAGGGGAAAACTTGACCAGGCAAACAACTGATACCAAAGGAAATGGTGGGGAAATGTGTTTTAGAAAGTCATTTGCAGCCCAAGATGGGACTGTGTCCAAAAGGCATGTCTTCTGCTTTCCCTATGAGATGTGTGTGATGGAAAAAAAAAAGTATGTGGCGTGTGACCAGAATAAGCAAACGTGCGTTGTGTGTAAACACTCTCAGGTTTGTTTGTAGTAGCAAATGCTGTCTCCTGGGATCACCAGGAGGAAGAGTTAATTTTAGCTGCACGCTGTCTCGTGTTTCTTGCCACTTGTGTGGCTGGGGCGGGGGAGGACGCAGGCACCACGAGGAGTTGGCGCTACGCGCACGCTCCCGTTGTATCTTTGGCGCTGAACTGAATGCTGCTCTTAGCCTCAAATATATGCTGGGTGCTGGCTTCGGCGGGCACAGGTCAAGGCTGGGAGCAGAGCTGGAGCCCAGCACGTGGTCACAGTGAGGGAGGAAATGAGCCCAAGCAGGGGTCAGGAGAGCTGCTTGCAAAGGAGCCGTGTAGTCTGCTCAGGGAAAGGGCTGACTGTAGGGCAAGGAGACGGCAGAAGAAGAAGTGAGGGCTGCCACCAGGGCAGCCACCCTGCTCCGCTTCTGTTGGCTCCTGCGGCCACCTGGGAAATGGGACAGGGCTTGGGGGGGGAAGAAGGTCTGCTCCACGTTAAATCTCACTCATCTAGTAACAAGTTTATCCTATGGTTGGCATCAGCGTTCCTGAAATGGGGCTGTAATCTCACAGCTGTGTGCAAGGGAAGTGTCAGGGGATTGCTTTGTGCTAACAGCCAGCTTCTTAGCAGCTAAAAAGATGTTTCAGGGCTTTTTCATGCTTGCTCTGAAGGGAATTTTTTTTAGAGTTATATAAAGGATATTTACGGAATCACTTTTTACTTCCTGGAATGTTTGGAAAATGATGTTTCATTCAGTAAAAATTTTCCAGATAACTCAGACAGAAATATTTAGAAAATACTGTCAACATGAAGTGCATTCATTTAAGAAGTCTCACATACACACGGTTTCAAGGAGTGGCTGCAGCCAAGATTTCAGCTAATTTGCCCTAATTCCTTTATTCTGCAGCTGATCTCTCTCACATCTGGCTGGACAGAGGTTTCGCAGCGCACACACAGGGCAGCTGACCAACAAACTGCTCATAAATAGGACATTTTTCACATGCGAGATGACATCAGATGCACAGAGGAAATGTTCCTCTTGCATATTGTTTTTAACAGAAGGGTTGAGTACATTTACCGAATCAGTGATCTGTGGTTCCTTTTTATTATTTTAATTCCTTGCATTGTTTTCCGAAGTGGGTTACCTAGTAATTAGAAGCATAGTACGTGGAAACTTCTGCTTTGCTCTGTTTGGAAACCATTCAGCACTAGCAAAAGTTGGAAACTATTTTTAAATGTGTGTCTGACCCCTGAGTATGTTTTCCTGCCTTAGTGGCACAAGTGCATCCTTGCTGCAGTTCCATGTATGGAAGTTAGCCACCCGGCAGCGTCCTTCTCCAGATTTGCATGGAGTCAGGAATACCCCCGTGCAGTCGTCAGACCTCTTGGCTAACTCTTGGAGCAGAACCTCTGCTCCTCTAGGGCAACTTAAACCTTCAGTAGGTGGTTGTGATAGCTGGGAAGGCATTGCTCGGGGGCGAGACGTGGCTCTTCCCTTCCACACTGGGATGCTTCAGAGCCAAACCAAAAGCAGCGGAGGATCTGCATGCATGCAGCAGGCAGCACGGTGGTGAAGGAGGGCTGAAATACCTGCGTCCGCACACTACACCGGCATGATTTTTCTTTCTAAATGTCCAGAAATATTTGAGCGATGGGTTTCCTTGTTTTGCAGTAATAGTTCACAGAGGAGCATTCGCTTTGCACTGTCTGGTTTTCCATGAAGTCTTCCCGCTGTGCCTACGAGACAGCTTTATTGCTGTTTTGATGTAGGGCTGATGGAGCAAGGACTGTGCGTTTGCGGTTCAGGAAGGGTTTTTGCCTGGTATTTTCCAAATTCCTGAGACCTTCTCTTTAAATATGGCTATGTGATGGTTTTAAATGCGACTAAATGGCTTCCCAAGTAAGCTGCTTTCCAAATGCCCATTTAAAGTAAAGAGGAGCAGGCTTGTTTTTGAAGTCAGCAAAGTTCAGACTCTGGAAGTTTGTTTTCCCCAAGAGAGGAACTGGAGTGGAACTATGGAGTACTTCTCCAGTCATTTTTCACCATTAAATGGATGAATGTTTTCCTCCTTCCTCGCCCTTCTTGATACATGGTATCGGTGGTAGCAATGACTGAGAAGGGTACAGGCTGGATGCGGTGCGTTACCTTACGATGCCAGATGGCAAACACCTGACATGAACAATTTGTCGGCTGTAAGCACCCTGTGCATTGTGAAAACCAAAGGTTCTGCAGAAAGACGTCTGTTGATGAGTGCTGCTCGTGAAATGTTAACCATCCTTTATTCTCTCTTTCCCGAAGCTTGTACAATGAGGACAGAAACCTGCTGCGTATTCGAGAGAGAGAGAGGCGGAATCAGGAGGCTCTGCAGGAGAGAGACAAGTTCAATGAGAACACCCCGCTCTTTGCCGAGCCCTACAAGGTAACGGTAGGGCCGTGTGGTGAGGAGAAAAGAGGGTTGGGGCAGAAGAGCAGAGCCATGGCCTCTGCACAAAGTATAGTTGGCTTGAGTATGGTATTAACAAACGTAACAACGTCCCATCTGCTTCATTGAAATCCGCAGTGTATGTTCATAAAGCTCTGCAGGTGGCAGCGTGCAGTATGGCCTTTGGGGTGGGCAGATTCATTCGGGGGCCTCCTGTAGTCTGGATGTTTGTGGCAGAGTGCTCACACGTGGCTTGGCCACACATCTGTCTGCAGCTGTGGTTGAAACGAAGTGGTCTGATGTTCGCAGACCTGCAGTTGGGCCTGCAGCATTTCTAACCAAGAACTCATGCTGCTGAGAGCGGTCTGATTCTCTTTGGAGAGACTGCCTGCAGAAACAAAATGAGCTTGTCTAACTGAAGTTGTGGTGATGCGTGGCGATGAAAATAAGACCCTGAAGGGTGTCTCTTCTTGAGCTGGATCTCTGGGGTTGTTTTTTTCTGTGCTTTTTAAATTTCCCACTTTCTCTTCTTCTGTTTCAGACTAATAAAGAGGATGAGTTGTCAAGCCGTATTCAGAACATGCTGGGCAATTACGAGGAGGTCAAGGAGCTTATCAGCGCCAAGTGCCATCAGAATCTCATAGGGATACCAAAAAGCATCGCTCCTCTGATCCCTCAAGGAAAGCCTGATCGCCCGTTCTTCCCTGAAAAGACCAGCCACGCACCACCTTCATTCCACCATGCAAGCCGCCATCCACACATGGGACCTCCGGTTGTAGCTCCTCCCCCTCCAAGCCACTCCGTTCACTACCAAAAGGCACAATCAAGAACAGAACCAGCTTCAGGTTTGCACGCCAAGAGTCACAGCTTGTCCAGCAGTCGGAGCCAAGGTCAGGAACACAGTCGTGGTGGGCAGGAAAGTCACACGGGTTCCCGCCACAAGAGAACCGAGAGGCGCGCTGTTGGTGAGGGTCGTGCTAATGAACTGCAGGCCTCCCTTCTGGAGCTTTCTCCATTGCTGTCATCTTTGTCTACTCCAGTGGCACCCCTGTCACCTCTACATTCCAGCCAGCATGTTAATTCCAGGTCACAGAACAGCAGCAAAAGTCATGGGCCGACCTACACTCAAACAAAATCACCTCAGGACCTAGTGGCAGGCTCACAGGAGAATGAAAGTCGGGACAGCTCAGCCGTTAACTCGGCTGGCACCACTCAGCCTTCCTCGCAGACCTTTCCCCCGCCTTTGCCATCAAAAACCAGTGCAATGCAGCAGAAACCAACTGCCTATGTCAGGCCAATGGATGGCCAAGATCAGGCCCCGGTAGAATCGCCGGAGCTCAAACCTCTCCCAGAGGAGTACCATACAGAACCGTATGAGAAAATCTCGGATTTGAAGGCGAACGCCAAAGCCAAGTTATCCAAGCTGAAAATCCCTTCTGAGCCCGTTGAGGTGAGCGCAGTGGTCGAGGGGCTTGGCTGGCGGGGTACGTTGGGCTGTGGGAGAGCAGGGCACTGAAGAACAGCTGGCTGTTCTGTGGGCTTGTGCACATTACAATGTCTAGACGGTGCATTTTGAGGTTGGCTTCAGCTGACCTGGGTGAGATACCTCTTTGGGTGGTGAAACTGCAGTGCTCGTGGTGATTTTGATGAAGCTGCGACAGGTTTTGTGGTTAAAGAGGCTGCTTTCTGTCGCTGTACCTCCGTGCTGGTGAGTAGAGGCCCCAAATACTGGCTGAATATGGGGACAGCTGATCGTCCAGTGATTTCTACGTTCACCCCGTAGGCTCGAGTTTTTGGGGCTCTGTGGTAAGTGACTCTGAGCACCCCAGAGTTTGCCAAAGTCAGTCTCAAGATCTCACCATAGTGCGTCAGGCAAGAATGCGATGAAGAAAAAACATGATGCAGATTTCTTCCAGATGCATTTAGCCTAGCATCCTCAGAAAACACATCACTGTTCTGTCCTCTTCACATCCCTTTTGAGCACGTTTTGAAGGTTTAAGTAAATCTTAGCACAGAGGAGGAAGTCTCAGTGATAAGATCCCAGAAGTTCTGTAATATTTGGCATACAAGCAAACGAGGTGCCCTCTTCCTTGTCCCAACCAGCAGAAAAATGAAAACAAGTCTGCTCTTTGCTTGTTCTTATCAGCAGAGCGGCCTGGCCTGCGCGTTTGAGCACACCTTTGTTCTAGCTCTTGTTCCTTCTCTCCCAAGGAGTGAGAGAAAGTGGGGTGTCCCAACAGGCAATGGGTGGGAAGCCGCGGTTCTTGCAGTGGAAAGGTGGCAGTTGGCCCAAGGACCAAGATCTGCTGCATGTAAACGTGCAGTTATTCCTGCGCATCCAAGAGCAGCTCCTTCCTAGTACTTGTTGAGAGCCAAACGCTTCTTCATCTGCGCCTCGTTTTAAAATTGATCACTTGGAAGACCTGCAGTTAGATTTCAGTGCTGAGATGCCGTTTCATCATGTACTCTCCCCTTGCAGTCGTTGCCATGAATTGCTGTTTTCCAGGCTGCGACATTGCAGTAGGTTGCCGCGAGGTTGGGCATGGAGCGTGCGATTCAGAAGGTAACGCTGCCACTCCTGCCAGCAGGGGACAACATCTTCTGAGGATACGGATATTTTGGGTAGTTTTCTCTGCAAATTCAGTTGTCTAGAGATGATATGCAGTGTGCGGTAGAGACTGGCACACTTGAGCAGGGTTAGACTAGTCTGTTCTAGCTTTGGCTTCAGAGAAAAAGCCCAGAGCGGCTGTCAGAGTGGTTTGGACGGCTTTTCTGACAGCGTCAGAAGGCGTCTCGCACCTACGTGTGGACCCTGCCGTGAAGTCACTGGGGTATGTTGTTTATGAGACTATGGGGAGACTTTAAGGGAAGGAGTGGCTGGAATTAATCGCTTCTTAACCAGGGGATGCTCCCCCTTTCCTTTCTAATTGCTTAGAGACAGCAAGATCCCTCGTTGTACTCCATCTGGTCGTGCCTGCCCCAAGGCCACCGATCTGACTTGTCACATGTGGTGGCAGACAAGTCCTGGGGTTCTGAGACGCGCTGTAGGATCGGGTGGCTTGCAGCTCGCCCTGATGCAGCACTTTGAGAGGAGGAGCAATATTGTTGCACGTGTTTTGGGAAGCTTTACCGTGCCTGTCCTTATGCTCATCCTGTGTGTTATAGCATGGAGCAACCCACGGTGCTGACCTCAAGGTATTTGGGTGAGGAGACCAGCAGAGATGCTTTTCAAGTTGTATTTTGCATTTGTAATAAAAAGGGATAGGACGGGTGCGGTCTGCTTTTCATGGAAAAGAGTGTTGTAGGATGTTTTCATCAGCTGCAAGTAGCTGTAGGCAATTTCTTGTGGAAAATGAGAGGAAGCTGGCAGAATGACATTGTCAAGAAGTTGTGAAAATAGTTTCATGCTGAGAGGCAGCATTTGCTTCCAAGTAGATTGGGCATTGCACGTCATAACTCAAAAAGGAAAGAGCAGTGAGGTCTGGATTTCATTATTTGCTCCACCAGATATTTTACTCCTGAGGGAGGAATAAAGCAACGCATGGGGTCTTAGCTTCTTCACCACCCATTCTTCATTACCTCGAAGATAAAGGGCATTTCTGGTTTTAAAACTTTGTAAAGCTCGAGTTTTGTCTTGGTGTTGTCTTTTCTGTTGAGAAAGAGTGCTTACTTTCAGAAATGAGACTTCCCCGTTCTCTCCCAGCTCTGGTTCCATTACTGTTTTCCTCCTATCTTTTTTCACATCCCCATGCTTTGTATTATCATGTGTGTGTACGTGTCTGTTTGAATCTGAGCTCAGATAGGCAGCAGTAGCCACGATGCTGTCTACTGAATGAAACTTTCCATTAAGCACGTGACTTTTGTACATGCCTAGCCAAAATCCTACAGCTGCCAGAGCGGTGCAGCAGCAGCGCTGCTGCGGGACTGTTACGTCTGGAGCAGAGTAAGAATATAATGAAAAGGGAATCGAAGCTAATGTAGAAAATGATTCTGCACAAGCCAAAACCCTAATTTCATTTATATGGTTGGACAACTTAGAAGTTGATAGATGACCCCGTGAGTAAACGTGCTGAATAACCCTCCCGTGGGGTAGGCTGTGACCTCTGTTGACCGTTTTCTGTGCACGGGCATTTGGAATAATGGCTATAATAAGCTCTAGTGGAAAATCAGTGACTTCATTTTCTGCCTGTTGGAGCTTCGTCATTATGCTATTTACTTAATTCTGTTGTTTTTTTTTTTGGGGGGGGGGGGGGGGTTGTCATTAATGACACAGTCTTTCAGTATAAAGCCTGGAGAGTGAGGAGGGAAAAGGGTACGATGGCACAGCTGGACAAGTCCTGTGCTGGATGTGCAGTGTGAGATAAGTGGCTGGGGCAGAGGGGTGGGCTGGCTTGCTTGCAGGGAACAGCAAGGTGGCTTACGGGCAGGTCGGATCTTGGGAAGGCAAATCTGGGGATCCTTTGGCCAGAGGTTGACCCTTGTATGATTTTGGTGAAGTGTGGTAGCGAGAGGGTCTGGGCTAGAAGAAACGCTGCTGTTCTTCCCCCTTCCTCCCAGCAACTCGAAGCCTGGTTTTACACTTCTGATTTATCCCCTTCAGCCCCAGTTGTGCTGAACACCACATGCAAAGTCCAGTTTTTCCCGTGATCTCCCCTGACATCGTTTAGGAAAGCCGTTTCTTTGACCACATGGTTTGTGGTTAGTTGAATTTTGAAGGCGTGTGTCACCTGCAGCTGTGAATTCATTATCGACAGCTTCTGCTCATGGCAACAGTGATGAGTTAAGCCTTCCAGTCTGAATAGACGAGCAGATTCATTCAAGTGAATGAATCCACAGCAGATAACTGTGGTGACTCACTTAGCATTCACATACGGAAGCTGAACAGCCTTTCCCCTCTCTTCCAAATAAAAAACTTTGCTTTCAAACTTTATCCCCTTCTCTTCAAGGCAGCTGTCCAAATTTATTGTGAGAAGACTTAAAACGCAAATACATCATGCCTGAAGCTTAAACATATCCGTTCTCTAAATGTGCCAAGTTTTAGCTCTTCACAGATCTTAAAGATGCTTTTAAAGCCAGTCTGTCTTTCCATCTCTCCAGGAGAGCTGCAGCACTACCAGAAAGGCTCCTACTACCTCCACAGCTCCACTTGCAAAGACGGAGATGCCTGGAAGGGAATTGGCTTGACAGCAGGGCCCAGAATCAGTGAGGCTGATTTGAGAGAGTTTATAAATCCTAAAGCTTTGTTAAGGGCATGCTGTCCAAAGAAATTTGGCTTTGTTTTCCTTGCAGTTTTATTAATGTTAGTAGGTAGCTGCTTTATCTCATGCAATGAAGCATCACAGGACCCACCTCTTTCACCTACAAACTGGGAAGTAAATTGGGAAGCAACTAGTTGGACAACCAACCAAATAATGTTTAAAATAAAGAACACTTGAAGGTATGTTAAGTCTTTCTGGTAGTACTTCGTTATTGTTGAGGGATAGGATACACAGAAAGATCTCAGCTTTCACAGTGGGATTGCTGTTGTTGAGCTCTGTTCACCTCAGTACACATCTTTGAAGGGTCCCAGTTAAAATGTGAGCGTGATATAGCATATGGTAGTGACTAAATACCTAGTGAGATGTTTAGATGACAAATAAAAAGTCCAATTTAGGTTTTCAGTGGCTTCTTTCCATGGCAACTGAACTCTTCCACTGACAGAAGTGGCCAGATAGTTGAGCCCTGTAAACTAGAAATAAAAGTATTGTTTTAATCCTGGGTTAAGGTGCTATTCTCTTCTTTCCACCAACTTTATATTCACTTAACATTTATTAAATTGGGGGGGGGGGAAGATTGATTTCCCTTCCCTTTTTTGACTCTCCTTGGTTTTGTGTGTTTGTTTTTTGCTTCGCACCAGGAGAGCGGCCACGGGATGTTTGTTATGTGTCTCCTCTGCTGCCCTCTTCGTGGTCAGAAGTGTCGTATGTGGCTTGAGATGGGTTTCCTTGCTTCGCCAGGATTGAGTAAATTTGTCTTTTTGTTGGTGCATGACTGCAAAACAAGCAGATCAAACATTAATGGTGGTTGTTACTGCTGTTTTTTAATGTTTACTTAAGGTCCTGGGAACAAAGAATGCTCTGGAAGAGCTGGAGGGTGAGGTTATGCGGGGCAAGGAGGCAGGTGTTTGCTCAGAAGCCAAAAGGACATCTTGTATTGTTACTGCAGCTGAACCAGACGCTGATGTTCAAAGCTCGTGTGTCAGACTGCAGAGGTCATAAATTAGCAGTGCTCGTTCGTCTTCCTCTTACGCTTGGTGAAGGTACACTCCGGTCACATTCAGCTCCCAGTTCGCAGCTGCAGAGTTCTTCAGGTCGGAGATCCTCGCTTGTTCTCTTGGATCCAAGATCCAAGGCCTTGGTTCTTAGGCAGAATACCAACTATCAGGGGAACTGTGCTCGCTTTCTCTCCAAAAAAAAAAAAAAAAAAAAAAAAGGTTAAATATGCATAGTGCTGCATTCAGCTGTCAACAGCAGCGGGTGGTTTGTGCTCCTGCTGTTTGGAAGGCCAGCAAGGGGGTATCATGAGGAAAGGAATGGGGGTGCTGCATCTGCCCAGAGTGTGGTGAGACGGGGAAGGAGGGGATGCCTTCAGAAACACTCGGTGTTTCTTAGAGCGGCTCAGTCCTTACCAGCTTCTCCCATCAGGTATGGGTGGACCGTGCCTGGCACAAGCCGTAGAGCTGGCTTCTCTCCAGAGTGTCTCAGCACCAGGTTTGTCCAAATTCAGTTGCTAAATCCATTGCTTCACAAAGCAATGGGAGACTGAGTCGTGAGCTACCTTGCGTCTTTCCAGGTGACTCAGAATTCAGAGCCCCTTCCGGGCTGTGACAAACTTGTGCTTAAGCGAGCTACCACAGTGCATTCATCACCATGCCGGGGGGTTGAGGCTTGCCAGTCCGTTGATCTGCCTGTGAAGGGTTTGTGATCAGCCATCCTGCCTGGAATCAGCTGTGACTCCAACATGGCACGTAGGCCTTCGCCTTGCATACCAGAGTGCTGCTTAAAAAGGGAGAAAAAGTAAAAACAATTGGAAAGCCACTGTCCTCTGTGGTTTGCCAAGGCAGGAGCCAAGAAGCTGAACTTAGGAAGAACTTGAGAGCATTTCCGTTTTTAATCACCGTTGTTGTGCAGCACAGAATTAGTGCTGCTTAAATGCTGCCTATCTGAATAGCTGCTTTTTTTCTGTGATAACCCATTTTAAGTCAACGGCTGTGCGTTAAGCAGTAAAATGCGTATCCTGCAGTCGTGGATATGAGAAGTTCTCCAAGCCTTCATCTGTACCATATGTACTAATGCACATGGCTTTTCAGAAGGCGAGAACATGAGCAAGGAAACATTCAGGTGCAGTGCTGAGAAGGTGGTGTCAAAAGGGAATTGAGAAGCCTTTCCTCAAAGCACGCTGTTAACACGCTGTGGTAAGCAGAGCAAGAGCTGCTACCATGATTGTGACTGCCCGATGTTCTGAGTAATAAAAAAAATAAATTAAAAAAAAAAAAGGTGATGCACAAAGCCTGAGGAGGGCTGACAGCGGATGGCAGCCAAGCCTTCCAACCAGGCATCTTGCAAGCCAGCGCTGGTGGCAGGCGGCGTGCGTGCCGATGGGCTGCAAAGCGAAGGCAGCCAGCAGCAGCTGGCCTCCCAGGCAGGGCAGAGATCTGCCTCGCAGGAGGAGTGACGGAGCTGTTGCTCTGCCTGGCGCCCAGCCTCCATCATCCTGCAGTTTTGTAAGGCCTCTGGTGGGGGTACAAAAAGTGTTGATTCATTTGAAATGCGCTTCTTGGAAGGAAAAAAATCCCGCTGCTTAGACCATCCGCGGTGCACTCCGTGTTAAGCAGCCACTGGCAGATGATTTTCTTGCTCTTTCGGCCTGGAGTGGTAAGCTTGTTAAAATGAAAAGCTGAGAGCTGGCTTGTTTCTGACCTAAAAGATGTTTAAATGTGAGCTATGGCCAAGGTGTCTTTAATTTGTGATTTATTTAGTAATTCTTTCGGGGTTGGAAAAAGACTTTTTTTCTGTCTTGGGCACGGCTGACTTCATCCATCCTCTGCAACCCAGGCTGCTGTGGTTGGGGCATATTTCAGAAACCCTTAGGGAAAACTTCACGCTTCAGTGGATCCTCGCAGTGGCAGCATGCTACTCTCTGCTAAAGCAAGATGGAAGAGGCAAAAAAAGGATGAGCAGCTGGTTGGGTATGTCAGACTGCCTTCTGCTCTCTTCCTTCTCTCCCCCATGCCTCACCAAGCTTGCACTGGGTTTCTACACCGTTTTCTGCCCTACCCACTTTCTTCCCGATGCATGCCAGGGAGGTGCAAGGGGTGCGTTTGTGGCACAGGTTCTCAGTCTCATCCAGCCACCGCTAGCCCCGGACGTCACGAGGGGTGAGCACCAACCCTTGAACAAGGAGCCTTTCACCTGGGTCTTCCCCGTGGCCCTCTGAGGCTCTTGGAGATGAAAGCGGGTGGATCCCTTTCTGATCTTGCGCTGCTTTTGTTGTTTCTGTCCCCAGCTGAGCTCCCCAGCTCTGTTGCAGGTCCATCCAGAGGCATGGATCCTGCCCTGCGCTCCTCGGGCAGCTTCAGCAGAGGCGAGCAGAGGGACGGAGAGCGGCTGGGCACGGGGTCAGGGCTGCACAGGGCTTTTGTGCCTCCGAGTACCCAAACAGCTCCTGAATTCCCTTGTTTTCTCTCTCCTGATGCGTGTGCACATCCTTAGGAGGCATCGAGCCCGATCCCAGTGGACGGGGATCCACATGGCGCGGTGTTTTTTTTGTTGTTTTTAAACCGAGCCAAAGCATGCAGAAGTAATTATATAAACAGCAAAAGCTACTTGTTGTATTTGATTTAATAGGTGAGTCCCACCGGATGCAAAAGACATTTTTTCCCTTGTGTGCCTCTTCTTTGGAAGAAGCAGCACGCTTTATCCAGGCTGGAAATAAACCAGCAAAGCGGCGCCCAAGCAGCTGCAGCAGCTCACGCGAAACCTCTTCGGCCAACCTGCCTTGTAGATGTTAAAACTCTCCGCACCATTTCTTGCACGAGTGGAAAGTGCCGAAGGGACAGATGTTGCCAATTTGAACCGTACAGGGGGAAGGCGAGTATTGCTAAGCAACCGTGTGCTTGAGAGAGCGTTTTTCGGAGAGGAGCCAAGGGAGTTATGCCTGGGAGCGCTCGCGGCTTCTTGTGGCTCGGCGCAAGGGAAGAGAAGAAAAGTTCTTTCCTGTCAGGGCCGCCGCCAGCACAAAAGGCACCGTAGCCTGTTGGCACCGATTAGGGCCAGCAAGGGGATGCACGAAGACAGGACATCTCCCTTGCCATGCGGGAAGGCCCTGCGAGATGTTCACAGAGGTAAGCGCGCCACACGACGCCCGGCGCTGGCCGCAGGGACCTCGGGGCGGGCTGGCGGCGGCGGGGCTGGCAGCAGCTGCTGGAGCCCCCGAAGGAAGGGCAGAGGGGCTCTTAGCCGTGAGCAGCTGTAAAACCCTGTGTGTGGCTGTTCCCCTGCCTGGCCAAGTGGTACTGGGAAGGCCGGCAGCGGGGGCTGCGCTCCTCCTGGCCGTCCCCTGGCTCTACCGGTGTGTTGGTTTGGAAGGAGCACTCTGAAGGCAGTGCTGTTCTTGCCCTGACGTCCTGCTCTGCACAGCCCGTCTGCTGTCGGTTGTGCCTCTCTTTTTTTGCCTCTGTGGGGGGTTCTGCTGCACTTGCAAGTTTCAGGTCTCATGGTTCATTTTGGCTGATGTCTGATGATGTCGCTGCCTTCCCTCCTTCCCAAGCTTCAGCTGCTAGTTGTCATCGTCTTAATGATGATGCTTTGACAATTAAGTTGTATCTTATTGTTTTTAGCAGCAGAATATTTTAACTCCCGGTTGGAAAAGGTGATGTGCCTGTCTTTTCCATCTTCTGCTTTTCAGCATACTAATTTCACTTCCTATACTGCATTAGCAGGTTTCCATTTTTCCCGTGCGTTTGGTCAGACATTTAGGAATGTCATCAGACATCAGTGCGCTCTTTTGGTCTGCGGCCAAGCGTTGCAGATGCCGCCCGATGAGAAGCTGTCTCCGTCCCGCTCTGAGCAAAAGGTCGGGCTGGGTTTCCCAGCCAGGCTCTGCCCCCAGCCCGGCCGCCTTCACACGTCCCCAGCCACAAAGACAGGCTGCAGCCGCCTCGTGCTTCGGACCCGAGAAGGGCTTGGTGCCACAAAGAGGCGCCTCCTGCCCCGCGGCCAGCTTGGCTTAGCAGAAGGCATTGCCACTTCTTGTGAGGCTTGCTTCTCCAGGCTCCTCTATTATTAATCCCTTGGCCTTCCTGCCGGTTCCTAACATGGAGCTCTTCCTGAACCGCAGGAGGGAAGAGCCAGCCTGATGTTTGCCTTGGCCACTAAGGAAAGGGAGATCAGTAGCTCTGGGTGCCGGGACTGGTTGTTAACCTGTTGGTCAGCTGCACAGCTAGCAAATGGTGAAACTTCACCTGAGCTTCCAGCCGCAGCACTTGCAGGTATTTGGGTTTGGGTGTCTGGTCCGGATGTGCACTTCGCTCCCGTAGATGCTGAGTAGCTCAGGTATTGCCATGGCCAGAAATACCTTCTTGACTTGCTTGTTAAGTTGTGAAGTCAAAAGAAAAATAAGGTCAGCATTCAGTTTTTCTAAAACTCTGGTGGGCATTTCACGTTTTCAGAGGATCATTCTTCCTCTTTGCTTAAATTTAGAATGAATAGGGACAGCGTAGCAATGCTGTTCCCTTGCCCTGAGAGATTTGGAGCACTAGGTGTCTGTATCGGCAGGGTTTCTACAAGACAGCTTCCCTCTTGAATCAGAACCTAAATATTTCTTTTAATGCATATTGAATTTGATAAAAAAAAAAAAAAAAAAAGGGAGCAATTCCTCGAGTTTAGAGATCAAACGCATGTAGATGTAGAAAATTCTGAGTGAGTACTTCGCAATGATTTTTAAGGCTGATTGCTGTATATATTTACGAGTATTTTCTGTGTCCCCAGCATGAAAGCACTGGCTTGGTGGCTGCCCATTTTACGAGGCTATTGTAAAACAAACAATGTGTGGAATGATGCCGTATGAGCACTGTAGCATATATTTCTTTCAAAGCGTATAGTTCAAGACGCTCGCTACTTGAAGAGCATTTTTTCCCTTGCGTAAGGACCCCAGATTTTTATGATGAGCCTTCAGCGCGCTGCGTTTTGAATGGCAGTGGTTTAGGAAGAATGCCGTGGGGTTTGGAAAACGGGGCAAACTGACTTAGCAGGAGACAAAGCTGAGTCAAATCTGGAGACTTCCAGCCTTCACCTCCTTTTAAAAGGCGTCTTTTGGTTTCTTCTGCCAGCCTGTCCGCTCCTTGCAGTTCAGACTACGCTGTAATTCTGACTGGGTTGGATGCCAGCTGTTTGTTCAAGGTGGAAGGTGCGTGCTTGCAGCTTGAATGCTTTCACCTGAAGGAAGCACTGTGCTAAAGGTTCTCCTGTGGCTTGCCGGTCCTCAGCTGTGCTCCATTGGCTGGACATGCAGAAGGAATAGTTCTGTGCCGTGTGATATGTCTTTCTAGTCAAGCGGAATATATTCCAGGGCTACAAGTAAGCCTCATCGTTTGCTGTCCCCTAAAGTTGCTTCAGGGAAAGACACAAAAAGCTTTTCCTTAGACAGAATTTGGCTGGGTGATCCATGCTGCAGCCATCTCCCCTTGGTTGGGTTTTCGTTACAAGGCAGTCAGAGTGTTTTGAATAAACAGAGAAGCTGCTTCTCCCCTCCAGAGTAGATGGGAGGGGACAGGAGCAGACAGCTGCCTTTCCCCTGTCTTCTCAGCTTCAGTTTCTGGCCTCGCCAAGCTGCCGACGCAGAGCGCACCCAGCAGCCTCCTGTGCTGCCTGGAAGGTGTTTCTGGGGCGGACCCCCCCGGACCTCCTGGGCAAGCTCGCTGCTGAGTGCACAAAGCTGTGTGCAGGGGAGGGGGTGAAGGTGCCGGTGCGTGTGCTCTGTTGTGTCACAGGACAGGCTTCGAGCCTTCTGTTGCAAGGCTGGGGAGCTGTCTGGGACAAGTGTCTAACGCTTATCTCAGGGAGACGACCCTTCGTCTGAGCGTACGTGACTTCAGATAACGTTACCGACAGTAAGACGCTCTTCTCTCCCGACTCCAGAACATACAATCTAGAAATGCTCTGTTTGCATTCAGGTCACTCGTAAAACAATGGCGAAAGTTGCCTTGACAAGCAAAAGGATATCCTGCTATTTCTTTCCCACAGGTTGAGTTCCTTGGTTTGGAAGCACTTGAAAATATTTCTTAATTTTTTTTCCTGAGTTTTAAAAATAGCACCTAGGCTGTTTCTCAGTGAAGAGTTCTGCTCATATAAGGAGAGAGGTGAAACTTGTCTTCTCTAAAGGCTCACATTTGCTTCCTTTTCCCCTGGGAAGGCAACGCCGGATGCGCTGACAAGCACCGATGCTGAGCCCTGCTGCTCCCCGACCGACTGGGAGCAGGAACTGCTCCCAGTTCCTGCTCGGTCCTGGGAGCTGCAAACCCACAAACGAGCCCAAGGCCTTGGTTCAGAAAAGGGCTGGAGCCTGCACATCACGCTTGTTTGCTCAGCTGGGGGCATCAGGCGGCCCTGCTGCCAGCAGAACTCTTGCTCTCCTCCTTTTCCAAGGGAAAAATGAGGTTGGAAAGGAAAAAGCTTGTGAGAGATGGCAGTCAGTAGTGATCTGAGTTGCTCTGAGTACTGCGGCATACCTCTCGCTGCTAGAACCTCCTGTTCCCTTGATGGTTTTAACAAGTATTATTACCGCTGTCGTGCCTTTGAACTCAAGTGAAGATCAGAATTCTCTGTCAAATGCTGTCTCGAGCTGACATTGCCTCCAACTTGGGAGTGCCTCGTGCTGGCTGTAACACGACAGCGTGCACAGCGTTCCTGTCAGCGTGCGAGGGAAGGCAGTCCAGCGCTAGTGGTCTCGTTGGCATCGAAGTCAGCCTGCTCACGGCTGCAGTTCCTGGGGGCCTTGGAAGGGACTTCCTTGTGCCAACACCTGGGGGGTCATGGGACGGGCACCGAGTGTCGGCGAGACAAACAGCAGGAATCGGGCAGGGGGAGAGGAGGTCTGGGAAGTGTGTGTAGGTTCTCAGAAGTGTAAATATTTTGATTTTTTTTTTAAACAGAAGAACAGACAATATTTTTTTTCTGAAAAGAAGTTGTTGCTATGTTCACTTTTGGTCTTAGCGAATAGAATTTATTTGCAAAGAGCTGTTTGCTTTTAAGAGCATAATTCCTGCTGACTTTGACCAAAGCATGGACTCTTAAATAGTTATATCATGTTAGCAAGTAAAGCTGGAGCTACTGAGAAATTCAAAACCTTGGGAATACGCAGCCCATCATTTGAATTTCTGAACTCGTGCTCCTTACTCGGTTATGACACTGAGATTTTGCTGTAGCCTTGTTGTAATTGATAGGTCACTTGGGCATGTGTGTGTCTTAACCGTGATAGCACATTCTTGCTGATGATCATGTATTAAATTCTGCAGACAACGCGTTGATGCACCGTGACGCCTGACTTCACCTTTCTGTGCTTTAGAAAACGATGTCTCCCAGCACCTTTCAGCCAGCCTGTGCTGCTCTCCCCTCCTCCCCCAGACCAAAATCCCCGAAGCCCCGATTTCTCCTCCTGCTCCGCTCCCTTCCTGTGATTAGTTTGTGTTACCAGAAATTCACACGTGACTGTGGTTATGCCAACAGAGCGCGTGTGCAGATTTGCCTGGTTTATTCATCTGGCAAACACCGTCTACAACAAACTGCCCCTGGTACGAGTTCTGTTGTGTCCTGCTTGCTCAGCTTTTTCTCCATCACCTGCGGCGAGCAACATTTTTCTGGAGCCAGGCTACTCAAAATAGTGTAACAAGTGTATCTAATGGTGTAACTGCAGCAAGGGGGATTGGAAGGGAAAAGTACTCCAAGTCATGACTTGCAGCTCTTAGAGAAGTGTTTTTCATACCATCAATGCTTATGCTGAAAGACACCTTGTTTTCCTTCTGGAGACGTCAAGGGGACACTAATTAACTAATGAAATCGTCGGCCTTGGCTGGAGTTCTGGCCTGCATGGCCGTATGCAGGCTCTGCTGCCCTGCTTGCTTTTGATGTTCTGTTTATTTGGGTTTCAGCTGTCGTGTTGTTAGGGCAGGGCTAATAGGGCTGCAGGAGTTCCTTCCAGCAGCTCACGCTTTTGGAAGGTCCTTTATTAAAATGTACCTGCACAAAGCACTGTGCTCCTTCAGACAAAGGACTATGAACCAGAGACTTTTCCCTTGTCAAGAAGGAGCTTCTTATAAAATTGGTTTTCTGTTTCAGTTTGCTCTCCATTTTTTTCCTGTTGTCCCTCTCTCCTCCACCTTCCTGTACCTTTTTTGTTGCGGTTGTCCTACTTTTGCTGAAATCAAGCGAGCTTTCTTCTGTCCTTACAAACGATGAGTCTTGTGGTAATTCTTCACCTGCTGTGAAAATTAATCCTGGTCCTAGGCAACCTGCAGAGAAAACTGGCTTTCCTTCTTGGGGCTTTGCTGCCTCTGCCAGCACTTCCCCGAATTTCCTAGAGCACTGAAGCTGCTGTTTCAGGGACCCTGCTGTCAGGTGCTATCTGTACGCTATTTTACACCCAGGGCAATATGCCCGTAACAAAATGGTGTGTGAAACCTGCGGCTGGCGTGCTGGGAGCCGGTCGTTCAGGATGTATTTAACTGGGTCAAATCCCAGGCTTTAAACAACTCATATCAACGAAGATTTCACATTAGATAATACAAGCTCCTGTTTGACTCTAAGTTAATGAAATAAATGTGTTTGGGCTTACTAGAGAAATAGCATTAAGGAAAACCTAAATTTACACG
The DNA here is from genome assembly GCA_011076525.1 of Nettapus auritus. NCBI lineage: Eukaryota > Metazoa > Chordata > Aves > Anseriformes > Anatidae > Nettapus > Nettapus auritus. The sequence goes on from CM021768.1 coordinate 66,003,597, forward strand.
AGTATTCCCACCCCGAAGTCAGGGAAGGGGTGGCTGCATTCTTAAACTCCCGCTTGTTTCTAAGTCTGTCTGCGCAGTCTGATTTGTTACTGACTTAGCAGAGCTCATAGGAAAGAGCGTAAAGACTTAATCATCTCAGCAAGTTTTAGGTCAAATTCCATATTTTTCCTTTTCAAATTTCCAATACTTTTGTAAGGACTTGGAGGAAAAACAAACAAACAACAACAACAAAAAAACGAAACCAACCAACCAACGCAAACCTTACCATCTGTGAACCTGAAAGAAATCAGAGGAAAATCTACCTTCCTGCACCGCTTTTCTGCGGTGCAGCTTTGTTGCTTTTATTAGCTCTTCATCAGCGCCACAGGTTCCCACGTGCAGTCAGTTCTCCTGTGGTTTGCAGGGGTCTCTTTTTTTTTTTTACTGAAGCAGTAGTGCCAGCAATGCTTTTCCTTCATGTTCTCTCACAAAACCACGCAGGGTTACAAGTGCAGGTGATGTATACGCGGCTCAAGATGTTTCACATGTCTGCGTGCTGGCTTTCAGGCTGCCACCTGCCCTTTGAATTGATTCCTCCCGCTGTTCCCAAACCCCCGTGGCACCACAGATGTTGCTGGATGGCTCCTCACAGGTCCTCAGCGTGGCAGCGAGGCTGGCTCTTGACTTCGAGGTCGGGCTGCTCCTGGCAGCTGGGAAAGCCGGCGTGGCAGCTAACGTCGTGGTTGGGGCTCACCTGCATGGGCAGAGCCAGTTCCACCCAGTGCTGCCCGATCTGAATCTGCGGTGGAGTATCAGAGGGGCAGGTGCTGATAGAACGTGCAGGGGGGAAACAACTGTGGTTTTACGCCTCAGAGAGCTCTTGAGGGCAGTGAGTTTCATAAGCGTGTCCTGCTCTTCAGAACTAAGGCAGTGCTTTCTTTCATTTCCCGTCTGTTGAGCTGCAAACCATTAAAGAAATCTGATCCATACCTGAGAACTGAGGCAAAAACAATGCTTTGGAGTGGGATAGTGCATGCAGGAGAAGAAAATGCAGTGTCATGGCACCTATCTGCGTGCTTTCTAGGGAACAGGAAATGAGCTGGTAGCAAAGCATACGTTGCAGGGGAGGGTATCTTTTCAGAAAGCTGAAATTGCCAGTTCATCTTTTCTTTTTTTTTTTTTTTTTAAATAGTTACTTTCAAGTTATTCAGTATGCGATGCAACGTGTGAGAGGCACTCCAGGTCTGAAAAACACCAAGACCTGTAACACGTCTTCCACCGGAGCTCCCAGGAGTGTTAGCACTGCAGGAGCAGGGTGAAGCTGGGAACATTGTGCTCCCAGAGGAGATTCTGACCTCAGGTAGTCAGCTCTGGATTCCACGGTTTTACCTAGCACTGAAAGTGTGTGAAATGAAGATTTTGTTCCCTACAGGTGAGCTGAGTGTTAGCATGAGCTGTCCTTCCCCCTTGCTTGTAGCCCTTCTGCCACATCTGGTGCTGTGGCAAGGTGGCTCAAGGAGCTGAATCACCAGAAAGGGAGAGCCACCAGTGAAAGAAAAAGCAGAAGAGCCAATGGTTGTCTGCCAGGTTGACATAGAAAATGTTTGCTGTACCGGTCGTATTGAATTGCTGGATGTGGCTGTGCGAGAGGAATCACAAAGTAAAAAAAAGCTTGCAGGCATGATAACCTTGTTAGCATTATTGTCTAATTAATCTCATTTTCATTTCTGTTGGCCCTGTTTCTAGCATATTGTAACAGTAGTTATTCATGATAGGAAAATGAGGTCGAATTCAGGAGATAATCTGTGAAGGGGTGCTTAAGAACCTATCTATAAAATAAAGCTTTGGGTGACAGAGCTGAGAAAAGTCATCTTTTGGCATCTGAAGAAAGGGCTTCCTGTGCGTCAGACGCTACGGGGCATCGGTAAGTGCCTGAAAGCAAGAGGTCTGCTGAACAAATGCGCTCCGTCTGCAGCAAAACAGAAACATCTTTTAACAACGCTTCCTATGGCCACCCACGCCGACCGTGTGCTGACAGCGGTGCCTGTTCTACAGTAAGAGATACTCAGCACGTGTGTGTTCGCAGTCTTCGTAGCTGTTCTGCTGCGTGCTTTACAAGCAGATTAATCTGTGTTCCTGCTGCAGCTTTCCCTGAAAGCAGCTGTGTCACCACATGCTCTAAAAAGCACGGATGGAGCAAGACAGGTTTCAGATCCTCACTGCTGTCCTTGCCTGATGGACGCGTTCCAGGCGGTTTTGTGATACAGAGCACTTAGGCGCCCTTGGAGAATAATCTGCTGGGTGTCTGATGTTCCTCACAGCCATGTGAGAAAACCTGCACAAATTTGTGCTTGCACTTGTTCTGAGCAACAAGGTGATGCGAGCTCAAATTCTGGCAGGCTTTGTCAGTATGCTGCAAAACGTTTCTGTACTTGTGATCAGGTTAGTAGAAGATTGTTTAAAAACATGCATCGTCTCTATTGTTGGGTGGCTTGTCTTGGAAGCTGTGTGCGTGCAGCTCATGAATAACTGTAGAGTGGAAAGGGGGGATTTTAACTGCACAAAAGTGTTCTTTTGCTGCTGAAACTGAGTTGATGTGCTGTCCCTTGGCGTGACTTGAGCATGAGTAGAAGAGTCTCTGCTGATGCACACCGTCTCCTCCTGCTCTGAGCTAGTTGTGCAATACAGGTGAGGTGAGGACACTACAGCAGGTTTTGCTCCAGGTTTGTCCTACTTCTTGTTTTGAAGCAAACCCTTCGTGCAGACACGATTTTGTGATCTTCGCTACGTTCAAACAGTGAAAGTCCATGCGGTTGACATGGAAAAAATAAATGGCAAGGTAAATGTTTATATTAAAATACAGAATTAAATGGGAAGTAGCTGTAAATGTGAACTCTGTTTTGGTTCTTAGCATTAGTGTGTGACCTCTTCTGCCATTAATTGCAGTGCCAGAGTTAGGAACCAGAGACATAGCGAGTAGTGGGACCCAGGCCTCATGTAGCAGCCCCTCGCCTGGGTTGCTGCGGATGCTGGTGCAGAAGCCCAGGGCTTGTTTGCACGCAGGGCATCAGAGATAGCTCCAAAAGGGCCATGGCATGCACGGCACCTCCGTTGTGCATCAGCTGGTTGCTCAGGCAGCCTCAGGCCTGGTTGTGTGGGGCTCTTGGTGTCCCGAAGTCTCTGTTCACTTGCCTTGAATGTACCTGAGCCGTGCTGGCCTCAGGACACAAGCAGAGCTTTGTGCTCATGAAAGAGTGTGGGTTTTGGAGAGGCTCATGGGGGGGAGACCTGGAAATAAATCACAGTAGGTCCTTGCAGGATTTCTGGGGCCTTTGTGGGGCTGCAGGAAATTACCCTGGCTGCCATCCTGAAGTCCCTTTCATCTCAGGACCACAGAGGTGCTGAAGCCTTCAGCAGCTGTTGTTTGACTTGTAATGGGCACAGCTAAATCCCATCATGCAAAGCAGCAGATTATCTGCTGCCCTAGTACGTGTGGGGAGAGGATTCCACAACGTTCTTTACTATAAACACTCTAATAGGTTTTTAAACTTATTTTAGCTTCTCCCCGTCCTTTTGCATAAAGCAAGCTACCTTTTATGAGGTTGAATGTGTTGTGTTACGGGAGACTGGCATTTAACCTCATCAGTGGAAGAATGATGCTGTAGAGCAAAGCAAAATACTCTTAATCTGGTCAACTTCAGGACATTATCAAGTAAATGGCAATTCCTGCAGGTCCCCGGCTGCTGATATGCCTGTGCTCTGATAAAGTGAAAGGATCATCAAGGCTTCAGGAGCTTTCTGAAGCCACCTCCTAGTTGAATCCTGCTTTTCCGTACAACCAGATGCCATTTTCTGTGCCTGCTGTTCACAACTCATGAAATTAAGCAGTGAATTAGGTGGCTGTGCTACCAGGTTAAGCTTGCTAGCAAAAGAAAACAAGCAGAAGGGAAGGATCCCTTTTCGGCACCGTGAGTTACGAAGCATTTTGAACTCTGCCACGTGGTACAAGTTTGCTGCCGTGCCCGGTTTCCACAGATCTTGGGTAAGGTCGGCGGCAGCCCTGCGTGTGTGACTTTCTGAGGAGAAGTCAGATCCGTGTCAGATGAGTACTGTTCCACGAGGGCTTTGTGTAGACACAGGCAAATGAGGATGCAGGGCAAAAGGGTTCCTCACCTGCTGTTTCCCCTGTGGTGCAGCATATGGAAAACAGTTGAGTGTCCTTCCTGTGCGAGCACTGAGGACACTTCTGGTCTTTACTATGAAGCCCTTGCTTGCTTTGCTGCTTATCTCTCCTGGGGGAGATCCCTCTGGCCACGCAGGGAGCTCGCTGCCCTCTGCCTCCCCGCAGGGAGCATCCCCTGGAGCGGGAGGTGTTGGCTGCACTTCTGTCAGCCCCTGCTTTGCTTTTGCTTGGGACTCGTGGCAGGCTTTGCCAAAAGCCAGCACATTGCTCCAACTTGGTGGTGGAGCCAAGGTTTTACTCTGAGGTGTGCGCGTCACGATGGCATTGTTCTTTAAGTGTCAATATCGTAATGGCGAATGATGTTCACCTGAGTCTGAGAGCTGGGATTCAAGCTCTTGGTGCACAATAACCTCCACTTAAAAGCCACCTCTGTTTTGCCTTCTCTGAGCTTAGGGCTTTAGTTTCTTTTTTGGCTGAGTGCACGCGCCTGTGTAGAAGTAAGAAGGCACGTCACAAAATGAGGAGAATCCCAGCACTGTTTAATAAGCTCTGTTTCTCTTCACGTGATTTCTTCAGGAGATGCTGTTTGAAGACACTTCCCTTCCTTTTCAAATTTCTCAGAATATAGCTTCTGCTAAATACTTGAAAACAGCAAGCTTTGTAGAGGCGTGTTATTATCTGCCTTTCTGATGGCCTTTTACTTCTTGCTAGCATTTTTTTAATTAATGGGTTTCCATGAAGCTTATAGAACCCAGGGGTGAGCAAATGTTTGCTGAGTTTATCTGCCCAGTGTCAGGTGGTAAAACTGAAACAAACTCACACTTCTTCCTCTTTTTTTGTTGTAGCAAACCTTCCCCAGTGATGTCCAGTGCGTTGAAGAAATTCTGAAGGTAGGTGCTCTTAAATACCACATCTTGTGTTTCCTTATATTTTGCTTGCATTAAAATAACATGTAGGGGGGAAATACTGCTCTGCTTCTTTTTTATCAACTGGTGTTGCAATTGCCAGAAGCATGCCTTTGGGTATGCTGCAGAGAGGTAAGGTGACAGCTTCAGGTACAGCTGGAGTTGTCACACCCCGCAGTACATACACACGACGCAGCCCGGTGCAGTCCAAGAGGAAGATGGGCACATCACCTGAACCAGCCAGAGCTGCTCCTCGGCCAGGCCAGGGGGCTGCTGTTAGGTGTTTCTGAGACACTGATGCAACCAAAAGGAAGCACGTACACATGCCTGAAGAGACGTAGAGCAGTGTATTGAGGGGTTTGCTGTCTATTGCAAGATTGCACAGCTAGAGAGTGTTGAGAGCAGTGAGCTGAGCAGTGGAAGGGGAGAAACAAGAAGACGAGGGTGATAATTACGTGACTAGATGGTTACACAGGTTACTTGAAGGCTGTTTCCAGTTCTTGCACAAAGTCCTCCTAGATTTGTCCAATCCCTGCTTCTAGAGCCAAAGGTAGCCACGTGGAATCACTTCCCTAATTATTCCTAATTGATAAGGAAACTGGAGCCATTTCTGAGCTTTTGTGCCTTGATGAAAGCAGGTGCCTCACAATTACAGCCCGGTAGAGATGCTCACACCACAGTCGGTGTATTTGGTGCGCACGGTACAGCCATATCGTTTGCAGGCACCTTCTCCATACATTTATTTCCAGTCCTCAGGCGAGCCACGTGTGGTGCATGCCTGTCTCGAGATGCGTTCAGCACAAGCACAGTTCCTACCTCTGTAAATGGGGTACAGTGCCAGCGTTGTGTTCACCCCGGTTGGAGGCAGAGCTGCTGCTCTGTGCCAGGCTTTCTGAGCACCTCGACGGCGGTGCCAGCTGAGGACGTGCATTGAGGCTGGTCCTACCCAGCCAGCCTTGTCCCATCCTGCCCCTGCTCTGCTCGCACATGCGCTGTCACCGAGCCCAGAGTCTGCACTCTGAAAAAGCCCACAGCTACTCATGTGCAGGTTTTGTTTGCTCTTCCTTTTGTTAACTGCGAGCTGCAATGCCGAAGCCAAATGCTGCAAAGGCGGTAGGCACTTAGCTCTGCAAGCTGCGCTGAGATGGCTGCTGCTTGGGCGATGCAAGTGTGCGTGCAGAGAGGGGCAAGTGCTCGCCGCGGGGCGGGAGCTGCGTCCCAAGGATGGTTTCTCACTGCGTTGCCATCTCCAGGGTCTGCAGTCCAGCCTACAAGGACTTCAGGTAGATACGAGTCTTAAGCTTAAAACTTCACTGCAACTATCAGAAAAAATGCCCTAATCCACTTTACTCCATCTCCTTCCAGGAAATGACCCACTCATGGCCACCTCCTCTGACAGCTATTCATACACCTAGTACGGCAGAGCCCTCAAAATTTCCGTTTCCAACAAAGGTAAAACAGCCTCTTTTTGCCAGACCTTTTGATACATTAAAGACAGCTTTCCAGCTTGCACGTGTATTCATCTAATTTTTGACCCTTCCCCTTTCTCTCAGGAGAGATTATCTTTTGAAGAAGTCAGATAAACGAAAGCACAGTGGATCTCACATTACATAACTGCTGCGTGAAGTGCATAATTTTACTGAGAATTAGATCAGATGGTGTTTATGAGTAATTATTTCTGAGTGAGCTCTGTGGTAGTGTGATTATCTTTTACCTTTTTTTTAGCAAGCTTTATATTTTTAGAGTTGTAAGATGTTTGAGCCAGAGTGAAGGAGTGAATGAATGCTGTTTAGATGACTTAGATGTTTGTTCAAATCGTGTGACTACTTTGCAGAAACATTGTAAGCACCTCCTCTCTGTTGCAGCACAAAAAAAGTTTTAATCTTTACTTTCAAGAAATATATTTGTTGACTGCATTAAACAGAAATATTTGGCAGCTCTGTCAAAATTTTCTATATTCCTTCAAAAAGGCACATACTGTTAGTTTGCCAGCAGCACGTTTTTGGTTTTAGTAGCACATCATGTTTGTGCTAAACTACCTCAGAGGAGCCTAAACTCTTAGTTCAAAGGCAAGCTTTGGTTAGGTTGACTTTATTACAGTAAGTAACACGTTGAAAGCACATCACCAGTTATTGAAAGAGAGAGAGCTGGTGTATTTTATTCTCAGCTTTTCACTTTGTCCTTTGCAGGAATCGCAGCATGTTGGATCTGTAGCACAGAATCAGAGTAAGTAGAAATCCAAACAATACACAGCAATGTCTGTATGAGCTCACAGATAACTTTGTGTGTTGTGTGTGAGAGATTGATGAGAATATCAAATGTTTACATTGATTAAGGAGCACAATTTCCTGGGCTTGGTTGAACACTGAAGAATTTAGATAATGCCTCAGAGGTTGTGTACGTTCCTTACTTGGAAAGTAAAGCAGCAGTTCAGCAGAGAACAAACAGTGTGTTGTTAGGAAATCCCATTTAGGATGAATAATCTCACTGGCAAAGGATTACATCCTGGAAGAGAGTGACTTTCTAATTGTGACACCCAGAGACCATAGGGTAAAATACAGTTCATGTGAGGCAAGTAAAAAGAACTGATTTGTTTTTGATTTGCAGAACAGTATGACGCACCTTCAAAAACGTTGCCTAGTTCTCAACCAAGAACATCGTAAGTAACCAGACTCAGTTCCCATGCTCTACTGTGCAGTTACTTAAAAGAACCTGTAATGAATTAAAATATGCCTTACTTGATGTTTCTGAAGATGAAAGTTTATTAGTTCAGTTTTTCTCTGAAAATTTCAATGGAGGGAACTTAGAGCCACAGCAATATTGCTGTTTCATGTTTATGGTTACTGTATTTAAAAAAAAAAAAAAAAAAAAAAAAAAAAAACCATACAGCTATTAATATACCAAGTGGAGGGGGTTTTGCTCTGTTAATCTGTGGCTACTCAATACCTTGTCACACAGTGTGTGTATTAATAATGCATTAAGCTGACATAAATTAGAAACAAACTGAATCTGATCCATTTAGCATACCATTTTGAATTTGTGAAGGTTAGTGAAGCTGTGCTTACAAAATTTGCGAAAACTTGCACAGCTTATAGAAATCATGGGGTATAATTTTTTTCAGTTGTCCAAGGGGAAGTTTCTGGGAAGTGTAGTTTTTCAATTTTTTTTTTAAATTGTATTTAAACCCTCCACCTCTCCAAAAAAAAACCTACCTTCATGTGACGTTTCTAAAAACCTCAGCTTACGTTATCTAATCAAGTTAGCAAGGTGCACAGTGGAGTCCTGGATTTTTTTTTTTAATTATTATTTACATATTTCTTGTTTTGTCTCTTTGTGTCTCTTCTTTCCCCTATTATTTTATGGTTTCTCTGAGAATGCTTCTCAGAAATGGAGTCCCAGAACTTTGTGCATAATCTTGGCAACAGTTTTAGAAAGGCAGGGAAGGAATGTCAGCTAATGCTTGTGTTGCTTCAATATCAAGTTGAAAGTTGGTGGGAAAGATCCATAATGGCAATAAAAAAAAGCTTGGCAGCATCCTGGTAGGTTCAAGTGGTTGTCTATTAATTAGGTTAATCACAGGAATTTCTTGAAAGTAGTTCTGTGTGGGCTGACTTTGAGTCTTTCAGGATTAACCTGGCCAGATGGCAGCATTGATGGGTTCTGAGCCTTGAATAATAGAAGCCTTTCCACATCCAGGAGGCTAAGTGGTCTGTGTGCGAGTCAATCGCCCAGGCATTAAATGCCTGTTAGCTCAGTGATAAAGAGCTCGTTTTACTTCACACTGTATCCTTCCATGGAAGGCTGCAAACTGCAGACTACACAGCTGACACCTTTTTTTTTCTTAACTTATAATGAATAATTCAATTAAAATAAAGAAAATCTGGGAAGGGCACAAGCAAGAGGCTCTCCTCCTCAGCTGAGTTGCAGGATTTTGTGTTCAGGCTTTTCATTCAAGCCTTCCTGACCTGACTGGTCTCCAAAGAGCAGTCAGAACCTTCCTGCTGCTGGTTTCTGGTAGCATCTCACTGAGCCTCTGCGTTTAGGGATTTCATTTGAACTAAGACAAACACAAGCCCTCTGGGGCCAGCTGGGCGGAAGGCACAAGGCAGCTCAAGACAGGGACCCTGTCCCTGGGCGTCGGTTGCCTTCAGGGGCTGGTCCTCCTTGCGGATAAAGGGAACCTGGGTTTGCTGATGTCCATCGGTGACTGTCTTTCCCTACGTGGTGATTTGTATTAGCATCTCAGAGCCAGCTCTAATGTACCGTGGCCATACATCGACAGAGGCAGTTGAAGGCAGAGAAACAGAGCAGCTTAGGTTGACATCCTAATCGGACTGAACCGAGATTTGCCCAAGGACTTGCCCTGCGTTTTCCCCTTGAAGTGATGCATCCCTTCTTTTTGTCTCCTTTTTAGTTCTCCTTTGCCAAACAGGGCTTTCTTTGCTCTTCAGAAGCTACGTGACCCTCAGAAAACTCAGCTGCCGATAGTAGCTCGTGTTACCAAGTGTGGCTGGCTGAACACAAACAGTGTTTGTGCTGCTTAATTAGAGGTTGAAATCCCTGGGCATCTGTGTGCCCAAATTAAGCATCCAGCTTCCCCGAGCAGGCACAGGTTCCCAGACGGCTTTCCTTCTTGGATGCAGCCCCCAGGTCAGCTCCTGGCCGTGCTGGAATGGGAGCAACCCTCCTGCTCAGGGGGGGATACTGACCTCTGCCTCTGCAATGCATCTTCAGCCCGTGCCATCCGTGGAGCTGCTGGGCAAGCTGCACTGATTTTAGTGCCACTCATCTCACGAAAAGAGCTCTTTATAAATAGATTCACAGGGATATTGATGATGTGTGCATAAGCTGCAGGTCCTGCAAATGAAAACTCAGCATCTTTTAAGTGCTGAGCAAATTAAAGTATAAAGATTATTGGGGCAGATTTATCTTCTTTAAGTAGGCTATTTAGCAATTTGTTGAAACCTTGTTTTGGGGAAACTGGCTTTGTCTAGCCATGCAAAACTGTGACTCATATAAAGTTTTCGTGATCCTCCTTGATACTAAATTAAGTTTAAGTGGTAGCAATGTTCTTCCTTGATCCTAAATTGGAGTTAAGTGGTTGCAATGTTCTCACACTGTGTTTTACTTCCCAGCAGCTCAGGTGAAAAAGGCAGTCCTTTTGAGTAGAAACAGTTAAAGCAGATTTAAAGGACAATCTAGGTAGCATTGCCTAGTGTATCCTTTAGCCTCTAAAGGAAATGCATCTGTAGGCCAGAGTGCTTAAGGTAAAACAAAACAAAACCCAGGAAAAACTTCCAGGACTTTTTCACATCCCTGGAAGTGTGTTTAAATTGCAGGGCAGACGAGCTTTGGCTCCAGCCGAAGCCAGTGTGCGCACGTTGCTGCGGGCTGCATGCTGTTTGCCTTCAGTAGGAGATGGAAGGGGGGTTGTTTGCCACATGAGTCTCTCGTAGCACTTCCCTCCAGTGTTTACTCTAAAAGCAGAGGCTCCAGGTGGTGTCCACAGGGAAGGTGTGTGAGGAAATGAGGTGTTGGAGGCTGGGAGATGGAAGAGGACAGCCACGAGGGAATGGCAAAGTCAAAATGCCTGAACAAAGAAAGCACGTAGCTCTGTGAAGGTGACAGCAGGCAGCGCCCTTATGGCACCAAGAGCCTTTTCTGCATCAGTGTGAGGTAATTTGGGGCTGTGGGGCTGGTAACTCCTCGGGAGTGCTGGGCAGGAGGGGTGGGCCCTGCCGGTGGGCGCTGGAGGCCTCTGGGCCTTCTGGGTGCCGTCCTGCTCCAGGTACAAGAGCCTGGGTCCCAGCCTCAGTCTTTAGTAAACTCTGACTCAGATGTGCGTCACGTAGAAACATACCCTTCTGAAGCCAATTTTTTTCTGTGGACTGTACACTAGCAGCCCCATGAACGTGTTTCAACAAAAGACCTCGTAACTGGAAAAATAATGTCAGCAGCAACAAATTACACTGCTGGTGCTGCAGTGGGAGCAGTTAGTCTGAGTTTGGGGAAAGGGAAGGCAGGAGAACTCCATTTGTCTCCTATTACTTGGACACCCTGACCTTTAACTCATCTTTACATTCTGTCCTGAGCTTTGAGGGGTTTATAACTTGAAAGTAAAATGCATGAAGAGGAGATGCTGTCTCATCAGAGTCAGCAGTCGGCGTCCAGAGCTGCCAACCCTGGTGTCTTGGGAAGGATACTGTACCAAAGAATACATCTTGCCAAAATGAGAATGTACCCTAGGAGAGCAAATTTTTACTAGATTCAAAGATGTAAATAAAAAGATAAGGAGGATTAGATAAAAAGACTTTTTACAGGGAGGAAAACATTCCCATTTCCTCATCTTCCAAACCGAGAGCCTGAAAGTGTAACAAACAGCGAGCACATGGGAAAGGGAAACGGCCCCTCACACAAACCCCATACAGGAAAAAGGAAAAAAAGAAAAAGGAAGGAAAAAAAATCAAACCTGGCAACATCTCTAGTAAAAGATTAATTTGGGTGGCTGAAGTCTTTCAGCTTAATAGTGCAAGCAGATGGGATGACAGCAATGTAGGAAGACAGCAGTTCAGACATGCAACGCATAATTCAGTAAGAGAGCCTGCCACAGTATTGGAGTGTTGTTTTGCAAAGAGACTGGAGGTTTGGGGTTTTCTCATTAGTGGATATTCAGCTTCAGGCAACAAGTCCTGATTTTTGTGGTGAGGACATACAGCACTGTGTGAAGTTAATTCTGGAGGGCAGTATGCTCGGTTTTCAGTCACACGTGTTAGAATCTCAACCTGCTTGTAAACCAAAAAAAGTGTTTGGTTTTAGGCATTTGAAATTGTCTTTTCCAGGGACTTCAGCAGTAGTGTTTTAATGTTCCTTTTCTTAGAGGCATCCACAGTAAAATATATGTTATTAGGAAATGACACGCATAAAAGCTGTTGGAAGAGATGTCTCCGTTGTGAATGCCGTGAAAGGCTCAGAGCAACTCGCCTTCAGTACGCAGTGGTTGAGATGGCGAAGCCTCACCAACGATCTCCTTCCATCGCTCAGTGCTTGTCGCCCAGCGCCAGCGTGGGGAGGCACTTGTGTCAAGGACCTGTCTTCCTGGCTAAAAGCAGCAGACGGGGCCAGGGGTGTGTTAGCATGTTCAGGCTGTCCTGCCGAACTGACGCGCTGTCATTGCTGGTATGTGGCTGTAGGGGGTGTGGAGTTTCCCGGAGGGCTCCCTGCTGATTTCGACATCTTGCTTGCTCCGGCTGGGGTTGAGGTGCCCTAGAAAGCAAGTGGTTGACCTTCAGTGTGAGCACAAAGGCTTTCAAGTAGCTGGAAATCACTGACTGTGCTTCCTGTGGTTTTATGTACAGGGCTGGGTGCCCTCCTCAAATGGTGGAAGCAGAGGATTTGTTCCTGGTACTAAAAGGAAACATAAAACAGGCAGCAACAGAAACAAACCTTGAGAATTATTGCTGGAGTCTGTTCTCTCTTCATTCTGAATGTGCAGTTTCCATTAGAGCTAATAAAAGTGACGTAGCTTTCTGAAGGAAAGATACGGTCTTTCCTTTGAATTATGGTGCTTTAATCTGGTGCTTGGAAAGGTAGAAAGGTACTGAGAGAATGCCTAAGGTATTGTTTGACCCTAATCCTCAATTACTGACTACTGAAATAGGTTTTATCTGTTGACTGACAGGTCAATTGCTCTGAAAGTTTCTTTTGGACTTGAGATTCATTGCTTGTGGTTTGTGGACTTCTTCGGTGTGAGAGCATTGCTAGCTTTGACACTAAACACAGTCTTGTGTCACTGAAGGCATCTCCTTGCCCATTGACTGCTTTGGTCTAAGTGTAAAACAACTTGGGTTAGTGGGGATAATAAATAGGAGCTCTCTAGGCTGAGCAGTCTCCAGGCAGGCCCAAGGTTTGAGTCCCCATACTTCTAAAGCAATAAGAGATTCGCCTTTCTGCTTTCTGGCTTTTTTTTAGGATGCCTACATGGGTGCTAAAGGGGGGAATGTCAGTTCAGGAGAACTTGGGGTCTCTGCCCACAAATCCCTCTCCTCCAGCCTTTTGAGGACCCCAATTTCATAGAGGATGGTGAAATTGGAAGCAGCAGGTACCACCTGCAGGCTTGGGACTGAACAGTGTGTCTGGAAACACTCGCAGGCAGCCCACTGTCCGCTCTAGCAATGCTACAACAGGACTTGTGCCTCACCACTCAGGAACTGCTTTGGGTATGTGAATCCCCAGTGTTAGGGCTCTCTCTCTGCGGAATAGGAATAGGAGCTTGGCCTGACCTTGGCCTCTGCTTAGGTATGTGTCTGTGATGGGGGATTTGAGCAGAAAAAAAAAGAGGAGCTTTGTGTCAGGAGAAGAATTTGCAACCCACAAAGAGCAGGACATGTGAATATGCACATCTTGTGGTGCTTTCTGCCCCCTGGGGAGCCAGTGCCAGCTAAAAGCTTGTCCGTCTCTTTTTGTACCAGGACTGGACTTGTTCTAGCAGTTGTCTGCAGATGGCAGCTGATGATACTGACCCTGTGTTGCAAAGTGCCCTGAGGTCAGGGGGAAGGCACAGTAAAAGGCCTGGGCTGTGTGTTTCCATTTTGTTGTTCATTCAAGTAACGAGAGGATTTAGCAGATTGAGCATGCCGAATGTTAAAAGCCTTGGGGAGGTCCGTTTGTTCTGGAAAGTGCAAACCAAGTCTTTTTTCAGTGTGTGCTGCTTGAAAACGTGTCTGCCCTGGCTGATGTGTATCTTCTGGTTGTCTTTCAGAATGCTCCAGGACGACCTGCAGCTCAGTGATAGTGAAGACAGTGGTGACGACCAAGTCAGTTTTAGATGTTTTATACCCTACGCCCACAGACATCCCGTTAAATCATCGCGACGTGTTGCGTTGCTCTGAGCTCCTTAAGCTAACCTTTCCTCCCCCTCTCCTCTTTGTTTTTGTGAACAAAACAGGTTGTTGAAAAGCCACCTTCTTCACTTGCTCCTCCAAGGTACAGGTTTGTTCCCAAACTGCTAGGTAGACGGATAAGGAGGAAAAAAAGAATTGTTTATTTTATGTGAGGGTAGGTGGGAAAGGGTCCCTCATTTCTGTCATAGATGCAAGTTTTGGTTTCTAGCTGCCTGAAGCCAAATTGGCTTTAGTTGTGTGAGGTTTTACAGAAAGCTTCATCAGTCCAGGCTTGCTAGATTTTGCCTTTGAACCAGAATTGTATTTTCCCATCTGTTCCCTTCCGTTCTCCTCTTCCACACCATCACACGATTTGGAGAGCACACTGGAGGTGATGGGATTTTCAGTTATAACAGTGATGGCTAAGGTATGAGTGCAGCTGTAGTTCATAAGGAAGCCAGAAACAGCCAAGTAGGTGAAGAAGAAATTTGCTGAGGCTGCTTCAGCCCCTCCTGATAGGGAAACTTAGAAGCAGGATTCAAGGTTGACTGAAAAGCCACATGCCTGGGTTAGAAGCAGAAAGGTGGAGAAACCCCAACAAGAGAGCACCGATGTACCTTTCTGGCTTGATGTGTGTGCTCTTCAAGCACTGGTGACAGTCTACAGAGCCAGGCTTCCACAAGGGCGTATCAATTTCTTGGCATGACCGAGTGTCTCTGCAGGCTCTTGAAACAGTATGTTCTCGCAATATCAGTCTGCATCAGCAAGGAGCTTGCCTCCACATCATACAAATGTATTTATGCTGACATGGGAAACAGTTTTCAGAGTCAGAAGTCAGTGTTCTGACTTCTTTCGTTTGTTTCAGAACAAAAAGTTGTGCCTCAGCTCCATCCACTCCCATTGTCAGCAGGGCTGGGGCAAAGCACTTGTGAGCAGGGATGGGTTTTGCAAAAAATGCTGCTGTTTGGGGCTGTTCACAAAACAGCTGCAGCACCTCAAGCAAGTAACATGGGTGAAGAACTGAGAACTTGCTTTCCCCCTTCTTGTGAAGGGGAAAAATAAAAACAGAAACCATCTGGCACGTATGTTTCTGTCTTGTTAGTCTTTATTAGGCATCTTTTCTGCTGCGTGTAGGGACTGTCAGAATAGCATTTGTCACTTTTTTTTTTTTTAAAGCCTTTTGTTGGCTAAATGCAGCTTTGTACTCTTGCAGTGACATCCTGCTTGTATAGTTATGGCTGGGTTGGAATTGAAGGTTTTATTATTTCCAGAGGTTTTTTTATTCTGGTGCTTTATCTTGGAGTATGGCAGTGTATTCTTTTGGCCTTGTCCCCTTTCCTTTCAGTGCCAAAACAGGGGGTTTAAGTTTTATTTCTGAATGCTTCCATATCAATATAGTAAGTAACCTTGACGCGTGCTGCTTTCTAATTTTATCTCCTGGTGGCCTTGCAGTGCCCTGCAGTCCCAGCCCGAGAGCGTGGCATCAGCACATTCCAGCAGCCCAGAGTCAGGGAGCACCAGTGACTCAGACAGCTCTTCAGACTCGGAGACGGAGAGCAGCTCGAGTGACAGTGAAGCCAACGACCCTGACCCTCCGAGAGTGTCAGCTCCTGAGGTGAATGCACATGAACTGTAGGGGCTGCTTAATGCAGGCTGTGCTGGCTGAACGCAGTCAGACAGGGGACCTGAAATGCCGTCATCCTTCAGGTGTCCTGTTGACATCTTTGCTGCATCATCAAGCTTCACTTGCCCTTTGCTTCTTTGCAGGAGTTTTTCTATGAAATAACCCTTAGTAATAGCATAAATTAGTCTTCGAAGTGCCTGACCTTGAAGTGTTCCCCCTTGCCTTTTGGCATCATTGGCTAGCACTCGAGGAGTTGGTGCCTTTACTGGTGAGGCACAAGCAAGGCACGGGTGGGAACTGCAGCTTGTCCTCAGTGCTCGGGGCCCACCTCTGCCTGTGCAGCCCTTCAGAGTGCCGAGGCTGTCGGCTGCTTCGGGGTGAGCCCAATTCCCTGACATGCTCCAGGAAGCTGCTGCCACCCCTCTGCAGCTCCTGTGCATGAGTGACAGACTTGGCTTCTCCCAGCTCCCAGCTGAAGTGATCGGGCCTGCAGGAAGGGCTGGAATGTGCTTAAACTTGCTTCTGTTGAGTTTGGCTCACATAGTGCTGCACTGGCGTTTCTGAGGCTTTTATTGGGAAAAGCAGGCAAACAGAGCTTAGTGCCTCAAAGTTGCATAATAATTGAGACCATGCAGCTTTTAAAAATCTGCTACAAAAGTACTCGTGTCCTGTGGTTTAAAACAGATCCTCCAGCTCGCAAAACATTCTTGGGCCAGCGGGAAGTGCAGGGTTATATATGATGGACCAGAGTTTATATAACCAGTCCACTGACAGCTTTGAGATAATTCTCAGAAAGTCCAGAAACCTTGTCATTTACTCCTCTTGACCTCCCTAGCCTTAGCTTTCCTTTCTTTTACCTTAGAAGCACACTAACAAGGAGAATTTTGTGTGCAGAAGACATTGCAGAAGCTTTGAAAAGATCTGTCTTCTGATCTCGCATCTAACACGCTTCACTCTGCAGCAGTTCACTCACAGACTTTGCCTTGTGCTATGTGAGAAACAGATATTATATTTCTCATACCAAATCATGCCTGCTTTATATGAAAATATATTGTATTACAGTACTGTTTTCTCTCTAGTGAAGTCCTAGTTATTGTGGATTGACCACTTTCCCCCCTTTTTATTCAGTAAACTGTTCATTTTTCACAAGGAGCCAAGTGGTGCATGTGCTCTGTGTTTTTTAGATCCAGTTCCTCACATAAAAGCAAAGACTTTAGGACCCACACGTATTTTTGCTTATTGTTATTTATTTTTTTAATATCGTCTCTTACTATCATTTGTGATTGGGAAGTTTAAAATGTGATAAAACCAAGTCCATTTTAGAAACCAGCTTTCTAGATGGAGTCACCCAGACACAGCTGAGGACACGTCGTCTTTGTCAACATGTTGTACGGCGCAAAGAAGGGTAGAGTCTGGGTGGAGAAGAAAATGCCGGCAGAAGGGATTAATTAGTCCTGGAAAGCCTTTCATGTGCTAGGGCTTCTCTTTTCTGAGAAGTGCTGTGGCTGTTCTCAGAAGAGAGTTGTGGCTGGGGAGGATTGGTGAGGGCACAAGCTCTGATGGTGCCCAGATCACAAGTGACATGTTTGAGAGAAGCTGAGAATTAAGCGGTATTTTCAGAATGGGCCCTAGCAAATTGTGCCCCTAATTTGCAGCTTCAGATGTCTGTTTTTACAGCTAGCTGGTTAAGTTTTTTTCCTGATACGTCAGACTTCTGTTTTGATTAGGCAGAGCTTCTCTTAACTATGTTGCGTATCTGACTGATTGCAGAGGCCCTCAGTGCTCAGTCATAGCTCATGCCTTGGTTGACCCAGGGGGACGTGAGTGTTGGATATTGTAGGCAGAGGGCTTGGAAGAAACTGGGCTTGATGTGTAAATTATTTTGGTAACTGCTTAAACCAAAGGAGCCTGCCAGCCTACCGGTCAGACTTCAGCTAGATGGGACAGCTCTCAGTCTCCACTTCATGCAAATAACTTGGTAAAAGCATTGTGAGGATGGCACCTACTTTGTTTTCACAGTTGGTACTTGTCTGACTGGAAGGATGTTGGGTAGTGGCACAGAGCAAACCAAACAGGGGTTTTCATGTGTACCTCTTACTGCACGAAAGGTAGGGCTAGCAGGGATTCAGGAAAGCTGCACCCACATGGTTGGTCCTGTGCTTGTGAATTAAATGTTGATGTGTATGTACTGGAGCGTCCCCACTTTGCCATGGTCTTTCATCTTTAACAGTAAGGGGAAATTTTACTGGGTTCTGATAATGTGTGTTAGGATTGAGATAAAGTTGTCAGTCTTGCATCCTTCCTTTCTCTATTTGTCTGCAGCCTGACCCACCAACTTCAAACAAGTGGCAGCTCGACAACTGGCTCACCAAGGTGAACCCGCCAGCAGTGCCAGCAGAGAGCCCCAGAGAAACTGCCCACACAGATGGACGTGAGGAGGACAAGGAGCCAGGACAGCATATCGACAGCGAATCCTCTCACGAGCACGCTGAGCCGAGGGAGCCTCATCACAAGAGCTCTGTCCGAGCAGCCAGGGCTTCTCAGGATGCTCACCTTCCGACCAAACGCAACTGCCAGAAGTCTCCCGTGCGCGCTGAGGAGCCCTCGCAGAGGCAGACTGTTGGTATCAAAAGGCCCAGCAAGCCTCCAGTGCACGAGGGGCCCAAGGGAGGCCTGAAGGTGGAGAGCGAGCCTGGTCCTTACGAGGTTAGAGACCAGTCTTCCAGAGACAAGCCAAAAGTAAAAACGAAAGGGAGGCCAAAATCCAGCGACCGAAAAGAACTGAAACCCAGGCTGCAAGAGCCCTCTGAGAGCAGAAAGCACAAGAACCCCCATCAGGCCAGCGCCAAAGCCCTGCTGGACCCCAAGCCCCCGAGGGACGTTGTGGTGGGCAGTACCCAGGAGCACCTCACTCTCAGCCCCCTCCCTCAGGGCACGACCCCCACCAGGACTAGCGGCCACAGGCCTGCTGCTGTGCTCAGAGAGGACTTCCACAAGGAGAAGCTTCCCTTGTCTGTCAGGGAGAAGAAGTTGCTGTCGCCAGTGAGGGACGTGCACGTCCCTCACAGCCTCATGGTTAAAATTGATCTCCCGCTGCTGTCAAGAGTTCCCCAGCTCCCTGGGAAAGGCGGTCACCAGAAGAGAGCGGAGGCAAAGGAGTTCCCTGGTGCAAGGGGGCAGGATGTGGAGAGGAAAAACACGGACACTCCTGACAAGTCCTTCAAAAAAAGGAAGGTGAGAGGTGGAGGTGGAGGTGGGTTTGTGCAAGGACCGCGGTGATGTGTAGGGAGACTGTGGAGCTCTTTGAAAATCCCATGCTTGGAGTTTGTTTCTGCTTCATAGGGTCAGATTGGGCTCATTGTCCTCCTCATACCACGGCGTTTCCAAACTTTTAAAGGGAAGATGTGGCAAAAACTATTCACAGATGTTTTAGTGGTCAAAAATCCACTGCTGAGCAAATGAAAAGCCCTGCAAGCTGTCTAAGAAATGCTTTGGTGTTTTCAAAGAATTCTTGCTGTTACATCTTGCTTGCAGCCTCACTCCGAGTAGCGTGGCCTTTTCCTGTCTAGAGTTGTGGGTTTCTGGGAAACAGTTGTGATGGCTGGCTTACGCAGAGAGAGAACAAATTCTGCGGCTGTGAACTGTGTGATTTCCAGGGGAGATGCCAGCAGCTCCATGCCTTTTGCGTTTCCCTAAACGCAGACTTTGAACTAAACCAGTGCTAATAACAACCATCACTAAACCCTCCTGTGCATCTCAGTGCTTGGATGAATACATCGAAAAAGCCTCTGATTTTTCCGGGAGCTGCTGTGGCACTGGCAGAAATGCTGATGCTCACAAGACGCATGTCTCCAGTAAGGGGCTTTCCAGGGATCCCTTTGCAGAGTCCTTCAGCAGGAAGAGTTGCTTTCCCTTGAATTCCTTCACTTGGTTTGTTCACAAGTAGTTTTTTGAAAGCCGCCTCCCACAGCAGGCTGTGAATATCCTCACAGCCAGCTGGTTCACCTGCACAGCAAGTTAGCTGCAGGACTTGTGATGAGCAGGCCTGCTGCACGTATTCATCGCTGCCGATACACCTTTTTGGTCCCTCCTCAAGGAGCAGGTGGCTTAGCACGTGGGGTGAATAACTGTGGGTTTGGGGCGGGTTTTGTTTACTCTTGTCACCCTGTGAGCTTCCATGGTTACATGGGAGAACTGAGAAGAGCAGGGAGGTGGTGAAGAACCGTGGGAGGCACAAGCAGTCCCTGTCCTGCAGAGCAGCAGGAGGAAGGTAAACAGGCAGTAAATCTCTCACTGCTCCTGTTGGTCTCCCTGAGACCCAAGAGAGGAGCTAGTCCACACTGGGCATCCTGTGCCCTGCAGCCTAAGCATCGCATGGCTGGAAAACCCATTGCAGAGCCTCGCCACCCGCGTTAGGTCAGCGTGCCCGTGGTGGCTCAGGCTTCAACCCAGCCAGCTTCTTTCTCCAGCAGCACAAATCTCAATCTGACCAGCAGTGTGAGAACTTAACCCATGCACCTGCTGGAGCCATGCTCTGGAGCCTCAGAGATGGACTTTGTGCCATGCGCGACCCACGGAGCTCCATTGTGCTGTGCTTAACCTGCATGTGCCCCAGGAGGCAGATGCAAAGGCTCTAGCTTTGGGCTAGCACCAGGCACTCCATGGGTAATGCTGGTGGAAGAGCTCCTTTTGTTTGCATTTCCTTGTCTTATAATGGATTATTCTGAAGGTTTTCTGTTCAGGTGAGACGGTAATTTGGTATTGCATGCTTTGTATCATAAGATTTGTGGAGTGTGCTTTAAAAGTGTCATTTATTATCCCTCTGCCTCAGTGGTTCCTGCTGTTGAGTGTACAGGCAGCAAATTCAATTGACACTTCAGAATTTCATGCTATACTTGATTCTTGCTAGTAAAACATCTTGACTACATCCCTGTGTAGTCTAGGTCTCCAATGAATGTTTTTTTTTTCCTTCCCTTAGACAAAACAAACAAACAAAAACCTATCACAAAACACTAGGAGAAGAAAACCAATGCCCAGAACAGATCTTGAAATGCTTCAGCTATAGAAATACATTTGTTTCAGACTGTTGGCAAGGAGAGGTTTAGGCAGTTCATCCCCTCCACTACAAAATAATTATTCTAACCAGCAGAATTAGATAAAATGTCATGTTAGGATGCTTGTCATTGAGCCTGAAATCAACTGTGCTCTGATTTTCCACTTTGTCAGTTCCGATCTCTTTTCTTTTTTAAACACGAAGCCATCAAATGTAGCTGTGTTGGTCTGTACTGTACATGAACTTCCTAAATCTGAGTGACTTTTTTTCTTTGTTTTTGTTAGAGGGAAATGGAGAAGGAGATTGATAGGAAGAAAATAAAATCGGACAAAGAAACAAAATCATTGCAGTCTTCAACTAACAAAGACTCCACTAAACAGAAGTGAGTATACAGCGGTGGGGTAGCAGAAACTGAGCCTTTCTTTTAAAGCTTAAAGTAAGGAACTGTACATTTATTCTTCTTGTGAGTTTGTTTAACATAATGTGCTTTCTGAAACTTAATCTGCTGCAAATTTGTCTGTACGTCCTGACACCAGCCATGTGGCTATAGGAGTGTAATTTATTTGCCTCTTTATTTGTTGCAGATGTGCAATTATGCTTGGTGTCATTGATCTTCCTCTCCCTTTATAATGCAGAGCGTTCATGGTCTTGTTATTCCAGCACAAGGTGACGTTGTAGTGCCTGTTTCCCCTTCCATACTTGTATTATGCTGCTGGAAAACCATTGAATGTGGTGGCATTTGTCCTGATTTCTAGCAGCTGAGAAGGAATGAAGACTTGACCATTTTCAACACAAACTTGTCCATCCTGCAGTTCAGAGTGCTGTGTGCTCTGATCCATCCGTTACACATTTTTCCCTTCTTGTTTCCTGCTGTCTTGTTTTTGGGGCTGTCCTGCTCATCACCCTGGTCCAAAAGACAGATCTGTGTATGTAGGTGAGGACAGATAGGGAGCATTTCCCTTTTCCACTAAATGCAGCTCACGTGTGACTGAACAAACGCACACCCAGGGTGCCTTTGGAATCGTGACCCTGTCTCGAATTTCTGGCCTTACAGCCAGAAAACTCTCATTTCTCATCTCACAGAGCAAGCGAGACACTTAGAGACACTGAAACGTCAGGACTGGGGTTTAGCCAGGTGAAGGGACATTGCAGCCCTGCTAATAATGGAAGGGTTTTGAATCCAGGGTTCGTACCTCCCCTTTTCTCAGAGCAAACAAGCACCCCTTCTAGCCATGTGGTGGCCTTCAAAGTGGGAAGAATTGGATCCTTTTTTGTGGGGAGAGAGCTCCAGGGTCAGGTCAGGGATGCAGGTTAACTTGGCTGGAGGTTGGGAAGGAGGCTGGGGCTGCTGCTCTGCTCCCTGTAAAAGGCCCTCTCTGGAGGATCGTGCTGCACGAGGTGGCACAGTTAAGAAGGGAGAGCTGAACAAGCTGCTCAACTTCACACTTCTCACTGCGTTTCATTTTGTTTCTTCCTCTCCTGACTTTGCAGCTGGAGGGTTGGCATTCACTGCTCTAGACACTTTGTGCTTTCTTGGAAACTGAGGAGCTGAAGGAAAATGAAGTAAAAAGGGGTAGCTGCAAAATGAGGTTTAGTGCTATTGCGTGCTGGAGTTCCCTGGTAATCCTAACCCCAGATGATCAGAAATTTGCCACAGAATTATTAAATATGATCAGCTCTGCCATTTAAAAGCTCAGCATATTAAGTCTCTGTCCCTTCCAACTCGTATGTGTTGTCTAGTTTAGCTGGCAAGTCCCAAAGGAACAACTCAGTTTAATTCTGTCAAAGCAAGCACAGGATCAAGTGTCAGGGCGAGTATCCCTGGCTGTAAAAGATATCTTCTACCGTAACAGGGACAGAGGCAGTGCCTTGCCTCACTTGCCGTGTTGGGTGATGTGTCCTGGGGTTTTTACTCGCTGTAATTACCTCTCCCCCTTTTTCAGTGTAAAGGTGCTGTGTTGGAGGGGTATCATTTTTGCAACTTTCTGACATTCTGGTTGCGAGTCTTTCCTCCACGGATAAGCCCTGGGGCTTATTCCTACTTCAAAAGCAACTTGCTTGTGCGTTGTTGACAGCTGAACATGTGGGATCTAATGCACTGTGAAGTCCCTGAGGTTTCATTTTGCTTTTGCAAGATTCTTTGTTAACAAGTCAGTTCACATTTCCAGAGAAATTTGAACAGAATTGATACACAATGTGTTTAAGTTTTCTGACTGTTTTTTTCTGTTTAAAAACCCTATATTATATAGGCATTGTATTCATGCCAATTGCAAAATTAATTTCCCATCTCTAGAGCACCAAAAGCATCATTTGAGACCCAGAAGAAAGATCTCCTGCTACCCCCACCACTGCCACCCATGTCTCCCGCACATTCTGCACCAAAGTCAACCAAGATGGCCCAAAAGAGACCCAGGAGTGAGAACGGCCAGCTGCCTGCCACAGAAAACAACACTGCCAGGGACTCAAGCAGCCACAAGGATCCTTTGTCTGCCAAGCACAAGAAGGTGGAGAGAAAGCACTCTGAACAGGTGAAGGGTAACAAAGTAGGTATCCGTTACTGCCGGCGTATCCTGCGACCCGTGGGTGCTGTGTGATTCTCTTTAGAAACCTTCCTGTAGGATATTAAATGAAAAGAAGGGTAAGCCAGCCACTAGAGGAAGCTCTGTGAAGCATGTTTGTCCCTTTGGTGGCTATCTTTGACCCTATCTTGCCAGCCCTAATGCCGTGCTGTAATAGCTCTGGTCACTTTCCATCTTCTATTTTATTTTAATCTTACTTGTGAAACACAATGAGAAGCTGTGACCATGTAAAAATGAAAGGCAAGAGAATTGTGTTTATGCCAGGAACTGATTCTGACTGTAGGCAACTGCGAGGATAATACAATAGGTGTGAAAATAACTGTGTTTACAAAAGGAAAAAAAAAAAAAGTTCATCATTGAAAATGAGCAACCTGTGGTTTTAATTGTAACCTTCATTATGAGCCTTCATAGTTTGCTTACAAAATTATTGTTAATGATTCTTGCAGCTGAATCTTTGCATTATTGGGTTATAAAATTCAATTATACTGCCATTTACAAGTGCCTGGATGTGTGTGGTCTGGGACTTCGATGCGTGTGCACGTTAATGGAGACTGTGCTGTATTTGCTGGCTTCTAACTGCTTTCTTTTTCCCAATGTTGTAGATAGCAATGCAGAGTCAGCAACTGCTGTGTGGTTAAACTAGGAGTAAGTGTGAATAGGTAGTACTAGTTCCTGCCTTTTCTAGTGGCCGTGAAAAATGTGCTCCTAGTGTCCTTGCTGCTCTCTTAGCCATTGTGCAAGGAAACCTGCTACCTAATTTCTACATGCTCAGGGAAAATCTGAATGGTATTAACCCTCACCAGCGGTCTAGTGAGAAGTCAAGTTTTCATTTCCAGTATTGGAGTGGGGACTGGGGAAGAAAGAAAGAAGAAAGGGGGAGTCTGGAGAAGTATACTATGTCTCAGACAAATAAACATTTTCTCTTCAAATTTAGGAAAGCCGTGCTTTGGAACAGTTTTAGATGGATGTCTCTAACCAGCTTTATCTCGCTCTGTGGTTTTTCAGGGATCTGCAGGGGATGTCACGAATCCTTTCCCAGTGCCTTCTTTGCCAAATGGTACCTCCAAGCCAAGGAGACCTCAAGTCAAGTTTGAAAAGTAAGTGTTTGTTTTGTGCTCCTCATCTGTTCTTTCTGAAGACTCTGGGCTTCTGCTCCATATTGAGCACTGCTTTTGTGAGAGAGAGAGAGGTACAGGACCTGCCCCGTCCTTCTCACCTCTGGGACTTCCCCACCCACCACAAAGCAGAGCCCCCTCCTCTCACCAGCTCTTGTTTTGAGGGTGCTGGTGTAGACACAGGTTCTTCTTAACTCAGAGACAATCCCCATCTGCAAGGCCATGTCTCTTGTGCCTGCCTGCAAGGGATGGGTGCTGGTTTGTCTGATTCCTGACAGGTGGCAGACTTGTCTGTGACAAGGTGCTGTGCAGGAGACTGATGTCTCTGAGAAGACGTGATTCCTTTCTGGCTCATTGTGTTAGTGCTCAAGGGGCTCCATGCCACCTGCACGATGAACAGATTATTCCCGCACTCAGAATTGTGCCTGGTCCCACTTTGCCATCAGTTAGGAGACTGGGACCTGCAGCAGCCTTGGTGACCCCATCCCTTGTAAGCAGCTACCTGGAACGCAAGTTCTTGTGCTCTGAGATGAGTACATCGTGCTGCAAGCTGTGCTGTATGCTTCAGACAAAATATGGGGGTGTTGTGATTGAGGAATGACAGGCAATCACATGACTACTATTTTTACATGGAAATGAAGAACTAAGCTTGTACTCACAAAAGAATAACTTCCTTTTTTTAAAAAAAAAAAAAAAAAGTCCAAATGTAAATTTTACCTGGTTTTCTATCATATCCTTAAATAGTCTTTAAAAAATCAACTTCTTTTCATACCATTTTGTTTGTGCATTCAGCAGCCGTGTATTTACGAACAGGCAGATAACACTGATTTAGTGATTATCATAACTCTAACGTGCGTTTGGTAACAGTGCCAGGTTGTACTGGAGTCACAGAATCCTCTAGGTAAGGTAAAATCAATACTTACGGTACCCTTTTTTTCTTGTGTTTATTCTCTTCTGCCTGCCCCCAATTCAGACAGCATTCGATGGAATATCACATAGAAGAGGCCAAGAGGCTGAAGCACAAAGCTGATGCAATGGTAAGCCTGGGCCCTCTGCTAGAAACGTCCAGCAGCTCTTGCACGGGGATCTGATAGCTGCAGGCACGTGATCAAGTTGTGCTGGCTCATGTCACTTCCACCTAACGGAGTACGTGCTTAGTCATATGTGGAGAGGCTGTTTTCATTTTTAATTTTCAGGCCCTTCCCTTTGTATAAACACACTTAGAGATTATGCCTGGAGAATAGGAATCGAAATGGGCTTGGAGGTTAGCAGGCCTCTTTGCTTTGCAGAGCTATCACTCTGTCTTGGGAAGATGGCTCAGAGAGTTGGTTTTGCAGCAGTTCTCTGAAATATCAGGATACTGATGATGATTTTGTTGCTGGTGAACACGACTTGAAGATGCCCTTTGCTGGCTGTCTCGGATGCGTGCAGTTTAATAGCATGCATGATTAAACTACATTTTTTTGCTAGATATGGCTCAGTCAGGTAATATACGTTTGCCAATTGCCGTTCCCCTGTGAAAATAAAGTGGGGAAAGTAATAGAGTGAGAAAACCCCACCTGCCTCGCACGAGGCCTGCCCCCAGTGCCAGCCCAGAGTATCCGAAGAATGTGAAGAAAATAAATTACCAGAGAAAACCACGTGGCTGTGGCAGAGCATTAGGTGGAGACCCAGGTAGCCAGAGCACACAGGGCTGATAACTAGGACTACATTAGGGACCCTGAGGAGAACCCTTTCGTTATCACCTGGAGGTTTGCTATGATTTTATTTTTTTAGTTTCTTCAAACACTGCCTATTTAGGGGGAGAAAAGGAATTCAGGTAGAGAGAAATAGTATTTGCTGTAGTCTGAAAATGGGACCTTTTTTCCCAACAGACTGACAAGACTGGAAAGGCCTTTCAGTACCTTGATGCTGCCCTTTCCTTCATTGAATATGGGATTGCCATGGAATCAGATGCATCAGCACCAAAATCTGCTTACAGCATATTCGCCGACACGATAGATCTCATCAAGTAAGTGGTTTTGGAACCGTGATGGTCAGGCAGTATGTTTGGAGGAGAGACATTGGTTGTGTCATTTGTTTGCAACCAGGATGGCTCTGGATGCTCGTGAAGCTGATAGAGACAGCTGGCAGTTATTTCTTGTAGTAGGCTTCAAACTTACTTTTAAAAATGTCATTGCTCTATGGTTTTGAGAGACTGTATATTATATATGTCTGTCCTGGCCAGAAACACTGGAATTAATATTTCACCCTCAGTTCAGGGGTACCTTAGGTCTGTGGTGATCCCCTGGGGAGGCACTTAGTTGTACATGTGCACATGTTGCCCATTAATCAGTCTAAGAGGAGAGGAGGTCCTGTGAGGGGGTACATCTGTTCCCACTATGGCTGACACAAAGCGTTTTCAGACAAAGTGTTCTGCTCAAAAGCACTCAGTGCCAGCACCAAGGATTCAGGTCAAGTTTCCTGGGTTTTGGACCAGTGTTTAACGTGGTGGTATGTGCTCATTTTTCGTTAACAGTGAACATGACTGACATGATTGTTATTTTTGTTTCCTTAGATTCATAATGACATTAAAACCCTTTACGGACACCTCAGCATCTTCACATGAAAAAATCTTTGCCGTGTTATGGTGCGTAATGTTTTCTCTGTGACTTCATAGTCTGTCTCTAGATCTGGTACAGTGAAAGCCCTGTTTCTGTCAGGGGCAAAGGAATGAGTGAAATGGGAATCAGAGTTCTGCAAGGGAAAAAGCAATATAAAACCAGAGCAAACTGGAACGTCTCTGAAGTGAGCCAGGATACCTAAAGGGACCACATGTGGAAGGCACAGGCTCTAAAATTTGATCTGCTGGTAACTTGAGAGCGTGTAAATACTTTCACCTCAGGTGAAAGAATGTGATGTGCCTGCCCACGTTTTGAATGTGGCCCTTCCTCTTTTTTTTTTTTCTGTTGTGTGATTTTTTTTCACTGAGTCTTTGTTTCTGAGATGAGCAGGACAGGAGAGATCCTGAGGTCTCTCGAATTTGCAGAGAGGCTGATGGGTGCCTGCCCCCATCCCACGTGGTGGATTGCTGGCGAGCCAGCAGCAGTGGGCACAGCTACTGACGCTTGGGTTTCTTTCTGTTCACAGCATGCGCTGCCAGTCCCTCCTGCACATGGCAATGTTTCGTTACAAAAAGGACACTGCAATAAAGTATTCCAGGATCCTGAATGACCACTTCAAGGTAGGGCACATGTATTGCCAAACTGCCAGTTGAACGGCTGTAGCTGTTACTGGTGTGGGCCAACAAAACTAACAAGAACTCTCTTCCTTGCTGCAGAGTTCTTCCAGAGTAACACAAGCACCTTCTCCATGTGTTGCAAGGTAAGATGTAGAAATACGGGTCTTGTGATGCATCCACAAAGGTGTAAGCAAAAACAGTAGTGGGGATCTTTGAGGCGCTAGTCACATTTGAGAGCGACTCACTTTGCCCTGCCACCTGTAATCATTTTGTTACAGGGCGCAGGTATGTTTCTGCTCTCTTATCTCCATCTTCTGCAGCGGAGAGGGATTTTTTTTCACTATGAGATCCAGAGGGTTAGCGCCTATCACGCAGAGTAGTTTTCCACCAGAGGAGCAGGGAGAGTAATGTCACTGAGCTGCTATCAGAGCCCCTGCTGTTCTCATCCTTCTTTTGGATGTCAGACATACCTAAGACTCGCTGGGACACCATCCCCTCTCCCTGGCTACTGACCGGTGGGATTATGCCTTTACCATGTGGCAGCCTCACTTTAAAGTGGTATTTCCGTATTTTTCTCTGGTTTAGCTGCTGATTAAGAAAAAGAAACACATTTTCTGATTTTTGATTTATTGAACATATTGTCATTCTTATGTATTTGCTGCAGAGTTCTTGTATATACAGCAGCAAAAGTAAAAGAAAAGCTGTCACATAAGCGTGTTTGACCCAAAGCCCAGCACATTGGGCCTGCTTTTTAGCAGCGCTAGGAGTTTTACTGTGTTTTGCAGTAATGGTGTGTGGCAAAGAGATGCTCAGCTCTGCATCTGTTCCATTTAAACTCAGTGGTTGAGAGGCTTGTTTGGTCTAAATTCCAGTTATTCTTCTGCCACCTTGTGCAGTACAGCTGACCAGTATGTAAATGGTCTCCCAGGAGCAGTGGTGGAGGCTGTCTGTACAAGTAACTTATAACTAGAATGGGTGAAGCAGTGGGAAGCAATGATGGGGTGAAGCCAGCAGGCAGCTGAGCTGGCCACATTGAGCTTCTCCAGGTCTGCAAGTAAAGGACTAGCTGCCAGAAAGCTCCAGTCTCCATAAGCAGGGGACAACATAAGCATGCCTGAAGTCGTTAGGTAAAAACACTTGGATTACCTGGTGAAGGCTTCCACAAATAGGTGTGGATTTTGGGAGGTGGGTGGGTGATGCTTTTGGATGTCTGATCCCTTGTTTTTTTTTGTCCCAAGAGGAGTACTTGGGGTTGGGAATCACTTGAAAAACCTCGGCCTTGCACCTGAGGGTTAATTATGTCCTCTAGCTGAACACATCTCAGTTTTCAACACTCACTCCATAGCACAGGCCCAAATGACATGGGATAGCTCTTGGTGTGAGCCTTGTGGTAAGACATTTATTGCTGAGGGTAACATTCATGGTGGTATTTCTTTCTCCTGCAGAAGCACAGGCATGCCTTCTCCTCTTTCTCCAATGCCCTCTCCTGCTGGATCCATGACTTCTCAGCCAGGATCAAATGCTAGCAATTGTGGTGGCAACAGCATTAGCTCTTCAGTCACCATCCCTTATAATATCCCAAGCATCACTTCTTCGTATGTCAACATCACTTCCTATATCCTCTATGCGTATGATATTTGGGAACAGGCTGATGCACTGGCCAGGAAGAATAAGGGTAAGTTTTTTTTTCCCTTTGGCTTTTCTGTCTTGCACATGGTGTTTATCTGCATGTGCCTGCTTAAATCCTAATGCTCGGTGTAGCAATAACCATACCCACAGATCAAAGCCTCAAGTATGTGGAAATAGCCATCTGTGGTGTATTGGCTGGTTTTGGGCAGAGATACTTGCTGGTAATGCATTGGTGAGTGTTCCAAATTAAAAGTACTTCTCGGTAGCCTCAGAAGTCCAACAGCCTAAGGGGTAAGAGTATGGAGCACAGAAAACCAGGCAAATTGCTTCACAGTAGCAGGAAAAGCACCAGTGTTTTTCTGCAATTTGTTTTTCCCTTTGTGGGGTCTTAGCTTTTCAGAGCTGGTTCACCCAGCTTTCAAACAGGTTTGTGCCCAGTGGCCTGGTGTTTCATTTTGTTTGTCAGCCTTCCAGGTATTCTTGATTTGAAAATGGCGAGGCTGGTTTTGTGCCATAAGAGAGCAGGCGAGCAGCACCTCAATGGGAGCCCTTGTTGGGCATGTGACTGGCATTTGCCGGTAGCATTTCCTAAATCCTCTTTTTGCTACTTTTTTACCTTAGAGATTCATTGTTTAAAATAGTGTTTCATTGTCCCACAAGCAGTTGTGGGTAAGCAACAGCCCCAGAGCGGGCACAGTTCAGTCTGTGAGCAGCCAGCCCACGTGGTGTTCGCAGTGCCGATGTTCATAGAACACCATGCTTGGTCAGCTACTGTGAGTGAAGGGATGTATTGCCAAACCTGCAAAAGAAAATGAGAAGGATGTGCCCGGCCTAAATTATTGGAAGGCTGTAAAAACGCTCCTGCTAGTCAGGCAGTTGCTGAAATTCAAAAGGCTTTGCAAGTCAGTGTTGAATAAAGTAACTGCAGTTGTTGGCTGTCCGCTGAGCAGACGCGTGCTCGCAGCAGCAGTTCACGTGTAGTGTTTTGGGCTGTACCCTTGAGAGGCTGATCAAAGGCTGCCACACTGAAGGCATGTGCTGGTACGCCAGAGCGAATGAGTCACGGAAGAAAGCCCACGGGAGAGCGGGCAGAGCACAACCGTGCATCAAGCAAGATGAAAGTCAACCCCTGTTCTAGGCTGCTGCTTCAGTGCAGGGGAATGAGGGCTGGGGTGTTGAATACTCCCGAGGGCGTGGATCCATGCAGAACAGTGAATAGTCATGTAGGCTTGGCACTTGTTTTGGTGGAGACATTGGAGGCCTGTCTGGCTGAGGAGCTGTGAGTCTCCGTGGTCTGAGGATGAAGGACAGCAGGGACCAGTCTGATGACAGCTGCTCGTGCTTCCAGGCAGCTCTCAGAAAAACACTCAAACTGGGCTTCTTAAACCTGGGGGACGTGCGCGGCAGGGACTGAGCTACGAACACCCAGACTCCTGCTCACCTGCCATGGAGTGCCAATGTCCTTCTGATGCCAGCACGTGGGGAGGCACTTCAGTGCGTGTGTGTGTGTGTGTGATCCTTGCATGCGCCCTGCATCACGTGCTTGTTGCACTGGCGAAAGCGCTGATCCTTGTGCGTTAACAAGGTCTTTCATGAGACTTGAGGACTGCTGCTGTCCCCCCTCGCTGCCCCCAGCCCATCAGCCGTGCCTCTTGTGTGAAACCAACCCATTGTTTTCTCTCTCTCTCCTCCTTTTCTAGAGTTTTTTGCTGAACTCAGCGCAGCGGTGTGCCCTCTGGCACTGAACAGTAGCATGACCGAACTGGTACACTACAGTAGACAGGGTTTACAGTGGCTGAGACTGGAGACAAATACGCCTTAACTGGTGCTCAAGGTGGTTAAGTACCTTGAACTCTTTTGCACTTTGGAAGCCTCAGAAACAGTCTGGCTTGCTGAATACAAAGCACCTGTAAGGGAAAATAAATCAGAGTGGAAGGGATCTGGTTACACTGGAAAAATAAAAAGAACTTTGTTTTTAGGGTAACATTTTGCTGCCTTGAAAAAGAAGAGATAGAGGAGGGCCCCAGCGTTGATGTCGCCTTCCTTTAAAACAACAAAGTGCAATGAATTGTCTGAATGGCTCAATGTATTGATGGTCTATAAACATTTCTATTACGAATAACCAGCAGGACAATAATCACACGTGAAGAAGTGCCGACAAGAAGGAAATCTGCCTCCAGAGGTGAGTTGTTATGCAACATGCCACAGTCTGCAACAGCTGTGTGCCCAGAAGAGATGTCAGAGAAGTGTTTTTGCAAGCAAGGATGCAGTCCATCACACCATGTTGGTTCTTGGTTGGCGAGTAGCGTCCTCATCAGCACCCAGCAGCGTTATGTTACAGTACAGACAGCAGAGTCATCTGCCTCGCCTGCTTCCCTGCCTCACCCACGTGCACTCGCCAGCCAGCTCCTGTGCTGAGACTCGGGTGAAGCCCTGCCAGTGGTGCTGCACGTTCACTTTTGGAGTCACCATCGCTGTGGTCCTCTTCCCTGCCGTGCGCTCACCCACACGCCCGCCCCTAACGCTGTGTTGCTCGCCATCTCGCTCGGTTTCAGCCACATAAGCTGAACATGGTCGAGGTGGTGAAATCGCCAGGTGTGGCTGGGAACAGCTCAGCGTCTGCCCTGCTGAGGACGCCTCACCCGGTTGCGTTGGGTGGTTTCGGTGGGTGGGGGCGTGCGGCCGTCCTGGGGCTCTGCGGGTGAGGGGGAGGGACTGCTTGTGCAACACGAGGCAAATCCTGCACGTGGACATCTGCCCGCAACCCTCGCGGGTCTCGGTGAGTATCTCAGAGCAGGATCTGGTACCCAAGTTGTGCATCCTTCGTGTGGGAGGTAATTCATGTGCTCTTCCTCAGGCAAGCCCCAGGATGGGCCCAGGGACTTGGAAATCTGTCTTCAGGGGATCACAGAAGGGAATGATGAGGTGTTTGCAAGCCTTTTTTCCTTGTCAGGAGCTGCACGTTTGAAATTGCGATTTTGCAAGGGGCAATAAGAGCGAAGGCAGTATCTGCGGCATTTGTGCGTTCAGTAAGAGGACAGCCTTCTGTACCCAAAGATTTCCTGTTGCATGACAGCAGCATCCTGCCATCCTCATGTCTAATAGTGTGCCTTAGCCCTCTGGTCCCCTCTCGCATCCCTCGCCCTGTTGCTGACGCAGCTGCGGGAGTGGCAAAGAGGAGGATGATATCCCAAAATCATTGTGCTTACAGGAAAGAACACGTCTCCGGTGAAGTAGTTCCCTTTTCCCACCTAATACCAGGATGGAGGAACAGGTCTGCACGCGTGCAGCAGCACCTCCGTTGTAAAATACCTGCTGGTGGTTTGGAGGCTGGCAAAAACCAGCAGCGAACACATATCAGCAAAGGTCTGCATTTCCAGAAGTAGGTCCCGTAGAAGCGGCCCCTGCTGCGGGGCTCAGCTCCAGATGGAGCTGGCGGGAGCGTGCCGTGCTGGAGACGCACCTCCCCGGGCGTCTCCCCGGACCTTCGAGTCGTCTTACATTCACTTTATTCAAAGCCTTAGCGCATTTCAGGGATAAGCTGCCCTAGTGGTGGAAGGGAGGTCCGTGTCCCCCGCCCCATTTGCCTGCCAACCCTCACGCACGCTACCCCGGCTTCGGCCGAGTGCGGAGGGGAGGCTGGGAGTTAGGGCTGCGATCTCAGGAAGCGTGGGAGGGGACAGCCAGGGCCAGCTCCCGCTGAGCACTTTGGGGTTGGTCGGCGGGCCGGCGGCCTTTCCTGCCTTGGTCTTGGTGCAGAGTTAGTTTCGGGTCCACCAGCCGAGCGGGACGAAGGCAGAAAGCTTCGTGGCAGCCGGACAGCAGCGTGGGAGCGGGCAAGGAGCACGGCAAGGGTAAGGGTGAGTGGGAGCAGGGAGGGCGCTCAGCCTGGGCCGGCATTTCACGTGCTGTCCCCAGCCGTGGCCCCCGGCCCTCCAAGCACTTTGCAGCCCGGACGGGGAGCGCCCATTGCCCGGCGGGGGAGTGGGGTGTGTGCAGCTGCGCGGCTGGCACGCGCCCTCGGCTTCGGGCGGCGGGGGCACGCCGGCAGGCGGTTTGCTCTTTCTGTTACGGAGGAGACTGCTTCAGTAGTTGTTACTTTTTAGAAAGCCATCGTATTTCAACCATGAGCCAGGTCAGAGGCCTGTGAGGGATAAGGGAAGATGCCCATAGTTTTCACCCGAGTCTGGTCAGGCCCTTTAAAAAAAAAAAAAAAAGAAAAAAAAAGGAAAAAAAGAGGAAATAGGATTTGCCATTAGAAAACAAAACCATGCATCCAAGGAAAAAGGAAAAACAGAGGTGATGGTTGAGTCCCCGAAGGAGAGAAGGAGGGTATGGTGGCAACAAAGCATCATTTCCACACAATATTTATTTAGAAGGAATAATACATGTGTTTAAATTGTCAAATGTTCTATTTTTAAGATGCTGTTTATTTAAGAGTTGGAAAGCCCCACTTACATGGAGACAGAGATCTCTTCTGTAACCAAAAGTCAAAGTCTGACTGCAATGTCCTTGTTTTTGTGTTGTTTTTTCCCCCTCCCTCTTGGTTCCCATTGCAAATCTGTACACCTTAAACTTATTTTGGGGGTGCGCATCCCTCTTGTAAATACCGTTTTCTGCCCTGTGTGTGGTGGAGTGTCCGAGATGGTCGATTCATTCCTACGGGGTAATAAACAATAAATGAAGTAGCCCGTTTGTTACGAGTCGTTGCGAGAGTCCTCGTGTTCTCAGCTTCTTGTCGAGGTGCCAGGTCTGCGCGGCGGGCTGGTCAGTGCCTTCGTGCCCCGCCGCCCCTCGCCCGCCTGAGGGGGTCTCCGTGGCCTCGCGCTTCTCCTCTGGCGTTTGCTCTCTGCCGGCCGTTGGAAAACGTCACTGCGCCCTGGAAGAGCGGCTTCACATCTCTGTGCACTGTCGTGCTATAATCGTGTTTCTTTCAGGTCCTTTCTGCAACACGCCTTGCACCTACGATGTTTGCTACTAATGGATGTGGTTTCTTCATACAGCGTCTTAAGCGTAGGAAATGCTGAAATCTGTTTCAGTACTTGCTAGGGATGTTGCTGTTACTGATAGTGTGTATGGAAATGCACACTTTTTTTTATGTCAGTGCAGATTTTCACTGCGCACTTAAAATACCAAGGGCAAAATTGATCTTGAAGTGAAAGGAGAAAACAACCTGTTGGACAAAAACTGCAATGTGAAACATCGCCAGGTGAGCACCTGCTGCGGTCCTTAGCTTGTGGACTAGGCAGGAGGAGCTTGCGGCAGGCTGGCACTGGACTTGGTGTGCCAAAACCTGAAGATGTTCCAAGCAGCACGGAGCCAGCTTGGCCCCTGCGAGGTTTGCCGCAGCGCAGGGTGGCCACGGGGCGAGCTGTTGGTGGCCGGCAGAGCCAGACCTGGAGCCCACAGCAGTGTCGTGCCAGCCCAGGCGTCCTGTGGCAGTAACGTGCTTGGGGCTGGGTTTTTATTTTTGCGTGTTTATTTATTGAGCCTGTATTGACCAAACCTAATTTTGCAGCCGTGTATAATTTATTTTGAGATTCGTTACACACTATGGATTAGCTCGGCTTTGCTTACCCGTTTCAGAGGCAGATGTTGTTTTTGGCAACCCAGCTGTGTTAAGGTTGATTGCAGTTCCTCAGCTCTCTGCTGGCCTCCGGACACTGAGAGATCTCTGGCAGCCGGTGCTTTCCTGCTGTGAATTGCACTGTTAGTAACCACTCTCACTACCCGTAAGCAGCAGTATTCCAAGGCCACCGTCAGCATTTCTCAATCTGTTTCTGTAAACTTTGTGTTCCTGAAGCAAGGGTTTTGGATGTGCTACGCCTGCAGCGTGTTGTCACCGGGGTTTTGTGATGGGTTTTGTCAAGGTACGAGGCTCCTGGAAGTCCCGTTGGGATTTGTCCTCTCCCACTCAACAGCAAGGTTGTTGCTTTGCTTGGTTTGTCCGCGTGTCCCCAGGAAGCAGGGATGGGTGAGATGCACCCTGTGCCCACGAGGGCTTCACACGTGGCAGTTCCCAGGCCGAGCAGAGGTGTGTGGCAGTGGCAGGGCTCCCCCTGCTCAGCTGCCAGGTTCCCCCTGCCTTTCTGCATCCTCGCCGTGGGCTTTGTATTTCAAGAGTTACCGTATGGGCTTGTGTTTTAATTCCTTTTTTTTTTTCACCCTACCTTGCTGAGCTTTTTAAAGCATAAATAAAACACTGCAGCTCTCGGTGAAGATGTCCTTAACAAAGTAACCATGGTGTTCCCCCAACACGGGTCGTAAATGTTGTCACGTTACCCCCAGAAGAGGAGGTGCGCTGGGGCTGCGGCGCTGAACCTGCACTCTGATGCTTCCATCAGTAAGAAGTAGCTGCCTTTATAGTCCTTGGAAAAGGTGAAAATCAGATCTGTGATGCAGCTTGGGAAAAACAAAAGTATCTCCAAAGGAATTGTGCCACAGATCTTTTGTCTGTCCTCTGTACTGGGGATGAATCGTTGTGTGCGTGTGTGTGTATAGTTGTATAGAGATATATATATAATTAATTAAAGAAATGAATTTTGACTTGCTTGTCTTTAAATTCTTCAGATGAAGGAGATGTTGGTTCAATCTGTAAAGGCAAAATGGCAAACAAGCCACCTGAGGGGAGGGAGTGGAGAAGGGAATTTCTTGTTCTGGTGATCCCGAGCTGAGCGGTCTCGCCCTCCCTCAGCCATGCTCTGCCCACACATGAGCACAGCATTTTCCTTGGCACTTGCTGGAATTTCCCAAAAAACTCAGTGGTATGAACACACCTTCACCTCATTGCTGCCTTTGGAGGGAAGACATCATTGCAGTTTGCTTCTTGTCATTTTTTTAACCTTTAAGTTTGAAATCCAGGTGTCCATCCTGAGGAGACAGCGATGCTGGCACTCATCCGTAAGTACTGCTTTGGCAAAAAATTGATGTGTGCTTCCACATTGCATCCATCTCGGTGAGGGGCAGGCACGTTTTACCAGGCACGTTGTCCTCAGGAGCACCAGGAGCCGGGTAGGTTCGCATGTAATTTTTGCCTGTTTCCTGATACCTTCATGCAGGGTAATCTGGCGCTGCTCTGTGGCTGCTGACAGCATTAAAAGAAGGCAGAGCCTTGGCAGAGCCACTGGCCACCCTGTGGTGTCCACCTTCTTTCAGTGAGGAAAAAACTCATTACTTTTAATTAATTTTAATTCACCTTCTGTTAACAACCAGCCATCAGCAGCAGGCGGATCCCGGTCATGGCACACGGGGGCTGCAGGTGAGATGGGCACATTGCCTCAGGGCGCAGCTGGGTGCCCAGCGTGTGGGTTTGCAATTACTTTCTCCCAGCCCCGCTGGGTTAGGTGCGCTGACTTGCACTGTTCTGTGTTCTCCTTTTTTGTTTTTCTTGGAAAATGTGCATGTGGGAAGACAATTTGCTTGTGATTCTTGGCCTAAGCTGAGTTACCATCAAGCAAAGACAAAAAAGCTTCTCGCTGGCTGTGGAACCAGAGCCAAGCCTTGCTGCCACTCCCAGGAACGGCTGTAACAGCATACTTTGCTGCTTAGAGCATTCCTTTTCAGGACCATTAGTTAAAAAAGCATCGGAGAGGTGCTCCCGTGGGCTGCTGTGAGGCAGAGGGGCACTTCAGCGGGGCGGCCAGGCCCCTTGTGCTCACAGCCCCATCATCATTTCCATCAGGACACCGGCTGCAGGCAGGGACCAAAGTGTCGAGTCGCCCGGTCGGTGGAGATGTTAGAAACAGTGCAGGTATTTATCCGTGTGCGATTTTTGCTCCAAGTGGTGGAGCACGGCAACCCTTGCAGACCTTTCCGACCACACAAGTCAGATGGCAGACGTAATGCAGCTGCTTGTTGACTTGCTTTTGGTGCTGGAACAGCTTTAAAACAAAACTGTAAGCCAAGGAATTGCATTAAAAATGTCATGAAATGACAGCAGCACCAACCCTGCTGACAGAGCCAGGAAAGAATTACAAATATAAGTTTAATCTCCTGGCTAGGAGTGCTGTGTTTTCTGCCAGTTCCAGTTGAGGGAACACACAAAGGTTTAGAAAACAAATACAGATGTGGCAGAAGCGGTCAGCAAACGTTTAAGTGGAGCATCTGGTATAAAGTACTTAGGTTTGCAAAACAGTGCACAGCAGTGATGCTGAAAACAGTTTGAAAAGTACATTCAGCCTAAAGATAAAAGGCCCCATTTAAATACGGGAATAACCTGGACTTTCCAGGCGTTTGTTGTAATTAAGCCTGGACAGGTGAATTGGCTGAATTTTTCTGTTGTTGTCAGTTTTCTGGTGCAGCTCATTACCAACTCCTGGTGATCACCCCAGAATCAAAGGGGAAGGGGGAATGCACAAAGCCAAGGCCATGCAGTGGGGACACGGAGTTAGGTAAGTGCACACAAAAGTTGTGAACAACATGGTGACCTCCTACAGGTTCCAGGGACTTGGACCCTGGTGGCCACTGGGCTTTGTGTGCTTGGACACAGTGGGATCGAGCAGGGGGAATGCTTTCTCTCAGCTGGCTTTCAGGTAGGGGAAAAGCAGCACGTAGGCTTTCTGATGGGACTAAGCGCACGCGTGGTTTTTGAACACCTGGAAGTATGTAAGCATCGAGTGCAGCACCTATAGCCTTTTGCCTGCGTCTGGTTGGTGTTCGCATTAAGAGCTGTTGCTGAATGTTTTAGCAGGATATTTAATCCAGTTGTGCTTCCAGCCTGGCTGATGGAAAGGAGATGCTTTTAGGAGAGAGCAGTATTTTAAAAAACACCTTTCTTCACACATGTGGTCAGGTCAAGAGTGGCTCAGAGCCTGCTCCTGCTCTGCCTTGTGTGCAGGCAGCCTGGCTCCAGCCTCGTTACTGGCAAGGAGAAAAGCTTTGTGTCTGCGGGCCATGCTGCTGTGGCACTCTGGGCAAGGCTGCAGCCCTCCCGAGTGCTCTGATCTCGAGGAGAGCGGGGTAGCAGCAGCTTCGCTGGGCCTTGTGGAAGGTCCAAAAGGTCCCAGCTTACACCTGGAGCACCAGGGCAAGCCTGCAGCCAGTGCGGTGTGATCTGTCGCCCCTTCCTCACGCCCTGACTGAGCCGGGTACTTGGGTGGTACAGCTCCTGGCTCTAGCACAGGTTTGTCCCCATGGACAAAGGCCTCCTGCTCAGAGCTGTGCTCTGCAGGAACCAAGAAACACTCCCTCTTTTCACGTTTCCCCCAAGAAATGCTCCCTCTTTTCATGTTTCCCAAGACAGCATGATCCACTCACACTATAAACAAGGTGAAGTACAAATGTTTTATTGCAGTGTTTAATTATTTACAGTACCGTTTGTTATGTCCCTGGGTGCTACCCACGTGCAAGCTGTTTGAAACTGCAAAGCTAAATGATGGTCATACAACAGTAAAAGGTGGCTGTGCTTTTATGCTGGTGCGGTCGCACCTCTTCCCTGGCACTGAAGGCACAGAAGTTTGCTGCGCTCCCTGGCCACCTGAACACGGTGGCAGCGTGGGGCCCTGCTCACCACGGGGCGTCAGCCTCGGCCTGTTGGCAGTGATGCGGCCCAGGACACTGTGGTCTTTCCAGCCGGACTTGACCTCGCATTCAAGGTTTGTGACTGTGTAACGAGATGTCTTTGCACGGAGCAGTGTCAAGTTCCTATTTCAGTCTTTAAGGTAAGTACTGCTTATTTCTACTTGTTCTTGCTGCTGGTTCTCTTTGGTTTATTTAAGCTTTAAGCCATGCAACTGCTTTGAGGAGATATCTTTCTAGCTGAATGGTCTTAAAAAAGCCAGCACCCCTACTGTTATCCCAGAGTTGTTACTGGATACTGAAATTGGACGTGTCATCGCCTAGAGCTGCACTTAAAGGTCTTAACCGAACACTGCCACTTCATCATGTTTCCCTTTAGTCTGAAAAGGGTAATTCTGAGACCACTGAAGCCTACATTTTGGCACACATCTCAAGAAGGCCAAATTACATTGGTTACATTGGGAATGATCTCTCCATAGAAATTTGTCTTTTGGAGGGTGTCACTACTACAGACTTTACTGAGGATAAAATAATTTGAGTAGTCCAGTGGCTAAATTCAGGCTGAGGCTATTTGTGTGGGCCTGAGAAAGACTACCTGCAGTTCCCCCCACAGCCAGCAGTCCCTTGGGAGGTATGCAGTTAACTTCTGTACTCCAGGTAGCTTCATGAGAAACACGGATGTCGTTACCTTCTAAACCTTGGAAGGCTTTGTGTTTCAGAGCTTTTCTACAATTAGGAAATGCTTAAGACTTGAATCCTGAAAATAAGTTACATTAATAAACAGCACTCTGGTCCTTCAGAAACACGCAGCAGAGCTGTCGGGTAAGGCTTGGCAGCACTGCCTGCTGCTCTCTCTTCCTCACCCTCCCATGCCTGGTTTACAGTTCAATAACGAGTCACTGCAGCAGCTGCCTCCAGTGACTCTGAAATTGCAGCTTCTCAAAGACGGGATGATTGCAGCTTGTGGCAGGTTTTCTCCTGTAAGTCACACTGTTATTCCGTGTTGTCACAGGCTTTTCTGTATAGCTGTTGTCAGAAAGCCACCCAAAGCCTGAAAGTCACAGAAGGTAACATTTTCACAGAGAAAATGTATAGTGTTTATTTCTTAACCTACCACACAAAACACCAAATTTAAAAGCTCTGTAGTGCCTCTGTACAATGACTCCTCTGGAGTTTGGAGGAGGCAGCAGAGCTCACATGCAATCAACAACGTTGCTGGATCCTTGGCCCACGTCACGGATCTGGCTACTGAGGCAGGAGCACACAGCCACGCCTGCCCCAGCCCTGCAGTGCGACACAGAGCCGACGAGCTCCCACCTAGAGGAGAGGGCAAAGGAGAAAACCAGAAGTAAGCTGTTGGCCGTTCTGAGCAACCTGAAGTATTTATTTCCAGTGTCTGAAATACTGTTGTAGAACCTAGCTGTTAACTCTGCATAAAAATACAACCTGTTTATTCTCATTATTTCTCTGGTAAGTTTAGTGCAAAATCAGATTGAGACCACCACAAACTGAATGACGCTAAGAGGACAAGGGATGGGCAGGAAGAGGAAGCAGGAGGAGAATGTACTCAAGTATTTCAAGAACCCAGCAGCATGAGCAGCATTCCTGCTTCACTCATCATTAATATTACTCAGTTACTGCCAGGAGACAACAGCCATGCTCCTGCTACACACAGTTTCTATTAAGCTGTGTTTCCATATAGGCAGATATGAGTGCTTTCCTAAGCCAAATGAAAAACATTAAATTACCTGTTCACTATGGGATCAAATGCTTCCACTGTATTCAGGTATGCGTTGCCGTTGTGACC
This sequence comes from Nettapus auritus, assembly GCA_011076525.1. Classification (NCBI taxonomy): domain Eukaryota; kingdom Metazoa; phylum Chordata; class Aves; order Anseriformes; family Anatidae; genus Nettapus; species Nettapus auritus. Next base: position 66,044,086 of record CM021768.1, read on the forward strand.
TCCCACTGCAAAAATTCTCCCCATCAGTGTTGCTATGCCCACTCCACCCCTCGGAGTTGTAAGCTCTGCGACATACTCCCACTTGTTGCTGCGTGGGTCAAAGCGTTCCACAGAGCTCAGCGGAGAGTTGTCATCGAAGCCACCTGCAAGGAGTCATCACGTACCTGTGTTTAGCCACTTGGTGGTGGTAGTGATATTCTGGGTTTGCATTATATGGGCTTTCTTAGTAGAGAGTGGGCTAGTGTCCGGGTCTGTTTTTATCTGATTCTTAAAATGTCCTAAAAATCAATCTAGCAGCTCTCTGTGCTGTCACCTCACACATATCACATTAACACTGTTTCTTAAGCTTATTTTGGAAGAGCTATTTCTGTCATTTGCTCCTTGAATTCGTATTGCCTGTAGGTATAATGAAATGGTTTCTAACTGGGAATGGAAAAAAAAAACGGTAAGCCTGGTGTAAGCATGGTTTTTGACTTCATTCGGGTTTAAATAAAACAAGCTCTTTGCAGTATGTTCAAAAGAAACAATTGCTGAAAACATGAGCAGGAAAAAATCCTCAAGTAAGACTGACTTCAGTGATGGACTCCCATTGGTGGGTCAGCTGTCCAAGGTGCATTTTACTCAAAAAAGATTTTATTACTACTTTTTAATACACAAGGCAGAACTCAGTAATTTTTTATTGTGGCATCCCGAGTTGAAATGTTCCTCCCTCAGGAAAGCAGGTAAATGCAAGCTGAGCAGAACAAGTCGGGCCCAGGTTAGCAGGCCAGGGACCTAGTGTAATCTCTGCACCACACAGCTGTTGCGGTCTGTGCTGAAATGAGAACTGAGTGCTTTGCTATGTGTAGTAACATCTTTTAGTAATAACTTATATAAAAAGGAAACTTGTGATGAGTGAGTTGCACCGTGATTTCATATGTAGACATCTTGTTCCAAACAGTTTAGCCCTCCTGAAATTAGTTAGGAACTGGTTTTTGTTTCCTTTTAGCATACACAGTTAGTTAAATGTGCCCTGATTGTGCTTACTTTCTTCTCCTGCCCAAGAACATGCAGTACAGGCCAGGTCTGTCTCTTCCCCAGTTCATTTAGCAAGGAGAGCCCCTTCCAAACACTAGTGCTTAGCAGAAACTGCACGACGAAACGCCCCACACCTACTCACCAACGACGTACAAGCAACCATGGAGCTCGCTGACACCGTTGCCAGCTCTCCGCTGGCCCATCTCTTTCACTTCTATCCACTTGTCCAAATGGGGATCGTATTTCTCCACACTGGAAAGAGATGCTACACCATCGTTGCCACCCACTGCGTAAACGTGGTTCTGAAAAATTTGTATAAAGATTATTTGTAATACATAGGTGTTTAGGTAGCTTTTCATAGGCAATGTTAGAATTACAAGAAAATACGGTATAGCCATACCCTCCTAATTATTTACCTTGATGTAGGAATGCCAACAAATTTATCTACTGGCAAATGCTGTTTTCCAGCTAAAGAAGTGAAAAGGTTGCGTGTTGTTGCAGATGTTTTGCAGAGTACACAGAGAGGATTACAGAAGAGATAAAATGCAGCATATTCAAAGATGGTAGCAATAACAGAGCAGTCTTCTGAATGAGACCTGCAGCATTAGCCTCGCTCTCCCCTGTTGTTTTTAGAAGTGTCCTGGTGCTTGCTCACAGTACCTCAAGTACTTCTCAAACAGGGAGCGCAGTTTGATAGGGGTATTATCCTAAATACCCCCACCTTTTGCAAGCTTCTGTAGGATTTTGACAGCCAGAGGAGCTCGGCCCTACCAGCTGCATTTGGTTTAAATCCTGTGTTCTGCCTTGTCAAACAAGATTCAAAAAGCTGTCCCCGAGGTCAGTTCTGCTGCATGCTGCAGAGCTGGGAGTAACTCACCATGAGGGCTACGGAGCCAACTCCTCCCCTGGGAGTGTTCATGGGAGCTATCGCACTCCATCGATCAGACTCAATGTCGTATCTTTCCACATCGCTGAAGCACGTGTTGTCATCTAAGCCTCCTATTGCGTAAATGGGGCCGCCGAGGGAGGCAAGAGCGATTCCTCTCCTAAGAAAACCACAGGATCCATACCACAGTGCAAATTCTTACAGGGAGTGGGAAATGTGCATCAGGTGCAACATTACCTGACTGGCAAGTATGTCAAAATATGGGAGAAAAGTAATGAAGCTTATCAGGTGAGGTATTAAATAATAATGCTCAGTAACTGCGGCTGATTCTCCGCACAGCTGTGTCAGTCTCACAGCATTACCTAGAAAGTCTTTTGTATGTTTGCAGCCTCCCATTAGAGGGGATCTAGAGTTTTATCTTAACTTCACCTCAGCTTCACCTGTATGTTACTGTGCCATCCATGAACAGGACTGTTGAAGCTACAATATTTTTAAGACTGCAAAAAGAGAAAGTCCTATTTAAAAAAAAAAAAAAAAAAAGGAAAGAAAGAACGAAAGAAAAAAGGTTGGGCAGCATGGAATACTGTTTTGATTGCATGTCATCAAGGCCTAAGTATTCTAATCAAACGTGTGAATAGATGAGGTTTTCTTAGTTACTACATTGCTCTACCTGAATACTGAATCTTGCCTCTCCTGTCTTACTTTGTTGTGTCTGATGGAGAACTAAAACCTGCTGGTTTTAACTTCGTTGGTACAGCTGCTGCTATGGCTTGCAAATCAGTTTTTGAGGGGTGATAATACATACTAACAGGCAAACCTGCGCTGCAAAATCTAGCAATATGAGAGTACAGTTAGAGTGTGAAGTGAAACGTGTCATTGTCAGAGAGCTTAGCATAAAGCGTGGTCTAGAATGACACTGGTAAGATACTACTGAAAGATGTATCTTTCAAGATGTCTGATATACTGTTTCTCTGAGAATTTTCTCATGTTACTGCACAGAGGGTAAGTTTGCAGATACTTATGTGTGCAGAAGGCAGAATCCCTCAACAGAATAAAGGTTGTGGCGATATCCTGGGCTTATCTTACATTGCCTCAGCAGGTAAGTTGTAGTCACCACCAATGGGGGCAGTTTTCTCTCAACAAAATGTTCTGGCTCTGCCTTCTTGAACTGGATGGGTGGGGTGTGGCCAAGGCACAACAGCCATTTCATTTACCAACCTCCTGAGAAAGAAATGTCACAGAAATCCAGAACTGAAGTTCACCAAGAATATGCCCAGCATGATGGCAGGAAGGAAGAAGAGGAGTCAGAAGACATTTTTAGACCTCTGGGCCTTCTCCTTTGATTGGGTCACAGCCACAAATTGTGTTAAGGTGCAGCCATGGCCAGTATCTCACTCCTACTTGTACATGTCACTTTTAGAAACAACAAATTATGAAATTAAATGTAGAATTAATGAGGTTGATTTAAATGACAGGGAAAAAAACAGATCTGAGAGTCCTGTAACTCCATAGAAGAGTCTTACAGGAGCAAAAAGCAAGAAAAATCCACAATGTGTCTCTCAGTGTTTTAGTGCTTCTAGTGGCAAAAATCAGGCAACTACTGGACATTAACTATTTTATTATGCATGTCATGCTGACGTATCTTGCTCATTGCTTAAGAGGTAACATACCAAAACACTTAACCAGTTTCAGAATCTTTTTCTGTCTTAGCAGACAGGCCCTAGTTATCAGAACATAAGTAGGGCTGCAATGGAAGAGTGCTCACTGCTTCACAAGCCAGCCCACCAAAACGAAAAACAAACCAAGGATACCAGGAGGGAGGAAAGAAAACAAAAGAGCAAACAAAACCCACATTGCCAGCCAGGACCTCTTGCTGGAGAGAAGAAATTAATGCAATTTTGCACTGAAACACTTAGTATGTTCCAAACAACTTTGTGTTCATGCAAATACGTGATGTATGTAGGTATGTGATGCAGATTTTTGTTTGCTGTACAGATATTGTTTGTTAGCATTCAGGCCACAAAATAAGAAAACAAAGAAACAAACAAAAAAAAACAACCAACTTTGGAAACCCAAATAAAGGCAGGACAGACGCACGGTTTTTTAGCATTAACAAGAAATGATGTATCGTGGAGTAGGACTTAAATTTTGTCCCGTGTGGATCCCGGGACTCATACCTCTTTGTGTTCATCGATGCCTTCATCATCCACTTGTTTGTGAGAGGATCAAACACTTCCATGCTTCCTAAGTGTTCATTTCCATCATGTCCACCTACTGCATAGACTTTACCTGAAAGGCATGCACGTTACTTGGATACAGAGATTGCCTGGCAGTGCTTCAGTTTTCACTTGTACAGTCTCCCTGCCTATGTGGAGAAATAAGCTCAAACAAAGGTTAATGTTTTTAAAGGTTTTCCGTGTCAGGGTTTTATTAAGTTAAAGACCCGATATTTTTATATGCTGTACTCAACCAGAGAGCTGTTTTATCTTTACAGAAACCTTGAGATATGTAAGCAGGGAATCTTCGCGTAGCTCAAGTAGCTATCAAGTAGGATCAGATCCATTTCAGATGTTTACCTCAGCCTCTCCAGATTTTCTACAGGGAAAGCAGATCACTGTTCTCCTGCAGTAATGCAGGGGATACCACGCAAAAAGGAGAGCTGCGTTGCGAGTGCTAAGCTGCTCTGGACTGCCCAGGCCTGGCTGCAGAAGACGATGACCCAAAACTAAAGGTAGGTCTGTCCTTACAGTCTTAGCAATTTGCCTGTATGGATTTTATTGTGAAGGAAGCTAGTATGAGTACTGGTGAAGTCTTGGTGACTGCTGAGTAACTCCACTTTAGGAACTGGTGCTCTGAGATTGTTTCAGAAGCAACAACCCCTTCATGGGGAAGAAGCTTTACTAACATGAATTTGAGAAGCCATGCAAGGCATTTATTTAGCAATAGCACCAATTCCAGCAAAATGTGCAAACAAGTCCCTTTTGAACAGGCTTGCTTGAGTAGGTTACTGACCTCCCACGGAGATGACACCCACGTGTCTTCTCCTGCTGTTCATTTCGGGGCCGAAGAACCAGTTGTTCTTATTTATAGAGTAACATTCAATGCTGCGAAACGGGTCGCCTGATCCTCCTCGACCACCGACGCAGAACAGCACACCTGGAGGAGACAGAACAGGTTTCCAGAGAGCTAGCAGGGAAAACGGGGATAAAACTGTATAGCAGAGTAGAGGGAAAACCTAGTTCAGGAGAAGCTGTATTTCCCTTCAGGGGGCACAGTCATTGCCCTGCATATTGGATGCTGGACTTTGGGCTTTGTTTGGCATGCTGCTAGGGCAATTAACTGTCTACTCTTGCAAAAGCAATGTTTATTTTAAATGTTTTCTGATTTGCTTAGGGAGATAAAGTGATTGTTTGTTAAATCTTAACTGAATGTAGAAATTAGAATTTGCAGTGTAATATTCATCACTTGCTTTTGGTGTAGGTTAGGCAGAGAATCTGAAAGCTAGCTCAGCCTTCTCGCACCAAAAGCTAAATGCCCACTGCTTTCTGCAGAGCTTTGAGCATACTGCCTGCACATAATACGCTTAACAGTTCTGGCTGATCAGAATAAATACTGCTCTAAACAAAGAAAAAAAAAACACGCTAAAGTTCTGTTAAGAAACTGTAGCACAGAACCTAGTCACCACAGAGGTACACAATGGTTTTCCCAGTTACGCATTAACAACCACTTATACCACGCTGTCTAGCCCTACGCAGATGCGCTGTCTTTTCTCCACACCACTTCATACTGGATAATCAGACACACATTTAATTACCAGCAGTCTGCTTCCTTGGTGTTGTGCGAATGGAGTATTCAAAGTCTGGCACTGCCCTGCTGCTCAGGTGAAGGTGGTAGTTTCTTGCTTCATCCAGCAAATCCCTACATTTTAGATTCTGCTTGACAATCTCTTCCTTTGCCACAACACCCATAAGGAAACAAATGGGCAAGAGAGGCAGTCGTACCTGACAGAAATGAACACAGTTGGAATAACTGGCTAAACTGAATCTAACCATTTACAGCGACGTACGCGTAACAGACTGCAACTTCCGAGCCTACTGCCAGCCCCGTGCTCTTTGGTAAAAAGAGCACCTTTGGTTTTCTTTTCCAGAACAACACTGAGACCAACAGTTCGTTTTAGTGACCAATGTTTGCTACAGCCATTTGCATTTGCAGGCAATGCGTTCACAGAGCAGGAAGAAGGGCAGCTTGGCTGTACCAGGAGTGGCTGCAGGTGCGCTGAGCGTGGCCAGGTGTTCTTCCCACACAGGGTCTGCTGTTGCAATGGGATCGCCTGTTTCAGGTTAGTCTGCTGAAGGTACCAATTTTCAGCTCACTGCTGTGCCTGTGCAAAAGGGCTTTTTCTAGAGTTTTATCTTGTGTGGCAAGTCTGTCGGTGTGAACTAAGCGAATATTAAGGAGGTGTTACTGACTGCGCAGTTACACCCTTCCCTAGGATGACTTGACAGGCTGCAGGGTAAGAAGAAACAGGCCATGGACAGCTGATTGCCAAAGCCCACACGGAGCAGAGGGAGCTACAGTGCTGGACAGTCCACTCAAATTAAGATAAAATCTTGATGTCAGATTAATATTGGAATGTAACAGGAGCAAGTTAAAGACTATTAAAAAGATTACTACCAAAAAAAACATGAGGAGGCAGAGACGTGAAGGTTAGGGAGCTGTAAGGCTGTAACCGTGCTGGCAGCTGCCTGTTGGTACTGTGACATTTATACTGCTCAGACTTGAGTTTTCCTGATGGGTGCTGTTACCCACCACCACCAGGCGCTGCCTGGGTGGGACAGTGCTGCTCAGGCACCAGCAGTCCCTGCCTCAAGCAATCCCCAGTGACAGACTAGCTCTGAAATAGGGTCAGCCTCTCAAAGGCCACCTTGAAATGTCCCTCCCCACAGGAATTAATTTCTGCAAACCTCACGTTGGTTCTTCTGAGAGAAACAATGAGGAATGTGAGGGACAATCAGAGTGGGGCGACAGCAGGAAGGCCAACAGGCGGGACAGGTCTGTACAGGGGTGAACTGAAGTACAGCACCTCCTGGCTTGCTAAGGGCTGGAGTCAGCACTGTCACACAGCTCCCAGGCAGCTCAGCAAGAATGGTGAAGGACAAATCCAGCACCTCCGGGGCTTCTCAGAGCAGCAGAACGGTGCTGTTCACGGCTGGCAAGTATCCCTGTCTTTCAAGTAAGCCGGTATCTCTAGCAATTATCCCTTAACCACTTGCTTTCAATCCCATTTCTTCCTTCCCTTTGGCCCCATTTTATTTTAGGCTGCCTCAAAGCACTACCACAGTCCTGCTAATAGGCTCCCAAGGTGAATAATGCGGAAACAACACAAGGCCGATGAAAATTCAGAACCTCATTGTAACAGTGAAGCCCATAAAACTTACTGTGGTGTTGATAATAACTGTCAGGAAGGCCCATCCTGTTTCCTGCTAGCAATAATGTCAAATGTAACTGCAGGCTGCACACATTTTGGCAAACAACCTGTATTTGCAGGAAGGGTTTTACTTTCTCATTGTTTTGCTCTGGACTCTGGTTTCCATGAATAGAATAAAGTCGTTAATCTCATCTGCTAGCATAACTGGATTGTAAACACCAACCTAATTCTTCTTTTAAACTTTTTCAAGTTATGTGGCCTGTAAATTTAATAGTGCGCTAAAGAAGGGTTTTTGTATCAAAGAGTTTTATGCTAGTTTTGATACAGCTGAACATTTTTGGAAGTCACTTAATAAACAGTTGAGATCTTTTACAGGGAAAAATGAAAAAATAATGTGTCGAGGCAACAAGAACAGCATGTTACTCACATGATGCAAATATTAGAAATTCTGCTGAATGCAGTGTGTTCAGATTGGTGTTCAGTGACAACTGTCAGACCACAGCTAATTCCACCCGTGACGATACGTGCGGCACTCTGCAGCACATGGCACATTCCCTCCTCCCCAGGGCAGGTTCTGCCTACCTGTCTCAGGCGCTGTATTTTGAACTTCCATAACCAGCACGTGCAGAGCTTAACTGAAATTCTTACTGTTTTGACAGGATAATGTTCAGCTGAGTGGCCCTGCTGAAAGGGATGCCTGCCTAAGGGTTACCCCTCAGAAGCAGTAAATTCTTAACACATCTGAAGGATCAAAATGTAAACTTCTTTTGGATCCTACAGGTAATCTGCACTGATACTCTACCTTGAAAAGGTCTAGAATGTGTTTCCTGGCCTGTTTGTAGGGCTGCAAAACCTTGGTCTTTTGCTGTTTGTATAACAAAGCATTCTAGAAGTAGCATAACTTGACGACTTATCTCCATTCCTAGCCATGTAACGAACAGCTTTGCTCTCCTTTCATAAGTGCAAATACTTACCAGCAAGGGCAGTAATTTTCAGGCTGCATAATATCAAAGCATGTGAAGTGATGGCTCTAGGTTCTCCACTTCACTGCACGTAAATCTAAGAATTCTCTGCTCTGGCACAGAAAGAGCTTTGTGTTGGCTCCCCCCGCTCCCTCCTCTGATGAGCTTACAGTGAATAAATACTCTTTTCTTGACAGAAACTGGAGAACATAATTTGTTCCTGATGCTCCTGAGGCCTAACCTGCTCTCACTGTCAGCACACCGGTATGAATACAAGATGAAGCACCAACTGGTAAAAGCATTTTTCTTCTCAAAATCTACCCAAATATAAACAGCTGATGTAGAACCACACCAGAGATGAGACAGGCACCCAGCGCCTCACTCTGCCCTACCTGTGCGAGTATTTCATCCAGCCACGCAGCGTGATGCTGGGGATTGGCGAGCAGCCACTTGATAGCAGCACTGTAAACTTGCTTTTCATTTTCAATGTTCAGGTCATTGGAGGACAAGAGTTTATGCAGGTGCTGAGGTGAGATTCTCACAAAGTCTTCACATTCCACCACCTCAGTGAAGTGTTCGCAGGCGTACTGATCGGCCATGTCCATCAAGTCGATGCGGTTGTGACTCTCTGCGAACGCCCTGACCGCCAGGCAGTTGGAGGGATGAAAGTGCAGCTTCATGTACTCGCAGCACGCCTTTGCCACCAGTTCCACCTGAAGAATGCAGGCGGCGTACAGGAGTGGCTGGACGTTGTCCACAGTCAGCGTAAGCCGGGAGGAGTACACGAATTTCACGAGGTCTTCTACTGCATCACCATCAAAGTCCCTGATCTCAATCAAAGTCTGCTTGGCTTCAGCCATTTCCGAAAGAAACATGGCCCTGAAGTAAGGTATAACGCACGCTAGCACCAGTTTGTGGCAGGAGATGAGCTTTGTACCAACCTGTGAAAAAAGAAAAGAAAGAACTATTTTTTCAGTTACTTTCCTTCAGCTCTACAAGAAAGGCCAGTTAAGCTGGAAATGGAGAATTCTGGATTCAGTAAGCATTGAACTCCTGTATTTTGCTGAAACAAACTCTGTTTGCTCTGTACTGCTGACATTAGATCAACGCATCCCAAGTGGATTTGAGCTGTAAGTTGGCCACCAGAGCACGGCAAGGCCATAACGCAAGGAAGCAGTATCATTCATCTGCTGAACTTTTTTTGTCTTTCAAGAGCCATGCCCCATTTTTTCAAGGAAACTTCCTTAGGAACCTTCTCAAAGCATCTTGGAGACAGGAGGTGACTGCCAAAAATTTTTTTGGTTGTTTTATGAGTATGTAGAGATTTTGCAGGAAAATCTCCAAAAAGTGACATTTTAAAACTATTTAATTTAAACCTCTGCACTTTTACTACTGTTTGAGGAGTCTGCAATGCTCTTCATAGAAGCAAAATCATGTAAAACTGCGATAATAAGAGCAAGTATAAATAAACATAGGGATTATTAAAGGTTACCAATCACTTAATGGCTTTAGAAGTTAGATGTGCTCAAAGATGTACTATTTCCCATAAAGATATTTTTAAAAATTCTGATCAGAAATTGTGAAACGAACTTTTCACTTTGAAATCTGGAGATTTCAATTACGTTAAAAGATAGTCAAGCTAATACTTGTGTTATAGCAGTGCTTTCTTACAAACTTGGTCATTTTTCAGTCTGTACTAACATAAAGGGATGGGAGTTGTTAAGCAACAAATTTCGTTGACAGATTTCAAGTATGTCGTCATTTTCAGATTAAGGTGTGAGTGATTTAAAGGGGAAGAAAAAAGGATTTTAAATTCTATAGGGTATTTTGGAGTTTTTCTAGATGTGATTCAATACAGAATCGCTCTTTCCCTTTTAATAGTGTCATCAACACAGGTGTAACTATTTTATGTGCTGCACATTCAGTTCCAAAAGCAAATACACATGGAGGAGCATAAGGACAGATTCAAAGACAGGAATGAGCTGTTCACACAACAGGATCAGTACTTCAGGAGAAATTCCTGATTTAAGTTTGCAGAGCACAAGTCTCCCCACGTGCTCCTGTGGCTTATGACAGTTACGGTGTTAGTACTCAGGTACCGGTGTAAGAAGCCGTTGCCCTAGCCTCCACAGATTCTCTTCTCCACTTCAGGACTGGCAGCCTACAATCTATTATTTTTAAATTACCAAAATGGTTTCACACAAATAAAAATGAACGGTAAGAAGAGCCTAACTTTTGGAAAGCTAAATTGCAGCCATAGGAAAGTATGTTTCCATGCCCAATTTCCCTAGCCAGAACACACATTAACTATGCTTATAACGACTGTAAACAATAAGACAATTATAAAATAAATAGCAAAGGAGGCTTTTTTGCAAGGGTGGGTAGAAGGGGAGAAAGGAGAAGATGGGAAGGGAAGGGATGTGTTGTTACAAGTTCTGAAACGCTCTTCCCTGAAAGAAGGTTTGTAGGTGCTGGCAACCACAGCTACAAACTGTAAATATAATTTTCTTGCGATCAGGGTATAAATAAGATAGAGCTGAGCTACAAAGAATGCATTTAAACACAATGCAGTGCAAGAATTGTACAATTGGTTCCCTCCTCATTTACTCTTTGATTGGTTGTAGAATGACATTGACTGTCTGAGGTTCTTTTTCTTCTTTGCGAATGCTGGGAGTTAGATTTGTTCCAGAAATCCTGTTTGCCAGGAAAGATATGTAAGGGCAACACAGAATGCAAAAATAGAAAAATTGGGATCAAATTGCATAGTAATGAACTGATCAATTGTGGGAACTTGCTTAGAAGGCAAGTTGGGTAAGGTGACAGTCACGTTCTTGATCTCTGGGATTGTCAGTATCTTTAACATTCACATTTTAGCTGTGAACTTTCTAAATTACAAAAAAAAAAAAAAAAAACCCTTATCTGCACACGCCTCAGATCCAACAAGTATTGTATTGCTTTTACCCCCCCACCCAAATTCACTGCCATCTCCAACACATTTAAAGCCTAATCCTCAGCTTGTTAAACAACAGATGAGGGTGGGACTGTCACCTTCAGTGTCACATCGCAGAGCTCTCCGGCTTCAAAGAAGTGAAGAAGAGAGCTATGAAAATCCTTCCAAGCCTCATTCGCCTCAAAGACGAAGATGTCATCTTCACCGTCACCATTGGAAGATCTCGTTTGCTGCTGCTGTGGCCGCCTTCTTCCCTTCATCAGATGTTGCTTTCCCTGCTCGGAGACCAAGGGTTCTGAAGCCATTGGCTGTTTTGTATTTCTCAGCGTGAATCTTCAAATGCTCCTGCCAAGACAAAATTCAGCCCATCAGGGTCTGTCCTAAAATGCAGCTAAGTCCTTTTCATCTTCCTGTTTAAAAAAAAAAACACACACAAACCAAAGGACAAATGAGGTATTAGCTACTGTTAGTACCTACCATTAGATCCCATGCAAAATACTACCTCCAGTCTTATTTGGGGTGGGGTGAGAGAGAAAGAAGGCAAAACAGGCCCAGAGATAAAATGGTATGCAGGTACCTTTAGGAAAACCCCTTGTTTATGGACTTGTTCCCCGCACATCTTGGAGAAAATAGCAAACAAAAACAAAAAGGCAAGGATGTGTTCTCTGCCGTTCCTGACCTAACAGCTGTGGATGGCAGAGGAGCAGAGGGATCCGAACCCAGCAGGTATGTTTGTATGTACACATTACTAAGTACATATGTTTTCCTTAAACTCCTCAACAGCTAAAGCAGTCCTAAACTGTTTTGTGTATTTATGCTAATACACAAAGCAAAATGCAAAAATGAAACCACTCTAAGGCTGTTTCAGCAAGAACTAAAAAGAAATTTACATTTACAGAAAAACTTTGGAATGAAAATGATTTGCTTTTATCCTACATTAACCCTAAGACTGATGTTTAAAGCATGAAAATGAGCATCCTGCTAAAGTCTGTTGCTGCTTGCTAGCTTTTATTTTTAGATTCTGTCTACTTATCTTAGCTGACAAAGTTTACGGTGTCTAAGATATATAATGTTCTGACAAAAATAATCTTAGTTGTACTGATGGCACAGCTTTCCAGGACTGAAAGATGCATCTGGGATACCACAGGCAAGGGAGAGAAGAAAAGGCTTTTTCTGCTTCTGTCACAGAAATATTTTACTCTTTCTGCTGCTGTGGACTTCAGCTTGGTTAAGTTTGAAGTCCACCTTTTTATTTGCAAATAAAAGGTTGGTAGTAGGGGAACAGCAAATTGGTTTTCAGTTCAGTAGCGCAATTCAAGCTTAATCTGTGTCACAAATCCATGAAAACCTGAATCCCATTAAGTCAGTGAGGTGTAGGCTGTGCTTTATTGAAGATGATGAAGCCCACAAGAACAACGAAATACTGATTGAAAGCATGCAGTTACTGATTCAGGTTACAAGCCGTTTTGGCAAGGGAAACAAATGGATCTGTAAGGTTTTAAGACAAAAGTCTCTGGAAAGCAGAGGGAATATTTAGTAGTGTGTTCCTCTCTTACACTGGCTAGCTTTGGGTTTACCGTTTGCTGGTTAACTTTCTGTATGATCATTCTTCGTTCTACCCTAAGAATTGATCATTGCTCTTACCCCGCAATTTCTGCTCCTGGGCACTGGTGTTGGAGGAAGTCGACTGACTCAAGTAAGAAACTTTTAAAATAAAAACCTAAGTCACGTCCGGGCGCAGGACTTCTGTTCTTCTGGAATATTTTTAAGGTAACCGTGCCCCTTAGTAAACATGCAACTCCTCAAGCATCAGAAAGGGCAGGAAGTGACTTGAGGCGATCGTACACATTTCTGCTCTAGGTCTCAGCGTGGCTCACAGCTCCGTGTTCCATGCAGATACAACTCGGGTGGCAGCAACTGGCCAGGCGGGTTACGGTGCGGTGTGCTTAGAATATTCTCTATTGCTGCTGCAAGCGAGGTACCTTTCCTGTAAAGGACAGCCAAGAGAAAGACACAAGTTGGAATGCTGCACAAGGGTTTTGAGGAGCATCACGTGTTACTCACAAGTAAGATGTAGCATGTGACGGTACTTTTAGTGGCATAGAAACACTGCTTTCAGACAGAACTGTCACTGACTCACAAGCAATAGTTTGCAGCTCCTAAGGAATACGGTTATGCCACCTGGTGTACGTGCTAAGTGTGTCAGCATGTTTTAATTGCAGCTGCACACCCAGCTTTACAAGCCTACTCTGTGACCCTTCGTAAAAGTAGCTGATAGTTTAAGTTTCACCCTTTCTGGACATGACATTGTAAACACCAATCCCAAACTCACACTTCCTAACCACAATCAACACCGCAGGGGTAGCTTTTCATTTTTGTAATAAATTGAGCAGTATCTCAAAAGCCAACCGTAACTGTGTTTAAGCAATGTTTTTCATCCTCACAGGATGGTCACATCAAATGAAGCTGTTGGAACAGTCTGTGCGCTTACATACATTGATATATTTGGCACATACCAAGAACAGACACGGTACTATAGGGGCAGAACCCAGAAATCACACTGGGGAGACCAAGGCTTTGTACACACACAAAGTCATGGACAGGAATCAGGTACCAGGGGAAACTTCTGATACAGGTCACAGCAATATCAAGTACATGTATGACACTAAGGTAATCCTCAGGTAAAAAGAAGTTACATTAAGACATTTTAAATTAACAGGTTTAATAAAACATGAATATGAAATTCATGTAAGTAGTATAACACACCACAGCTTCATTGTAATGAGACTCTGGGACAGATATCAATATCTTAGGTTAAGATTTCAGTTCTTCCCCAAAGTCACCAATTCAGGAACATCTTGTTTCTGTGATGTGTCTCGCTCCCCAGGTCGTGTAGCTACTCTATCCCCAAATCTGGCGCTTGTCTTAATTTCAGTATCTGAGATTTAGAGTCTTTAACCAAATCATTGGCTTCTATGGAAGAGAGCAGCCGAAGCCATGAGGCAGCTGAAAAGCTAACTTGGAAGGAGATATATATATAGCAGCTGTATAACTGCAGCTGGCCAGTGATAACTAAGGGCTGCCACGCTGTATCTCGCTTGAGAAATATCACTGTGAGCATTACTGTTGTCTGGTACGGAAATCAAGCGATTTTTACAGCCAGAGGTTTTAGAGGAAGTCAGCAGCCTGTACGTCACCTTACTTCTGTAAAGAGGTGGACGTGTTCACAGGGCATGCTTGTGGAGTTACACACAGGAGTAACATTAGAAGAGGTTACACGCAGTATTAAGAACACGTATGTGGAGTGCATGATACAATCTGTCGGGCCAAGAGAGGTGTAATTTGCAGAAAATACCGGTCTGGGCTGATGTGAATGCCTGGCTTACAGGCCTTTGCTCTTCTCAGCTTTTAAACAGACCAGCAATGAGTTTTAGTAGTAGTTTTTTCAGTCAAGATAGTGAACTGCAGAAACATGAAGGTCTCGCAGAAGTCCTGAAGGTCAGCATGCTTCAGCTCCAGTCTACTCCTCTTCCTAGCCAGAAGTGGAATGACAAAATAGTTTTGCCCTTGCACAGCCTTAAAGGGATAGCATAACAAAGTTGTATTTTTCATCTCCTGAATTGTATACAAGTACTCTAGTTTAAAAATCACTTGCTAGGAGGCTTAATAAGCATTTAGATTAGCATGCATGATGTTCTGTCAGTGTCATACCACGACTCCACAGACCAACAGAGAAAAGTTGTTTGCAGACGTTCCTCAAATCAACAAGACTGCAATGTAACAGCAGCTACATGAGGGGAGGTTAGTGCTTGGAGAATGCTGCGCACACATCATGTGGCGCCTTTCTTAAAAGCAAGTATTGCCATGGCCAGCCACTGCCATCATTTTATCTTGGCAGTGGAGCATCCATGCTTGGGTACAGACCGGCATTCTCCCTGCCTGAGCAGCCTAAGTTACCGGCTGTGAGGAAGCTGAAGGAAGCGCCTCATTCACGGCATCATCCGGTGTTAGGCTGTAGGCAGCAGCCTAGCACTTTCAATGGAAGAGTAATGCCCTGACGAAAAAAAAAGTACGTATTGTTTGTATCACACTATTGTTTGCTGGCAGCAGCACAGCAATTTTACTGGTCAAGTTATAAACATTTAGAAATATTTGTTGGTAGAGTGCAGCCGTCCAGAGATGATGTTCCGGTCCTCAGAAAAGGGTTCAAGGATCCCAGCCCAGCTATTTCTCAAGAAACAAGCAGGGGTGGTCGGTCAGAGCACAGGCACAAGATAGCTGCTTCAGTTCAGCTAACCATAATGTGCTGAAGCGATTTGTTCGCTTTTGATTTGTTCGTTCTAGCCAAACACTGAAATTGAACCAACCGTAAAACGCCTCGAGGCTGACAGAGCGGTCAGGTCCAGTACAAGCAACGCGCCTCAAGGAATTCTGCAGCAAAATGGAAGAGCTGTCAGGCACAAGCTGGGCACGACCATCGCTGTTTTCCTCTGTGGTGAACTGACAAACAGGCCAGCCCACACGTGGAACACATGGCCTCCTCCCCAGCTTGGAGAAGAGGCCCCAGAACAAGAGGACTATCTGCCCAGCTCCGCTGGCACAACGCGGGAGGGCATCTCAGCTACAGGACATGGAAATGAGTTAGGTATTACTCACAACTAGAAATGCTCAAACAAAGGGTTTTGTGTTCTTGGTCGGCTTATAAACAGGCACTGGATTTGAGTACACATACATCTAATTGTGCAAGTGCGGATGTGTAACACTGACTAGTCTAATGCGGAGCCTGATGAGTGCCTACACGTACCTATATGACGGTGCTGCTGCCCACGAGATGCGAGAGGCGTCGTCAGGGATGAGATCCTCCCTGGCTGAGGCTGGCTAGCAGAGGGCAAGTAGTACAAGAGGGGCGACGAGGGCAGGATGCATGCAACATAGCACAAACTGCAGCCCAGCAGGAGCTGCTCAAGCAGCTGCTTCCTACGGCTGGCTTCAGCTGCCTTGCCAGGAAGGAACATAGTGGGAGGAAATATGCCCATGCTGAAATACGGCAAAAAACAGCTCACCCATTCCATCCAGGGAGAGGCAGAAACTTCCTGCAAAACTGCCCCGCTGCCCATGCTGATAAGGCAAGATCAGACTGAGCTGGAATGCCAACAGAGCGGACGAGGTTGGAAAACACAGGGAAGTTCACATTACATGATGTATTGCAAGCCCAAGCCCTGTGAGCTTACCTAATTTTCAAATTAGGTGCACCGGAAGACTGAAGTATCAAAAATCAGATAATGCATGCCCAACTGGTTTAGTTTGTTTAACACCACCAGGCTTTCTTGCGTAGAAAACCATGAAAAAGCTAGTTTAGCCAACACTAATATAAGATTTTCAGGTCCTTTCACGATTTCCAATGGTCTTTGTAGCAGAAACTGACAGGTATAATAACTGTTGTGTGTTACTTGTCACACGGGGAGCCCTGAAAACGGTGACATGGGTAGGTAAAAAGCTGCCTTACATTGAACAGCAACCACAACCTTCTATAACCAAAAGCACATCAGTGCTGTAGGTGCTACTATTTCTAGGAAGAAGATTCAACAAAAAAGAGCGTAAGTGATGGGCTGCAAAGCATGACAAGCACAGTTAAATAAAATCTCATTTTGGAAATATTCTGCCTGATCATCCTTTAATACTGTTTTGCAACAGCTTCTTCACTGCTTCCTTTGATTCCAAATGTGAATGAGCTCAAGGAGACGCTCCTGAGGTTCAATCCCAGGTTCCATCAAACACCAGAAAGCAACTATCTTCTGGGCTTTCTGAGATGACAACTTGACAGCTTTGTAAAACAAACAAACAAACAAACAAAATAATATTCCTTTACTTGCTTACACCTGCTTTCCTTTTCCTCACTTTAGAACAACCGAAACCCACCAGACTCCCCAGAGCACCGAGGAAGGAAGGGCCCTGCCTTTTGGACACAGGAGTACTTAAGGGGTGCTTTATTTACGCAAGGTAAAATCAGAAATACCTGACAAGCAGCACACAAAAGAAAAAACACCGCCAATCTGGGCAGTGCTCAGAAGCGGAGTGAAGTGTTGATAGATGCACTGCAGGCAGCAACTGTGGTCACTGCTACTTCACTTCTAAGACCAAACAGGCCCTTGCCAAGGATTTCCATCAAAATACCAGCAGTCTGAGGGCCTCTACAGCAGCCTTCAGCCCAGCCCTTCCTGGGAAGCATTAACTTGAGAGCAAAATAGTTTCCAATAACTCATTTGCCAGCTGCCCTGGATCCTGGACCTGTAAATCTAGGACCAGCACCCAGCAGAGCATCCCAGAGCCTTCAGGCTCATTCAAAATCTGCTTGAAATCAGGAGGACAGGAAGGAGATAAAAGATAAAAGGCTCTACAACCCATGATGCTGTGCCTGTTGATGCAGGTAAGTATTACTACAACGCTTGTTTGTGGAATCCTGCTGAGGAAGAAGCAGTATACAGGATAGTGTGGGATTACGGTGTGCTGCATCAAAGTAGGTTATTACACAGTAATCATGCCCTCTATTGTGAACAGAAGTTATTAGACCCGCTTTTACAAGCACCTGGCTGGCTAGAAAATAGGATGCCAGATTACTGACATGTAATTGACAACTTGAGAGTTTCATTTATGCCAGGTCTTGAGAATGCTGCTACTACAGGTGTAATCTGGGCATGTTAACACAGGGGACTCTCTTCTTATGCAGTGCAGGAGCTGATGCATAGCCTGCAGGGTTATCAGTGCCTCCTGCCTCAGAATTTTGTCTCCTGCCCCGTTGCCCCAAGGTGCCTGCTGAACCCTGCCCAGCCCAGCCTCCGTTACAAACAATCTGAGCAGAACTGAACCTCCTGTGTTTTGGGCCTGCTAACACTGAGTTACCTCACCTGGCCCTTGTTAGTAGCCACAGGTGCTAAAATAAGCCTTGGCTACGCTTCCAGAAGCCTTTGCGAGGGTGCAGAAAGCCCACATTCTTAGCACTGCTGCACACCTCAGTCATTATATATACGCGACACATCATGTATATCAACGGGGAGTCATTAGGACAGGAGACTGATAACCCTACGTGGTCTGCGCGCCCCCTCTTAACGGCGGAGAATCGTTTAGCTGCCATTCCCCACCCACCGGCGAGCTTCCCTGGGGAGGTAAAGGCGGGCTGGCCGCAGCAGGCGGGGCACCAGGCAGCCCCCGGAGCGGACCCGTCCCTTCCAGACGACCCAGCCCTGCCCGTCCCGTCCCCGCCGTTGGGGGCCGTTGGCGGCCGTTGGGATCCGCAGGCCCCGCTCGCCGCGCTGAGGGGCCGGGCGTTACGTAAGGCACCGGGCGGCCTCGCCCGCTCCGCCGGGCCTCGGCCGGGGCCGGAGCCTCCCCCCAACCCCCGAGCTTCCCCCCGGCCCGGCCCAACCTGTCCCGGGGGAGCCCCCCGAGGGGCCGCCGGGCCCCGCCGCCCGCTCACCTGCGCCTCGGCCGCCGCGGGCCGGCCGGTGGAGGGCGGGCAGGGCGCATGCGCGGCGGGGGGAGGCAGGGAGGGAGGCGGGAAGCGCGCGCGGGCGGCGGGCGGACCTCACACAGCTCTGAGGTGACTGAGGGCTGCGCCTGGGGGTGCCTGTGCCTGTACCTCTACGGGCATAGAAATCGCTAGATGAGAGAAAAATATTTTAATTGTGACGTTTTGGAACACGATCAGCTGCCAGCTGTGAGCGCGAAAAGGCTGAAAACGCAGAGGGGCAGTCGTTTGTGTGAGAGCGGGTTTATTCCTGGCAGGAGGGCTGTAAGTCGGTGTAAAATTATTCCAACGCTAATAGAGATTTTGCAGGGAGGATGAGGTGCTTGTGGTGGGGAGCTCAAAATGTACCATCAAAAGTAAGAGATGTGCTTGGAAAAAGAGCAAAACACAAGGCTAGATGCAGACTTAAAGAGTCCTTGAGGTTTAGGGTAACAAATTTGTTTCAGATTAGAATTTGGCAGGCAGCCTTGCACCCTCAGTGAACAGACAGTGATCTCAGGTGCTTAATTTCAGTGGGACAGTAGGAAAAATCCTTTTCATTAAGCTTCTGGATTGAGGAAGTTCTGTGCATTTGGAGTTCCATTTCCTGAACTGCCGCCTAAATTTGCGTATCATTGCATACATATATTGGCATTACCAGCAAGCGTTACGTTATGAGTATTGCCCCAGGCATGAGTTCAGAGCCTCAGCGCTACCTTTGTGCTCGGAGACAGGGGCAATATGAGGTACAGCCACAAGTTTCATTGTAAGTGGCCTATGTTTGTGACAAGGAATGCAATATGGAAGATAGCTGTAACACAGAGAGGAGGGTTCAAGAACTTTGGGAAATGCAGCAGGGCTGCTAATCCCCGGCTTTGCTGAAGAGACAGATCACGCTGCGGTGTTGTGGGGAGCTTTAACCCGTGCTAGCAGGAGGTCAGTAAGAGTGGGCCTGCCCGAGAGGGGCTGAAGCCTCTTAGAGGCATCTGAAAACGTGGGGACGTGCAGAGCTAGGCACTAGTCATCTCCTGGAACGTTTTCTCTTCCTAATTAACACGTTTGGTGGTGCAGCCAGGCCCCGATTTCACAGCTCAGCAGTCCTGCTGCTCTCCTGGCATGGGGCTGTGGCTGAGGCAGGGCAGTGCCAGCTCCAAGAGGTGGCCAAGTGGGAAGCAAAGCATGAGAGCAGAGTCCCCACCGGGCTCATAAGTGCCCTAAGCTGGCAAGTGAGATGCCCCTGTTTGAATTTGGAGCTTTGCTGGAAGTGGCTATACGAGGTTTGATGGCATAGGCTTCTGCTAGGTTTAAATCCTCACTTTTATGTTCCTTTATGCCAAGCAAAAGTGGGAATATGCAGCTCAAATAAAAGCAGGAACTGCACAAAAACGCAGAACTTAATTCAGAGTAGATGCAAGACAAAAATGTTATTTTCAAATTTCAGGATTGCTTCTGAGAAAGGAAGAAGAAAAAACAATTCACTGGACATGCATGCATGTTAGCCTCCTTTTCCCTTGTGGCTCCAACACTTCTCGAAAGGTTTGCCATTACGAGGGTTTTGGTTTGAAATGCAAAACATGTATTTCCTTTACCTGGATAACTTGTTCATTATTAATTTTAACTTATTACCATGAGTGGAATTTTGACAAGCCCTATCTCAGCCACAGGATCAACTAGGAATCAAATTGTCCCAGCCTGGGAACTTGTGCTTAGAAAGTCCTGTTCCATGGAGTTTGTATGGGTACCAAAGGAACCCGTTCTTTTTTTTTTTTTTTCCTGCTGGTTCTTGCCAGCAGCACAAACTTAGACCTGTTGCTACATAAGAGCAGGTAAAGCTGGATTAAAGCTACAAGAGCTCTCAATTGTCTGAAGAATCTCAGCTGGCAGGACAAATGCTCAGGAAGGACACCAGGATGGATTACAACAGAAGCCACCCGCGTGTAGCCATGCCTAACGCAGCGGTGTGTTCAGGCCTCCCTCAAATGGCTGCCAGCCAGCAAGTGCCTGCCACAGCCAGCAGTTACACAAGTAGGCAGAAAACCTCACTGTGCTCTGAAGAGGTCTTTGACCGGTGTTTTATCTCATGGTGTTCTGCTGTTCCACAGGCCAAAGGGAGTTTACACAGCCCTCTGGAGGCTTAACCTCTTCCTGCTCACGGTGGTGCCCCGGGAAGCAGGCGGGTGGCTTGTGAGGGACAGTGGGGCTCCTCTGGGGACGTGCCCCAACACCTGCAGCACCAGGCTTGCTTCCTGCTGTGGAGCTTCCCTGATCCCCTGTTCCTGCAAGGGGCAGAACAGGGTGAGGAAGAGAGAGCCCAGAATCATCCTGAGCTGTTGGTGCTGGGGCATCTTGTGCAATGAACAGTGCCAGTGTTTAAGAGGAGTGGAATTTGCCCTCAGTCAGCTCCATGTGTGTTTGAAGATATAAGAAACAGAGGTATGTGGAAACATGCATGTTACCTGGTATCAGCTCTGGTTTAACACTGGGCTGTGAAGAATGCCTGAGTTACCTGAAAGGAAGGCTTACCCAGGAGTTGCTGGCTGCCCTGTTAAGGCTTTCTCTTCTGGTCTGTACTGGTGTACAAGTCCCAGAGACTTCCACTCCAGCTCACCCCTGGCATTTGAATGAGGAGCTTCCAGGTTTAGCATCTCCTTGCTTTTTATTTAAAGACACAAGTCCCTCCTAGTGTGAGGACAAGGACAAGTCCACATTTCCCCCCCCCCCCCCCCCCCCAGTGCAACTTTTGTACCTGAGGTTGAAAGAAGTTGTGTTCTCAAGTGAGCATGAAATGCA
>CM021768.1:66065632-66118338 GCA_011076525.1 Nettapus auritus
TCTCACCTGATAAAGCAGCCAGACTTTTCAAATGACCTTTACATGACGTTTTTCATATAATCCTTAGGGATCGACAGATTTGGCAATGGATGCATGTATTACAAAAGACATGACTGTTGTCTGTTTCACTCAAGACTTGTTACCAAGCATGCTCTTTGCCTGCAATAGAGGTGGAGCAGTTTGTTCCAGAGTATGGGGATGAAAGAGCACACAGTAAGTGTTGTGATTTTTAGTGGGTTTTCTTTATTGGTGTAGTGTGTTCTTTTTGTTAAGTAATTTGTTGACCTCTTTGAAAGTCCCCATGTATGGAAATCACTAGCAGTGACTAAAAAACCCAGATAGGTACAAGTAGAAATGCACTTGAGATGCATGCAGCACACGTGCAGAAATTCAAATATGTTTTCTTGTAGGACGCATGCAAGGCCACAGGCAAAGGTGTAATCTGGGTTTCCTAGTGTGCACATGTTTTTTGGGAATGCAATCAGGTAAAGCTGGTCAGTGCTCAACAAAATGTGAACTGTGACCCCGCATCTTTTGGTGTGAACCTTGGAACCAGAATCAGCAGTGGAGGTGGTGGTTTCCTGTCTTTCTTTCTTTCTAGTGTTTGCCATCAGGCCAAACAGGCATACTGAAAGTTAAACCTAATGTAAACATCTCTGGTATCAAGCAGTACAACACAGGGAGCTGGAAAAGAAGATTCAGATTGCCAAGCTGATAAAAAGTAAGCAGCCAACCCGTGTTGGGTGGCAACATCCTGGTGCCTCGTTGGTTGTAATGAACCATGATGGATAAAACTGTGCCATGGTAAGTGTGAACAAGGAGTGTGGCTGGGAGGGTGCTCTGTGTGTGTCTGTGTCTCAAATTAGGTTGCCTTAAGCTGGAGGGGAATGACATTTCACTGCTGATACTTGCTTGTAGAGGGAGAAAAAACTTGTAATTTTAAGTTACACTCATTAAAACTAAATGGAAGCAATCAAGTCCACAGAGGGTCACAATCTTTCTTTTACCTACTTCACCGTACTGTGAAGACATGGAGAGATAAGTGTTAAGATATTTTTAAGTTAACTGCAGTGTTACTGGTTAGTGCTATTGCTGGCATGTGAAACAGGTGGTCATTTATGGTCCTAATTCTTAATGAAGTTTTTTTTTTTTTTTTAATGATTTGTAGGTTAATGATGGACTGGTGGAGCTCCCTCCTTTGCAGCAGATGTGAGCTGAGCTGAATATGTCACTGGTGTAGCACTCTGGAAGAGCAGCATTCCTCCGTGTGAACACTGGTAGCTGCTCCTCCTCTGTGCCCCACAGTGGGACCATGGAAGCAGTGGCATCACAGAGACCTCTGGAGCAGGTGGGATGCTGGCTCCTTCACGTGCCGGGCACTTCAGATCTCCATGGCTGTACCTTGGGGGGTAGTCATCTGCCCCACACAGCTAAGGTGGTTTAAGGGCCTTTCTTTCCCGTTTGTCCTGATGGATTCTGGTTTGCTGCATCTTTTCCTACCGTTTGGCTGGATCACAGCACTGGTGGGTTAGCCTGCGGAGAACAGGACAGTCCCTTGTGTGTTGTCCTGCCCTAAAAAGGGCAACGAACTCACCTGGATCGCTCTAAGGGGGCTGACTCATGGCTGTAGAAAGAGCAAGTAAGCAACAGGCTGTGGCCAGGCAGAAGAAAAGGCTATCAAAAGTTTCTCTTCGTAGGAGATGTCAAGTCCCAGAGAAAGGCTCTTTATCAAAAGGAATTAGCGCAATGCGTGCGCCATTGTACATCTAATCTGGGTTTATGTGTACAGGCTGCTGGGTGACGTCGCAGAAGGTGCAGCAGGTGACAGGTAGGGCTTACAGGGGAAACTGTAAGGGCAGGGTTTTGTTGGGCAGCCACCCTTAGCTTATGAAAGACGTTCCTGTGTCAAGCATCCTGTTGGCTTTATTTGTTGTCTCCTGGGACATTGGCTGGAGTTGCACTGGGACCATTGTCCCTGGCTGGCGAAAGAGCAGGAGGCAGGTGGAGTGGTGCGTCCTGAGCTGCCCCAACAGCGTTCTGGACTGCCATTCCCTTTTGTTGGGAGGGTGCCATGGTTCAGGTGGAGGGGGTTTGGGGTCTACCTTTGAAGGAAGAGTATTTGGGGTCTCGTGTGTAGAGCAGAGGACACTTGGGGTGTCTGTTCTTTGTGAAGTGTTTGGCTTGACATCAGAAAGCTACTGGGATTCAAAACTAGTATTTTTGTCCTTGCTTTTCCATGCCTAAATTGTGCTTGTTTTTGGGCAAACAAGAGCTGACAGGTGGTGAAAGGAGTAGGTGGCAGTTCTTTCTGTGGAAAAATGGTGGCAGGAGTTATTGCTTCTGAGAAAGAAAGGAAGCCACTGGAGAAGTTGCAGCTGAGATATCTCTTGCATCTTGTGGACCTATCACTAATTTGTATGCACACCCAGGCTTGCTATGATCCTTCAAGTTGTTTGTTACATAGTTGCTCAGCTGGAATTCGCTGTGTGACACACTTACTGCAGTGTTACTGTTTTTTCCAAGGGACAGGGGAATAAATTGCTGAAAAGCCCATAATGTTCATGCATTAGAAATTAGAATTTAAGGACTGCCAAGTTCTGATATTTCTGATCTATCCTGGAGTTTCTTTTCCAGCCTTAAATTTAACATGGATTTTCCACTGAACATTTACCTTGAGCTTTTCTTTGACAAAAGTCTTAAAAACAAACAAACCACAGAACAACAACAACAAAAAATCTAAGTAGACATTATCTTTATTTGACATTTCTATGCAGAATATTAAACTGACAGTAACAGGAAAAGAAATAAATGCTATGTCAAGGTAGGTTTCAGTGTGTAATACCAACATCCTATAGTTCTACTGAAGAGGAGCTTTGTCAACAACTCTGCTCTTGGGTTAGTTCTGCTTCTTGCTTCAGAGAGGTCATGGGTACGTGCAGAGGAAAACACTTCGGTTCAGCAATGAGACACTTGGAGTTCTTAATTTTTTTTATTTTTTTTTAGTGAATTTATACGAGTTATGCACTTGTGTTATTTGAGAATAACTCAGCCTACAAGAACCTTATGAAAACTTTGTTCTGAAAACTATGAAGCTGTTAATTACAGTAATAACTGGGCTTCATATATTTGACCAGTTGTAGTGTAGCACTGGGATACTGGCTCAGAACAGGCTCATCCAGGCTCAGAACAAGAGATTTTCATTTATGTCTTCTGCAACATAGAAGAAAATGTTAATAACAGTTGAATATTTGATGCCAAAGTATTGTTTTTATGTAGCGTTGTTATTAAGAAATTGACACAGGAAAAGTTCATCAGGCTTAGGTATGGGAACATTATTGGCACTAAAAAATACGGTTGTGGTTATATTCAGGAGCCATTCCTTTTGAGCCTTTTGGGTAGGTGCTTCATTCTTCATGGTGTTAGGTCTTAAGCTGCTTGTGAGTTGAGAATCCCCTACGCCCTTACCGTCACTCTTTACTAAAGGATGAACCCTAAAACCTTCTGTGGACGAGCAATCATTAGCAGCAGTACATGCATATTTTAACTCGTAGCTTATTTCCACACGTGGTTTGTTACTCGTAAAGTGTTGTCAGAAGAGATGGAAAAATTGCATACAGAGTATAAACTCAGTGAATATCTGACCTCTGCAAATCAGCTTCTGGTTGAGTTTAGGGAGTAGCCAGTAGGATTTTTTAAAAAAGTTTTCAATCTGTGTTTCTAGCTCAGCTTCTATCATGCACGTGTTCTAGGATTAACCTGTACTGCTGCTACCCTTGTTTAAAAACTGGCTGCATTGCTTAGCTGTCACTCAAGGCTAGAATGTGGATTTCTAAAGAGTGCCCTAGATGGAATGACATCATGTTAATGTAACATCAGTCACAGCAGCTGTGAGTGATTTTGGAGACATCACAAGCACAGTAGTGCCTAGCCTTTTAGATGTCTCAGGTGTCTCTGGATCGACCTGAGTCAAACATATGCCTAGCACATGTAGGGTTGAGAAAATCCCTCTGCTGAAGCCTCAGGATGCACCAAGTCTGGTGGGCAGCCTCAGCATGTGTCACATTAGGTAGGGGTTAGGTTAAATGCACTGCCCGGCCTACTGCTGCAGTGTGATGATGGTGATTGTGTTGCATATCGTCAGGTACCGATGAGTATAGTTAAATGCAGATGTCTTGATTACTTTCACTACTTGGCCTGAGATTCTTCAAGTGCATCTTAAGTCGGTATGCTGTGACCAATGATTTACATCACAAGTTTGCTTAGCCTTGCTTTTGACACTAAAGGATAAAAAATCAATACTTTGGGAGTGGTGGAGACAGAACATACAGGGTCAGACACCACAGAGAGGAGCGATTTCCTATTTATTACAAACTACCTCCCAAATTATTCCTGGTGAAAAACATGACTTTTCCTTGAAAATGGTTGTGTAAACCATTTCA
This sequence comes from Nettapus auritus, assembly GCA_011076525.1. Taxonomy (NCBI): domain Eukaryota; kingdom Metazoa; phylum Chordata; class Aves; order Anseriformes; family Anatidae; genus Nettapus; species Nettapus auritus. Next base: position 66,070,072 of record CM021768.1, read on the forward strand.
GAACCTTGCATCTTTTGCTGTCTTTTCATTACTATTCCTGTTGCTGTTGTGCACACTAGTCATAGCTTTTGTCTAGAATTTGTCTTGTACTTTATGGCCTGAGACTTAGCCAAGCATTAATGAGAACACTTTGTCCTGCACACCTTCCTGGTCTTTGAGGCTTACCTTCCTTAATCCCAAAACAGTGGCACCACTCCTTCAAAGCAATGAGTTTGTCTTGGTCTCGGTCACACTCCTGAAAGAAACGGGTGATGCAGTGTTCCATGGGAACGAGGGAGGCTCTCAAGGGAGCAAGCTCTGAGTGCGTCAATGATCTGAAAGAGCAGATATGTAGAGGTATATTTCAATGATAAATCACCAGGATCATCAAAGATGCTCAGTGCGGCTAGAAGATGGCAGCAGTGGCTTTGACAGAGAAGCTCTGGTGCTTCCGTAGTGACTCTTTCCTGGGTCCTTAGGGTGATGTATAATACCTGATAATCTAACATAAGCTTTAACTGCTCTTCCTTAAAATCTTTTAGCTAGAGCAAGCATTGTTGTCCTGTGTTTACAGTTCACCAGTGGTGTCATTTTGCTACTGATCTTAAGGAGAAGTTGCAAAGGTGCTCAGTTGTTTTCTAAGATGCTAGGTGTGATCAACATGAAGTATTAAGGGCCTGCACCCTCGAATTGTTGGACACTGATCCAACACTGAGCCTCCTGATGGAGGGCCTGAAATCTGAGTCTTATTTTCAGAGGTAAGCTGGGGCTTTCTCTGGATTGTGACACTAGTGCTGTCTTAATGTACCTGCTCCTTAAACTGAGAGCTTGTCAGTATCGGTTTAATAAATGGTACCTCACTAGTGAATTATTGCTGACAGGCATCTGCCCATTCTATTTAGCCTGTTTGTAGTAGCTTCTGTGGCAAATGGATCTCATGAACTGCATTCTCCTCCACAATCAGGCCATGAGTAGCAATTAAGAGGCTGTAGAGTTAGCTGTAACATGATAATGAAAAGCAAGAAGATAGCAAGTTCTGGCTCAGGACGTTGCTCCAGCATAGCAGTGAAACATCCTGTGTCTCAGCTGAGTTCTGGGGGGGGGGCGGAATACTGGCTCGTATCAGCTGAGGGACTGGTCCTGTATGTCAGAGGATGCTTGACATGGTATAGCAAGGTAAAACAGCCTTAGCTTGACCTGCAAATCAGAACTTAACATGCCAAGAATTTTTACCTGTCAGCTGGATGCTGATCAAGCTGATGAAACTGCCAGTGCACAGGATACACGTACATGTGATAGTTTTTCTCAAAGTCATGCAGGAGAAGCTCAGCTGAGTGGTTACCAGCCACGAGACGCTTTTCATTCTGGTAGATTTTTTTGACCTGAAGACAACAGAGAAATCCATTTTTGTTTAGGGGGGGAAGATTGGCCTGAAGAGAGCTTTACAGCAAGGAGATGATTTGAAGAAGTGAATCTTGATAAAATACTACAGAGGAAAGGGGGTTTAGTATTTGTGGCTGTATGCTGTACATAAAGTTTACCTCAAGTTTGCTGAGTGATTGGTGGTGACTGTGTGAGCTTCAGTAGTAACTGGAGAGGAAATCAAACCCCTACAATGTAGTTATCTGGCCCAGCTAAACAGGGCATTAGCCTCAGGATATGAGACACAAACTACTGTTCTGGGGTAAGCAACTCATCTTTGGCATGGAATAAGCCCTATCAGATACCAGGTAACTCATACCAGTCAGTATGAGATGTTCCTGGTCAGCCATGGGCCCTCTTGGTGTTTATAGGAGTAGTCTTTGATACTCCTCAAGAATATTTTGTATAAGCCTGCTGTTACCTGCTGCTTGTATCTTTGATTACAGAGTTAGAGCAGCCCAGGGTTTTGTTCAACTTTAGCTGTTTGTCTGCAGATCAGCTCTTAGGCAGTTATGACATTGGTATCTTCAGAAACTGCCTACTGTCACCAATTCACCTGACGTAAATCCTTTGTTGTGTGTCGTTCCCCCCCCCCCCCTGTTTAAGAACAAAAAATACTCAGTGGCAGTAAATGTTAACTATGTTTTAAACCAATGTAGCGTGATTCTGCTTTAGGTCTACTGGGTGGTAGAAAGTTGGTTTTCACTTGAAAGCTGGGTATCTCTTGGACCAGATGACCTGAAGGTGTCCCTTCAAACCTCAACCATTCTGTGATTCTGCGAGTGGCTTTTGTGGGCTACTTTGTCACACTCTAACAATATAACTGCATGGTCCTATTTGAAAATGGGTTGCTTACCTTATTCCTTTGCTTTTCAGTTAGGAATCCAGTTGTATCCTGATCACGTTCATAATATTGCATGAGGATGTTTTTAAGCCAGTCTCTCATACGGAGGGGGAACTGATCTACTTCATAATCGGTACAGTTAGGTATGTCTGTGCCAGACAACAAAGTTTTTGTTAATGGATCACTTGTTAACTCATCATTCAAGCATTTCTGAGCCAAGTTAGACCTGATTCTCACTAGCAAACTTCCAGTTCATCTTAAAATTGATGTAGTTAATACATAAAACTGGGAATGCAGCTAATGGGTTCAGTAATAAATGTATAATTCATTGATTCGTGTGCATCTTTTACCAGTTGCACAAGCCACAAGCTTTACATACCTGTGCACCTTAAAGGCAGAATTGTGCAGTGAAGCTATGATCAATCAATTTGCTTGTATGAAAGCGGAGTTTCTAGGAGCAAAGAAATTTTCTCCTCCTAGGGTAAACGGCAACTGAAGAAGAGCTTAGAAATCAATTAGAGCCTCTTGATCGTGACTCCTGTATTTAGGTGACTTTATTTTTTATCTTGATATTTTAATCTATTAAGTTGATTTATTTACTATGGTGTTTTTTTTGTTTGTTTGTTTTTGTTTTTGTTTTTTTGAGAGTAAAGATATGAAAAATCTTCAGACGGTAAAGAAATAGCACAATAGTGCTGAGGTTGTGCTTGTTGTAAGCGCAGGAGGGATGTATTTGGGATTCAGCCACTTAATAACCCTTAACTGTAGGAAAAGTGAGTTGTTTGACATGGTTAAAATTGGAAAGTCAGTTATGAGTTAATTGATGGAGAAAGGGGAGAGCACAGGAAGAAAGCAGATCACTAGCGGTTAGCTGGTGATGCTAAGGCTTCTTTATATCTAAGTCAATTCTATATGGCAAAACAAGTCTTACATTTGCAGGAGCCCATATAGTCTAGGTGCAGCTGGTGTCCCATTTTTGTTCCTTCTAGTTGACATTTGGTACCAAAGAGTTGGCATGTGCCATCATAAGTCTTATTATCTGTGCCACAAACCTAAAGGAGTGAAAAACAAACACACCCCCACCATGTTCTGAAAAATTACCTGCTCAGTAAAGGAGGCATTACAATAATGAAGTGATTGTTGCAATATGCTGTGGCAGTTGTGAATACCCCACAGAGACAGGATGTGATCAGAAGTACTGAAAATTTTGGTTATAATATGCCTACATAGGGATTAGGTGACTGTACTTAAGCACCCTATTTCGAGACACTAATTTATTTTCATGTGGTAATAATACAGCAGTTGAGATGCTGCTGGACTATTGCACTAGTATTTGCTATATGCTTGGGAACCTTAAATGGATGATGACTACTTTTAATGGCAGGAAAAAAGCCATGTTCCATGAGAGAAGGCTAATGGCAGAAAATCACAGTAAGTACTTTCGAGCTACATATGTTAATACTATTCTCAAGTATTTGTAAATGTTGGTACTCTACTTAGATTGACAGTTACTGAAATGACCCAAACCTACTAGCATGATTTTTAGGGTAGAATTATTTGAAATAATAGCAGGGGAATGTGGCACCCTTAAGTGTTGTAGCTGAATTTCCCACATGCTGTGCACTGAATGTAATACTTACACGCTCATAATCTTTGGTGGAAGGGCAAGCAGCAGGATCTTGGCAAATACAGCTGGGTTTCCCTTGTCTGTCTGCCTGGCAGACTTTTCCTCTTTTGCAGTGGAAGTTCCTGCATGGGTCTAGCAGTAAGATCAAGAGGGAGGGAATGTTAGAACAGCATGAAACCAAGCATTTCTGTCAAGTACTGCTTACAGTCGAAGCAAAATAGAGCCAAACACTCACCAAGGAATCAAGTGCTTTTTGTAAGTTTCTGAAAACACAGCTGGATCTTTCACTGAATAATACAGCCAAATTTTAAATGTGTTATTTTGAGGGACTCAGGGTGTTCTCAGGCTTGAGTTGGATGGGGAAATGTTTCTTAGAAAAAGCTTTCTCCTGTAAGGGCTGACGTTCACTTCCAGCTTTCTTTGAAACTTATTCCATGTGTCCACTTGACCCATTCCTAGTTTAATTCAGGCTAGAAGGGTTAAACTGAGGAGTTTCAGTGGAAAATGTTTACCATTCTGCAATGCTGACAGAAAAATATGTATGCTATCTAAATGTTTTTGAGAAACAAATGAGTGAATCCAAGGGTGTGCGAAAGGGATTGTTCTTGGACCATATCTGTGGTGCAGGATGATGCACCAGCGCAGGTCAGTCATGTGAAATGGCTTGCTGCTGAAGGCAGAAAAGAACTGCAGGCCAGCAGATTCCCCAGCCAAAGAGAGTTATAGTGATGTGTGGGCTTTGCATGTGGTTTACTCACCCGGAAAAGCCTCCCCAGTGCTGTTGCTTGCACTTCTCCTCGCTCCGTATGAACTGCCTGTGGTCTTAACCTGCAGAGTCACAGAGAGAAGCAGAAGCTGTGGTAAATCTTGGAAGGAAAAAATACTTTGGGAATTTTTTTTTTTCAGATACAAATATAGACCTGACTCAATTTGCTATATTTGCTACAGAAAGGGGTTGCTGTGCAAGATGTGTGATGGTTATATGAGGCCTAGTATTAGTGTGCTCTCTTTTCTGGGGAAAAAGTAGGGGGTGGAGAGAAACTAGGAGTCCAGCAAGACCTGGGCTCCGTGTAGTTTCGCACTGACTGACATAGAGGAGTGGTTTGCCTTGAGGCTTGGCAGAACTGGTGTTTTAGTCCTTACTTGGGTTGGTAATCCCAACGGGTCAGTGAACATAGACAGCATCTCAGTAGTGCCTGGGAGCCGCAGCAGCGCTGCAAGTGGCCATGCTGTGTGTGTGAAGAAGGAGAAAGGATGGATGTGTCCTCAGTCTTGTCCCTCCTACAGCTCTGTGGGGAGGTGCCTACCATACTCCATCTGGAAAGCTTTCATTGGTTTTTAACAGTGTAGATGTTGAACTAACAGATGAGGCAAACAGTCACTATTTTTAATGGACGTCTCCTGCTTATCTAGTGGCTGACCCTGATGTGGGAGGTCAGGGTGCAATATTATCTTTTGTCTGAAGGGACAAAGTGCATATCCTTAATCTTGTGCAAAAGTCTGCTAGCCACTGGAGTGGTCATGCAGGGCATCCTGTCCCTTCCCTTGGAAAATGTTCAGTTTTGTAGGAAAAGTACACATGAAAGTGGGAGAGGGGAGTGAACAGACTTTGGTACTTGGATTTAGACTTGGTTCCAAGTGTTGTTATAGAAGTGTCCATGTTTATAAGTACATTTCATTACGTGGTCCATTAGGACTGGAGCTATTACGTGAGCTGCGTTCACTTCCTTTCTGGACAATTTATTTCAATGTTGTACATGAAGTGACGCATAACAAACTAGGTGAACAATGTGTAAAAGGGAGATCAGACTTCTCCAAAATATTAAGTTTGGTAGACCCATTTTTTTCTCCAAAATGTCCTCTTAATCACAAGGGGCATATGGGAGCACATAAGGACCTCTTAGTCATAAGGAGCTTAAATATAGGGCTGACTTTTTTCCCTCTTTACTTTTCCAGTTATATTTTAAAGAAAATTTACCTCATCTACAGGTTCCATTGAATTCACACTCTGAACAGAGCCGCTTGTTTGCAGTTGTTGCTTGCTGTCAGAATTAGGCATCTCATAGTGGTAGTTAGCATCTTCAGAGTGAGTACGATCTTTAATTTTGACACCTTGGTGATCCCATCTCTCTCTATGAACTGCACTGTCATCCCCAGTGGTTCCTTCTCCTTCAGGCTCATTGCTGGTGCTGTCTTGGTCATTTCTCTGGATTCTCTCCTCTTCCTCATAGGCTGCTTCTTTCCAGGCATTGCTGAGATCTTCCTCACCATCATCGCCACTATCGATATCATCCTTATCAATGTTACCACCCTCTTTATCCTGTCTTTTCATCACCATGCCGTGATCGCTCTGATGGTTAACTTGAAAACTATCTTTGTTTTCTTGGCTTTGCCATTTTTCATCCTCATCCTCATTATGACTTTCCTTTGAGAGGGGGATTTTTTCTTCCTTATAGGGCTTTTCCTGATTTTTCTCTTCCTCCTCTGTGCTGAATTTCTCACCGTGTCTCTTGGTTATCTGGATTGGCTGACTGGAATCTCTCAATATTTCGTCAGACTGCCTGCTGTTTTCTTTCTGCTGTCTCCTGTATTGGTTTCCGTGACTTGTCCGGTGGGCTTTGTGCTTCATATCCCTGTAATCAGTCACTTCACCCCATTCCTCGTCCTCTTCTTCCACATTTTCCTCTTCATCGCTTTCACTGTTGTTTTCAGATAGGCCAACTGTATTTTTATTATATTTCCATGCATTATGCTCATGATCGAGACTGAGAGCATCCACTGGATTTTCTCCAGCATCCAGTGCTTGGTTGGCTGTGTTGCTGTGTTTCTCATGCCTCATGAGCTGGTAGTGGTCAGAGCTGGACTGCGCTCTGCCACTGCTGCCAGAATCACTCTCCTGGCTATCAGAAGTCAAGCCTGGTTTACCCTGCAGGGAAAGGAAGTTAATGCTCTTCAGACTGGTTTTCATGTGATGCTCGTGACCACTTTGTCTGTGTCTTCCAGCTGCCCAGGGCTTCTCCCAGTGCTCAGCACCTGCTACTGGTACCTTTGCTTTTATGTTTCTGTGGCTGGGCTGCAAATCGCCCTCGTTTGCAGGCCTTGTCTTCCCTTCCTCTTGGGCTTCAGAATGAATAGGCTTAGTCTGAAGGAAAAAAGACATTTAACAAGTAGATTAATAAATCTTAGGGCTTCATTTGAAGTAGGTGCAATGGCGTATACATCAGAGAAACATGACACTGTTATGTTCTTTGTAAGTGACTTTTTAACAAGTTAGGTCAAATGATGAAATTGACATCTGATATCCTTTCTACTTCTCAGTGAGTTGGCTTCAGTCCCCTCTTTCTGCATGGCTAGAGTTTAAGTAGTCCATGCAACTCCACCTAAGCTTTGAGGGGAGCTGAGAGGCTTTTATTGTGTGTAGTGACGTCAACAGCAAAACCAGTAACTTGAGGGCAAGGTACAAATCCTCGAGGAGAAAGCAAGTTCTAAAATGACTGCTCCCTATTGCTGTGGGGATTCCCTTTCTGCTGTTAAACGGCATCACAGCTACTGCAGGTTGAGAACAGGAACTTCTGATATATTTCTGAACACATCTTGGTGTTTGCTGTTGCTTTTACTTAAGTACAGCACTGAAACTGGTTCTCCTCAAAGCTTTCAGGAGTCATTTATGAAAATAGAAGTAATTCTAAGTGTCCAAGTTGATGGAAAAGCATTTCCTTTAGTGTGGGAAGAATCTTGAATGCTTGGAAATAAATACTCCACTAACAAATACTTAGACAAATAATTTAAAACAAATATTGTAGGATTAGATGTATTTATTTGGCTCATGGCAGATAAGCTATATCCTGTTTCCTAATGTCAAGATGGTATCTAAAAATTGTTTCTTTTGTGTAGTGAACTTAGTGATGCAGGAGAAGTACTAGGCAAAATATTCACCTTATGTTTTCCAACTCTTAACTGTTTCAGGAAAAGAATGCATGTTGACTGGAATCTAATAAGGTCAGTGGGAACTTTGTCCAGATGAAATGCATTTTTCCTGAAGATGTTATAAAAGGTTATTATGTATTACAAAGCATCACAAGATGAAATATAACCAAACTCAATTTCATGAGTAGTTTGTTTTTCCTATGCTTTGGGGCACTGTGGTCTGAAACATATTATGCCTTTATCTTGAACCAAAAACCAATCTTCTGCAAAGGGCTTGGAATTCTATAGAGTTAACAAAAATGAGGTCAAGCCTTCGTTAAAATCCTTTGCTCTGTGTGCCCCTGTTTGATGAAACAGTCTTTTTTTTGAGGAAGATATTTTGTCTCCTGTCTCAATAGGAAGTTTTATGTGTCACAACTTCAATTTGTTTGTGCCTGGATGTGGTGTTCAACTGTCTTTTTTTTTTTTTTAATGCTTTTTAAAATTTATTTTACTTTATTTTATTTTAAAGTAAACCTTTATGACTCTTTTGCTTGTAAAGATACTGGGGTCCCTTAATATGATGATCCAAGATTTGGTCAATGTAGCTGTAGTCACCTCCTCTTAGGGACAACTGGCCTTGTAGAAATGCTGTGTATTAATGCAGAACTGATGGCTTATCTGTCTGGTATTGCTGTGTTTTCTTTTCGTGCAGGTGTCTGCTTCTGGGATATAGCTGTAGGCTGCCAACTCTTCCAGTTCTGCTGAAAACTTGAATAGGAACAGATACTTGTTTGGTTTTCATAACACAGAGCGCTGTCTGGAGTGACAAAGAAAGCTGCATGGAGCTGGATATAATTATTTGAAAATATTAGCAGGGGAGAAGGGATTGTGTATGTTGGTTCTGTACAGCATCCTCTGGATTTAGTTTTTACAAAACTTGATTGGATTGCAGCCCCTGTCCATTTTGTCTGAGCCACAGATGCTCACCAGAACGGTGCATTACAAAGCAATTTTCATTGGGCTTGACCATGAATGAAAAACTGGGAGCTCTGTCCTTAGCCTGCGTGCATGGCTTGGCACTGCTGAAGTCATCGTTCTCACTACCATCAGAGCTGCCTGTCTGGCTTCTCAGCCACAGTACAGTTTTCCGAGCTTTCTAGTGCTCTGTATAGTGAATAACAAAAGCTATGGTGGCTAAAATTTTTACGTTTGAGACTTTGATGACTAGACATGATAATTTGAGGATTGCATCTTATTCCTTCAATGGAGCGGTGAGGATCATGGGTTGGGTTGTTTGTGGAGCTTATTGCCTCTATGAAAATGAGTGCCATGTTTATAAGGGAATACATTTATATAAGTCTTCTTCTTCTGTTTTCAGCTTTAGATTTTTTTCTGCTGCAATGCTAGTTATATGATGTGCAAGGCATGATATGCTCTGTAATAATTTGGGGACGGGGGTGTTAGGGTATGTATGTGGTAATGGCTTTTTATTGTTGATATCAAAAATATACATTGCCTCTTAATGCTTTAAGAACATCAGAACCTTTTCTGCAGCTTTCTGTCCCAAGGCTCCAAGCTGGTGGTTTAAGGGATATGTCTAGAAGAGGCAATTATTAAAAATCTGTATGGAAATAATTTTGTATAACTATGTGGATTAAGAGAGTATTCACAGGAGGGGAAAGTTCAAGTGAGTGGCAATAATAGCGTGGTGAACACTTACTGGAATAGCTGAAGCTGATCCTAGCAGGCAAATCAAGAGCATCAGAGTCTTCATGGTTTTCATCTCTTGAACAGGCCAATAGTTAGTGGTACAGTGGTAGGGTTTGAAGGTTTCCTTTCTGCAAGTAACATCAAAAGAAACCAAGTTAGGTTGTGGGTGTCATGGTTTAGAAATGATGGATGAAAGGAATGTGGTGGCTGCTATATGGTACAGATCAGTCAGAAGCTCTGACTGACATTTGAATGCTGTGCCCACTTTTATGTGAATTCAGGTGTTAGACCAGCTTGTTCAGGGGGTGCTTTGATCCTGGCTCTTTTAATGAGCTTAGGTTGCATGCTGTACCCACAAACTCTAGTGGTCTCACTGAAAGGCAGAGTTATAACTTCTGTCCTGTAAAGCTTTATCAACTCTTCTGAGATAGTACTTCTTGGAAAAGATGTCCCTCTTCATGCAATTTTTGGGACACTGCCTGATTGGCATCCCTACAGCCAGGGGTTGCTGTACTGTGCTGCAGTAGTGGGAAGAATTGGGTGGTGAAGCTCTGTTCCAGCAAGTTTCAAAGCCAGAAGCTCCACATAGACTGTTCAGTGCACTGCTTGAGTCCTGCTTGGGGAGCACCAAACCTAGCTCTGCTACATACCAGTGTGAGACCAGCAGCTGAAAGAATATGGGATGCCATTGGAGTTCTGCCTGCGCCAACCTTCTTAAGTGAGTGGGAACTTATTTTTACTTAAGTGAGCGGCAACTTATTTTTACCTTGTAGGTATCACTAGTATATTCTCTCACTTATGCAGTGCACATGGCATGGAAGTTCCTATAGCTGTAGCTGTATCGCCAGGAAAAGCAGGGGAGAAGAAAAAAAAAAAAATCAATAATGTTTATCCTCTATTGCTCTTTTACTTTCTTTCTGTTTTTCATGTCCTTCTCTACTTTTACCCCTGGTCTTAACTGATCACTGACATTTTTCCTTTGATTCTGTTTCTGTCCACATTACTGGTTGTTCTTTTCTTAGAAAGTCTCCTCTGTCTTCCCTCTCCTGCCCTTGAAAATATTTTCAATTTCTACATCGCAAATTTTCTTGTGTCCTCCCCCTCCCCACACCTTTATTAATCTAAATGAAACACCTTTTCCTCTGTTAACTGATGCACGTAGTCTCTGTTACTGGTTGAGCTCCTTGGCATATGAAGAAATTGGCAGTGGTTCTTTCAGTTAGGTCAACCATATGCAAATGCGTGAGGCTCAGTGTATGGTTTCCAAATGTTCATCCAGGCAGCTGTTCTTGACTGGGGAGGGGGAGGAATAGACATCAAAACCCAAAAAAGGGGGGGTGGAATTCCAGAGGAGCTTGTGCTTATTGAAGCCAGAGTACAAACCAACTAACAAGCATCCTGGTTCCTGCCATGCCTAGATCTGTTGTGAATATACAGATTGGAAGCTTGCTGTGTTTTCCAGCATTCCTGAATTATTTATTGTCAATATATTTTAGTTAATGAAGAGCAAAATACTTAATTAGTGGGGCACATCTAGTATACAAACAATTTTTCTCTCAATGAACTAATTCAGTCTCCAAATGTGACTCAACATACAACATCAATTATCTCTTTGGCATCCAGGGTTAGCTGAGATTCTCTCATAGAGACAGTATAACAAAAGCTATCCAAGAGGATACACAGAATTCCTAATTATTGCATATAGACAATCACTTCAGATTAAAGGCATATTACGTTAGACTGAGGACTGTGCAGGTGACTTACAAGAAAGTGGTGTAATCAAATTGATTATTAACATATAGCCCCAAAAACTGTATGCCACATTCTTGAAGGCCTGGCAAGTGACTGAGGGAAGTAGTAGTTGAACTGCAGTTTTACAGGTCAGGTAGTCTTCATCTGTCTTGTTCTTGGCTAGCAAAGCAGCTCTGGGCATGTCTTCCCATCACTGAGTTTCTCAGCTTTAAAATCACATTAGATGCATTTATTCTGGTAAAGTACTTTGAGAGCTATAAATGGATTTGATTTATTATTAGGTTTTTCAAATCTGGCTCTAACTGGGTAAGTTGGCTCCACCACCTTTATCCAAATTACAAAAAAAATGGTTGGAATAAATCTTGAGTTCATGCGGCAATACAGATCTTTTGCATTGTTTTTCTCTCAGTCGCTAGCCTGCAGTCACCCATGGGAAGAATCAATCTTTAATTATTGGAGAGATCTGACCTCCTTGAACTGAGTATATGAACATAGTCTAGGTAAACATCTCTTCCTGTTGTGATAGTCCAAATGAGTTGCAAGCACTTACAAAATGATCTGCAGTGGGATAATCTGCCACAAATCACCAAATAGCATCTGAAGAGTTAAACAGCCTCTTGAGCTGTGATGCTTACGCAAGTATTGCCCTTGTTAACTCTTGTTGTTTGCCTTTTTCAATATGGCAGCAATAGCATGCAGGAAGTGTTTCCTCGCGTGGGTTTCGGAGCAAGGAGTTCTGGGGTTCTTCAGAACTCTGGTGCTTCATATGGAACCTGACTGCTGTGAGTGAAATACCTAATTAGTTGTTCCATTTCTGATGCCATTTCCATCATGCTGTCGGTACAGGGAGGTGTTTGAGGCGAGCAGATAGAACTACTGAAAAAATTCAAAAGCCACAGTAAAAAAAATAAAATAAAATAAAAAATTCAATGCTGGCAGCATTCATAAAGAAGGAGGAGCAGTGGGGGAAGCTGGGATTGCTGTCATAAAAGCTGCAAAGTCAATAACACGGCAGCTGGGCTTTAACAAAGGTGAAAAAACATCTTTGTACAATGGGCTGTGGTCCCTTCTGTCCTCCAGGGGTGAACAGAGTGTTTCTGTTGGCATCGCTTCATTTTCGGTGAGGCGCCAGGGGCTTGGCTGTGAAATATGCAAGGACCTTTTGCCAGAACCCAGGAGAGCAGTTGGGTTTGGTATAAATAATCCATGTGAAGGATTTGAGGCAATTTGCTGGAGCAGGGGATTTAGTTTGAGGGGCAGTGTGATTAGGGGGGAAAAAAGCACAAAGAATTCTTCCTGCAAGCCTGCTGCCCTTCTTGCTGCCAAGGTCATGGCAATGGCATTTTTGCACTTGCTCTTTTAGCCTTCTGGTGCTGGAAAAGACAAGTCATTATTGTTACAGAAGCTTGGGCAGGTTTTGTGAGCGATTTTGTGGGTCATAAGTGATGCATGGTAATTAAGTTGATGGTCATGGAGGAAGTTCAGCATTACCTAACAGTCATATGATGCAAGGATCTGCATTGTGACAGTACCTTTTTTTCTACACTGAGACCTAAATGTGCAGGCAATTTGTTCTTTAATTTCCAAACTTATACTACAGAACAGTGCCTAAAAACAAGCTTTTGTAACGCTTGAGATCAGCAAAACTGCCAGTGTGGAAGTATCACAGTGGGAGCTATTTTAAAAGCAGCAGTCATCTACATAGAGCAATGCAGTCACCACACTTTGCAGTGAAATCTGTAGGAAGGCTTGGTCAAAAGATAATATGCAGTGTCTTAAATTGGAATTTTTGGACAAAGAAATGAGAAATTGGAAAACACTTTTGTTTGGGGTCTTGAGAAAGCAATGCTAACCAGGCCCTCACTCTGCCCTTTTTCAGTCTTGGAAAGAAGCTGATTTACCTGAAACTTGGAGGAGGCAAAAGCTCTGACTCACTTCATCTGTGGTAGTGGGGTTTCTGTAGGATACATGCTGCTCAGCTTAATATGGGAAAAAAAACACACACCTTGCTTAACCAGTGGCAGTCGTTTTAAGTAGACAACCCTAAAATGACTCTTTTTCAGATAGCAATGCAGAGCTGCTGTGAGGAGGTGGGTGGAGCTAAGGATGTTTTTGTGCACTCAGTCCTGTTGGACTCAGGTACATTGGGCCATATTCAGTAATTCCAAGGCAGGTTCCTGCAGCTCTTGCACAGGGCAGTAGTCCCAGCTCACGAGAGCCTCCATCAGGATAGGATTGGATTTACTTTATGAGGAGCAATTGGCCACGAGTATGGGCTGCATGTGACATGATCTCCAAAAGTACCCAATGGCCTCCTGAGTGTGGTGAGCACCAGTCACAGCCTGTGGTCAGACCTGTGACCAGCAAGAGCTGCAGAAATGTATGATACGGTAAATGAAATTATCTGACATATCTTTTTTATAGCTTTTAAAACAACGTATGTTAATCTACTTTATTTGCTGAACTTGCAAACAGTAGCCACGTCCATCCAGACAGGAGAGAGAAAAATAGATCGCAAGTTAAATTGCAGTGTATCCTTAAGACAAGTGTATTAAAAATGATGGACATCAGTGTTTATAGTTAGGTCTTTGGTCTGGAAACCTGATGGTTGTAACTCAATAGTTCATGTTTTAGCTAAGACTTCTGCTCATGTCTTCCAAACTTAGGTTGTAGAGATGATTGCTCAGGGGTTTATTTTGCTCCTCCTGGTCCTGCAGTTGCTGGCATCTTAGCAGACACTCAAGCAATGCACTCTTGGCCATTTAAGAAACTACTTGTGAGCTTATCCTTGACAGGACGACTGTGCAAGGGCTGCTGCTAATCAATTGTGTCAGCAGTCACTTGAAATACTGATCAGTGACATGATTTTTGTCTAGAGGTCTAGAAGTAATGACATCTGGCCTGCCTGCCAGTCTTGCCTGTCCTCAGCTGTGCTGTACCACATGTATTTTGAATAACAGTTCTGCTCGGTCACCCAGGGATCTGACAACAGTTCACTGTTTCTCGTTGCTTACAGCAGGAAGCCTGCATCTGAAATGGGAAATCAGATAAAATTGTCTGCAAGAATAGATGAGATGGCAAGTGCAGTCTTTACTGCTACTTCTTTGTTTTGTTTCTGGTTGAGCATTTTTTTCAGCCACTGAAATAGCAAGTGTCATGCAGCTGAGACCTAGCAGGTTCTCTAGTCTTTTGAAATGCCACCCAGAAATGATTAATTGGTGGAGGTCATGGCTGGAGGTGACAAATGCCTTGTGATGGACAAAAGAAAGCATGTGAACTGACCTAGTTTCAGCTCTGGCAGTGGGAGATAATTCTTCATGGTCCTTGGTCATTAGACCTAACTCTAGAAAATGAAGTTACCTATTCTGCCACCATCACTAATGAGCGTGGCTGTTGTCCAGCATTCAGAAAAGAGAATTAGAAGACAAGTCAGCTTTGGAACTCAGCTTCTCATTGTGTACAGGGGACACCAAGTCTCATCTCATAAGGATGAGACTTAGATTATGAGCTCTTTAAAACTTTGAGAGTCAGGTGAAATGCGATAAGACGTTGATGTTTTTCATAATTCATTAAATGACTGAAGCTTTAGCTTATGCTCACGTACCCTAAAGTATCATCAAGAAGATATGCAACAAATCATGAAATCAGCCCATTGAATCAGTTTGAGATTGCAATAAAATAGTCTTACTTGAATTCTTGTGAAAGCACTGTCCTTGGTGGTGTGTCAGCTTTGTTAGTACGAAATGCAGATGCTGATGCCTATCCTCACTGATAAATACTTGGAAGATGTGGACTTCTTAGGTGATAATCACAGCACAAATAGTTGTGAGTGGATCAAATTTTGTGTACAAGTATTTGTTGGAGTATGGAAACTAAGAATTCACTGTACAAAATCTTACTATAACCAAGATGTGCATGTGATTTCCTTCAAGTGCAGTTGGTACAGAGCTCTTAAGTGTAGGTCTGTTTCAGAAGTTCTTGTAGGAGTGTGTGTGTACACACACGTACCTAAACTGAATCACATGTATGTGCACACAGAACAAAGACGCAGTTACATCTGATAAATGAAGAGAAAGTAATAAAAGCATATCCCAGAAGGTGAAATTATTCTACTCTTTCACTCTGCACCAGGAAGTGGCTGCTAATGAGACTCAATCCTTTTGATGTTACCAGTTTTACAGCTGCAAAAGCCTTTGGTCTTGATGGCTGTTTAATTCAAAAATATGGGGGAAAAAAGTACTTGAGGACACCTTGAAACAATTATTAAATAAAATATTTCACCTGTTCTTAACGTAATTGTTAGATCTATTATCTTTCCTAAGTAGCTTAAGTCAAGTTCAGGCTATTTTGATTCAATTTGAGATGGGATGAAATGAGACCTCTTAAATAGTGAGAATGTTTTTTCTCTATTTCTTAAGAATTAGTGATTATTGCCATGTCCCTGAACCTGCCTTTCCTTTGCAGATCCTGTAGGTTCTACAGGCTTCTACCAGTTCTACAAATAACTTTGTGAAAGGTTCTTCCAAGACCAGCCACAGCTCCTGTGTCTTCACTTCCTTATGGGAAAGGACAAGGGTGTACCTTGCTTTTTGTGGCCTTTTCTGTTGGATGAGGTTCTTGAGTTGATAATGCAGGAAATTGTCAGATGTTGGGAAACCAGGTCGCCCAGCAGTTTCAAGTGGACATTTGTACACTTCTGCAAGAGGCACATATTTTGCTTCACTCCTGTTGGCTCTCACATAATGCTTTATTGTTTTGCAGGATCACAGGGAAAATAATGGTCTCAAGAGTAAGATAAAGGTCACCTTTTTCAACACAGTAACTATACAGTGCTTTCTTTTCTACAGAACACGTTTCTTTCTGCTCCAGGCACAAATGTCTGATATGATTTATCCTTAAAATAAGCAACAGTACTCTAAGAAAACATTAGCTATTTCAGTCCATAGGGGGGGAAACAGAGGATTAGAGAAGATATTCTATGGTTTTAATTAAAAAGTAAAGAAACAGTACCATAGCAGTAGAAGAGGTGCTCCTGCTTGGTTATCCACTGACACACTGGAAATCCGTGAGCCTTGCAAAATCTTGCTTCTTTCCCTGTGGTATATCTTAGCATGTAGTATGGACTCTGAAAATGTTTTGCTGTGAGCTTCAGAGAAGGGAGATCTGATTCTGTGGATCTCAGTAAAAATAAATGAACCACCCTCTTAGGCTTCCACAGGATGAGGTAGAGGGGTGGGGGAACAAATTAGTGAAATTCTGCTGAATTAATTGAATGAGAAAGACCATTCAGTGTTCATAGGCTCTGGGCCAGTGGAGCTCAGCCACAGTGTGGGAAGGACATATTTAGTTTTTCAGGGGGAAGGCAGCCAAAGGGAATGGGTGCAATAGCTCTGAGGGCAGCCAGTGTAGCAGAAAGAGCTGAGCTAAGAGATTGGCCGGGGCAGTCACGTTGCAAGCCTGGGAGCAAGAGAAGCAGGGAGGATGCTGGTTCTTGCTGAGCTTTTTGGTGTTGTTTCAATATACTGTATATGGTGTGTGCAAGCCTGTGGAAAAGAAGGGAAAGTTAAGTTCTAAATTAAAAGAAATGTAGATGATGATAACAAAGGGATTGGTTGGAGTCTTGCATAATTCTTGAGCATTGGCTCTTTTAATGCTGTTGCCACTGCTATGCTGTCTCTTGGAGAGTGACGGTACGAGCAGAGTGAGCTCGTGTATGTGTGAAAAGCTCTGTAGGTGGCACATGTCTGGAACAGGTGCTTGGTGGCTTTTGGTTTTGTACTGACTCGCTAGTAATGAGTTAAATCTCTATTTTTCCTTTTTGTTATTCTAGAAAATACATCTCCTGAGCTGACATACTTCAGAGGAGGTTCTCAGATTGCAACTAGTGGAGCAGACGCACTGAGAAGAGGCACTATTAGTGGTGTGTGTGTGGTAGATTCAGCAGATTCAGCCTCCTATTTCCCATTCTTCCAATATAATCCGTTACTGACGAGGGCATTTTGTATATTATCCTTACACAATTGGTAGAGAGGTCAAAGTAAAGTGAAATGAATTGCATGAATGGTGCAAACTGTAATGCAAATTCTGAAAAAAATAATTATTTTTGGGTTATGTTTTGACATTTTTTTGAAGGTTACAGTTGTGCTAGCTTCTACTCTGTTCATACCACAAGGTAACAGATATTGTGAATCTGAGTAGACGAGATACAGTGAGTAGTGTACAAAAACTTAACTTGTTTTGTATGGCCAACTATGAAAATTATTATTAATACATTTTTTAAAAAAGGTTGGTATCACAGCTGAGCCATCTCTCTGTAAACCAAACAGAAAATCAAACTATGACAAAAAGCCTGTGAGAAATTCTTTAAATCCCTTCCCCTTTTATCTCTGCTTCTTTGCCTGGAAACTGATTCATGCCTATTGGAGTTGAAATTCTGCTGTTCTGTCAGCTAGTCAGCATGTGAAGGGAGAGTTGAGATTTCAGAACTTCTGTTTGTATTTTTTTGTTGTTGTTGTGTATTAATAAAAAGACCATCATTTTTATTTATTTAGAATTTTGCAGTGCGCCATGCACATCCCTCTTTGTAATATGTCTAAGTTTATTGGGGGATTGGAGGTAAGTGTTTTTCTGTGATGATTAAACATCCCAAGTATGGGCAGATCCTCAGCTAGCGAATCAATGTGCAGGTAGTTCCCAAGAGGTTAGAACAAATGGTCCAATGCTAATCTTGCTAAAATAAGTAAGTCTTAGTTCTGGTAACACTTGGAGACAGTAGCTATTAAAATTGACCTGCAATCCCCATTTGACAAAAAAGGTGCCAGATTCTCTCAAAGACCCTGTTTATGTAAGGATTTCCACCCAAAGAATTAGGATCAGATCACATTTTTGATAGCTATGTGAAGAGCTGTGCAGGAACTTGAGGCTGGAATTTGTAGGAGCCAGAAGGTTATTGAAAAAGGTGCGTGTGATTTCAAAGCTTTGCCTGTCTTGGTTTTCAACAGATGTATTGGGGAGGAAGAGGAGGGTTGATTTTTTTATTTTTTTTTAATATTTTGAAAGATTATGCCTTTGTTATTTGTTGACTGGTGTAGCTTATCAAAGATCTTAGTTATTTGCAGAATGTTCCACAAATCAAAGTCTGTTTTTGCCTTTGATTAAAAAAAAAAAAAAAAATAAATCTGTTAAGAGAAGACCCCTGGCTGCTCCCTGAATGTCATCAGGAGGCTTGAGCTTGTCTCAGTCATAGGTACTGATAGGGATGTCTGCCACGAGTCCTGCAGTGCCAGGGAGGGTCATTTTAGGAAACCCTATGGTTTATGGAATGACATTTCCATCACCAGGAAGAGATGCTGTACTGTCATGGTAAAGTATGTGGGGTGAGGGAAGCTGAGTAGTTGGTGTGTTGGAAAACTGCAACCTAGAAATTACTGTTATGACTCATTAGATGATATCATTTGGAAACTGAGTAATTACATCCTATTCCCCCCTTTTATTTGACTTGGGGTGATGTACTTGAGCACTGGTGTGTTTGACAGCTCGGTGACCTTTTAGTGAAGTGTCTGGCTGCATCAAGGATGGCTCCATGGTATAGAAGAGCATGAATTCGTTGTGTACCAGAGTTATGCTGGAGGTCCTGATACCTTTGTTTTGGTTCCCCTTTGAGTTGCTAAATGAGCTCTTGAAACAAATCAAGAAGAGGAAAAGCAGAGAGAAGTGTATTTTTTGTTGACTAATACACATGCCCTGCATTGTTGCATAACAGGAAGGACAGAGGATAGGTTTGTTTTTATTGCAGCTATCTGCACATCTCTGTGCTTGATACAGCCACAGACCTTTAGACCTGTGCCCACAAGAGAGTGGTGTTGAGCCATTCATTTGCATACCAGGTACAAGGATTGAATTTACAGGTTTTTTATATGTAAAGTACGATTTGACCTCGGTGCCAGTTCTGATTCCCAAATAAAATGTGACTTTTCTATCAAATACGCTTTACGCTAATTTGAAACAATATAAATATTTTGAAATTCAGCTGTTTTAGAATATAAAAGAACTAAATACACCAGCTGTTGTTTCTGTCATATTATTTCTACTGTATGTGTCCACATGGTTTTTTTTTACTTGCTACTGGAAGAAAATAAACCATTTTGAATCTGCTTCCAGCCAGAGCTGGTTGTTCAGTGTGGATGTGCCTCTCCAAGATTCCCTAGGTGGTGTGGGGTTGTAGTCTGCCTGATGCAGGGCTCTGAGCCTAAGTCTTTCTGTCTGTGACTTAGGGTTACAGCTGGTCAGGTATGAAGGGAGGGCTCTAACTTCTGTGCTGGATGATGCACGTTAAGGCTTTGAGCTAGTGAAGTGGCTCTCATTTAGAATATTTGTATGTAAGCACTTGAGACTTTGAAAAGATCACAACCCGTAGCAGCTCATGGTGAAAAAGTTGGACTTCTTTATTGGAAGTAAGTGTGATAGTGGTTATATCTGGTGTGTTTGAATATGTACGTTATCACATGTTCGTTTTTGTTCTTTGTACTGGCTCACATTGCTACTTGACTTGCTCTTTCCATTTCACCTCAAATGAAAACTGAAATGCCTCCTGAAGGCTCATTGATTACTGAAATTTTTATACTCTAAAAAACCCTAACTTTTAGCACTGCTTTCTTGAATTTAAAAGCTATGTTTATCTGTCTGAAACGGGTAGTGTCCTGTGCCTGTCTAAATTTACAAGCAGCTCTTAAGTTGGAGCATAATAAATGCATATGAGCTGACAATATTTCTTACTTGAGCTATCTCTAGAGAACTTGTCGGGAAAAATATCAACAAAAGATCGCTATGATAGGGGCATATCACTAAAAAAGAAAATCAGAGGGAAAAAAAATCATCCTGTGCTCTTTTTAGCTTGTTGTTTCATCTTCCTTTTGTGGAAAAAAAAAAAAAAAAAAAAAAAAAAGTCAAGCCAGAGGCATACAGACTAGGTGCTTTCAAAGTTGATCTTATGTGCTAGTCAAGGAGTCTGATATCATCGCTTTGTTTTTCCTTACTGAAAAAAACAGCAGGAAAACTGGGAGCAGGTTGGGATTCCTTGGGCTCGTCCCTGCAGATGTTGTGGCCCCATTGGCTGGTGAACATGGCGTGGGGGAGCCTGGCGTGGGTGACCTGACCTGTGCCCTGTGTACATAAGGCAAAGATCCAGCCTGATGGTTTTCAGGAATCTCATTTGTGTTGATTGGTTCATTTTTTTTTTCTTGTATTGTACTTCTCTATTTCATTATCAGTTTTGAATAAAAGTTGTAGTGACTGCATTTGTGTGTGTGGTTTTCCTGACAGAGGGGAGAACAGTGGTCGGGGCTCTGCCATCTAGATGTGCTGGCTATGTGCGGGAAGTGGCTCGGAAACGCTCAGCTGAAGCTGCCCGTATGTGGCTGCTAAATTGGGTTTGGTCCTTTGAGGCGTGATGCACTCAGTGTATTAGAGACTCAAACCCTGTCGCCTCGGAGCTGCTGTGCTGGGCTATGTCATGTTTAACCACATAGCCTACGCAAGCTGAAATTAAAAGTTTAAAAAAGAGGGAGAGAAATAAACACTGCTCCCAGCCTGGGAACATTTGACTCCCGTTAGGGAGGAGCTATTTTAAAGCACAGACAGAGGGATGGCTATTTTTGCCCCTCAGCCAGACTGACTCAACTAATGCCCTATACCGTCCAAAGTGTCACGTTGACCAAATTCTTAAAAAGTAGAATAAAACAGAACAGGAAGGGTCCTTCAACCAGCATGAGGCAGACACAGAGGGAAGCTGGAAGTACCTGCTCTGTCCCGGATCTCCTCGGGGTGAGGTGTGCTGCCATGTGCTTTGCCTTGCTGCCTTATTCAGGCATGCACTTGCATTAACAAGGAGGAGTGGAGGTGGAGGCCAGTGTGGGTAATGTGAATGCTCCTCTACCACAAGCACCTGAGACGGGCAATGCCCATGTGTAGCTCAAGTTCCTGGTAGTTCTGGTCACTTCAGGCACACGGTGCACCTGGAGCCTTCTGGAGAAGCACAAATGTTATGCATCACGTGTAATACCCTGCTGAGTTGCGTGCCTTAGCACTACCTGTGCATTCTTGGGGGTTTCAAACACATTTTGTGTTAGGAGTAAATGCTGTTTTACTCCAATGGAGGTGGAGAAGGATCTCAAAATACCGAGGAGCTGTATTATGCTGGTGGTGGGGTGATGGGGGAGACCTGAACTTATGCAGCCCCATGAAGAGGTGGCGGCTTTGGGCATGGGCAAGATGTGAGCCTAGGCTGCGTGGCCGCATGCACAAGCCCATGGATTGGAGGTGAGGGTGGGTTGAGGTTCCCCGGGTCTGGTGGGGGGGAGTTGAGGCCACTTCCGTCCAGCAGACCACGCAGCGCACGGTGTCACTGCCCAGGCACTGCCAGAAACCCTCAGGGCAGCATTTGCCAAGAACATCAGTCTCAAAGTTAGTCACAAAAAAAAAAAAAAAAAGGAAAGAAAGAAAACTGAGGGGGATCTTTGTGTACCTGCATGGGTCTCTGCACAGAGGTGTGAGCTGGCTGCACGAGGGAAAAGCTAAGTTCTCACATGGCTTTTTTTTTTTTTTTTTTTTTTCTAAAGTAAATGTAAAAGTGCTTCTGGTTGCATTTTGAGTCACTGCAGGCTTTCTCTTGTTCTCCTGACATTCAAAACTCAGTATTCACACCATTTTTAAAGGAGCTGAGGGTGAACAAGAACCACTTCCTGGCTCTGGGCACCAGTACCTTCTGCTGCTCGCCTCCTGGGCCGCATCCTGCTCCTCCAGGCTCTCGCTGGGCTGCAGCGACGCTTCCTGTCCGGCTCCCCTGGGCAGAGGTAAATATAGCCGGAGGGCAGCATAATTACAGCAGAAGGAGGCGAGGAACGTGGCTGCCCTCCAGGTACCCGCGTCACGGGGAGCGGCAATGGTACGTGACTGGGATGGGGGGCTCCTCACCCCAAATCATGACCTGATGCGGCCCTGACTCCTTCCCTGGGGGATTTGCTTCTTTGCCTGTTTGGGGGTCCAGTCCCCTTCCCAAGCAGGGATGTGAGGTGGCGCCGGGTCTTTAGGGGCCGAGTTAAATACGGGCTGGACATGAGGAGCAAAACAACACGCTGTAATTGTTCGAGGTGCCTAAAATAAGGCCGGTGATGCACGCTTGCATCTGGCGGGGGCTAGGGATATAATTTGGTCGCAGGTCAAGAGGAAAACACGTCCCACGGTATCTGCGAGGGGAATCGGGTGAGGAGGAGGGGAACGTTGACAGGAGGGGCGCAAATTTAGCAAGGAAAACAGCGCAGGCCTGTCAGCTCATTAACGGCCAGCCCTGCCGCTCACCCCCCCTGCCACCAGGAGCTGTTTTTGGGGCCGGCGTCCCGGTGGAGGAAGCGTGGGAAGCCGCTTCCCGCCGACACCTCCGCACCCGGCCCTGGTGCCATTGGCTGCTGGCGGCCCAGGACAGCGGTTAAATGCCGGGGCAGCGGCGTCGGGCCAGCAGCACACGCGCTGCACGCTACCGCACGCGTCCGTGCCTTGGCTGCGTCGCACCGGCAGCGGGATGAAGGCTGCGCTGCTGGCACTGCTGATGCTGTGGGCTGCGGCCTGCGCCCACCCTGTGAGTACCCCTGTGCAGCCCCCGAGCCCCAAACCCCGCTGTTTCTGCCCCCCAAACTGACGTGAGGTGTTCTCTTGGTGTTTAGGTTCACAACCGCCTCTCCGCGCCCTTGGAGCCTGAGGTAAGGTGCCCACATCCCGTGGCAGTGGGACGTTCCCCTCGGGGAGAGCTGCTGCTGCTGTGGGTCTGGGAGCTTTGCCCATCAGTTTAGTTTTTTTTAAGCTGGAGGGGTTTCAGCTCAGGTGACTTTCTCTCTCCATGCATGTTTTCTATTAACCTGAAGCGCTATGCTATGCTTGTAGGAAAAAAAAAAAAAAAAAAAAAAAAAAAAAAAAGTTTCTATGCTCTCGACTTTTAGGCTACCCTGAGCTCAAAGCCTTCTTATTCATATATCTGTGCATGATGACCTGTCCCATCTCTGCAGGATGGTATGGCACCTAACACATAATGGGACAGTCTCTTGCAATGCCTGGCCCCAGCTAAGAAGGGCTGGATTTTTTTTCTCCCACCTGCAGCAGCAGAGGGGATGAGGTGGGAAGCGCTGTGGGTACACAGAGGCTTGCTTGGCTTAGGAGGCAACAATGCTCAGGCAACTTACATGCTGTTATTACCTGCAGGACACAGTGTCGGGGGATGAGGTTAAGGTACTGGGCCCCCTCCTTGGTGGTGGAAACCTTGGTCAGCTTCGTGCCAGTGTGGGGCCAAGGGACGGCGGTGACAGGGACCTTGCTGTTGGGAACCACGTGGAGCAGGACGTTGCCGAGCATGATGGGCTGCCTGCCTGGCCTGGGGATGAGGAGGACGACAGCGGGGATGACACCTTGGATGGTGAGGAGGGCGAAGGGCCCAGCTATGGCACTGGGGATGCTGGAGGACATGGTGACAGCAGCAGCAGCAGCAGCAGCGAGAGTGCAATGGCCCAGCACCGCTACAGCAGGTACCGTGGCAGCTTCAGGCGGGGAGGGGGCAGCAGCAGCAGCCAGGAGGATGAGGAGAGCATTGGCTTGGGCGGTGAAGGCATGCAGGGTGACGACCCCTCAGTTTTCGACAATCTGGGTGGAGGGCGACGCGTCCGGGGGGCCTCTGTTGGCCCCCGGGAGGACAGGGACAGCCGGTCCCCGGAGGCCGAGGACACTGACTCCACGGAGGACAGCCCCTCAGCCGAGGAGAAAAGCAACTCACAGGAGGACAGCCAGGCCAGCAGGTCTGGGGAGGACGAGGACAGCCACGATGAGGACAGGGATAGCCCCTCCAGGGAGGCCTCAGATGAGGAGGCCTCAGATGAGGAGGCCAAGGAGTCCACAGAGTCCGAAGAGGATGGCTCAGAGGAGGCAGTGAGTGCACCAGAGGGGCGCAGCAGCAGCAGGGAGGAGCAGGCGTCCCCTGAGGACAGGAGCGCACCATCTGACCTCGACAGCGAGGAAGAGCAGAGCAAGTCCAGGGAGGAGGAGGAGGAGGAGAGTAAATCCACAGAGGACAGCTTGGAATCAGAGGAGGATGGGAACGGCTCCAAACCTGATGAGGATGCTCCAAGCGAATCAGCCGAGAGCCACAGTGCATCCCCGGAGGGCAGTGACGAGGATGATGAGGATGAAGACAACACAACAGGCGAGGACAGCACATCCACAGAGAGCACCAACAGTGCATCCCCAGAGGATGAGGATGATGAGCAGAGCCGCTCCCAGGAGGATGCCAGCTCACCACGCAGCCTGGGTAGCGAGGGCCGCAAGCGGAGGCTGGACGCCTACCACAGAAAGCCAGCTGTTGACTATGATGACAACGACTGCCAGGATGGGTACTGACAGCGGCACATAACTTACTGGTTGTGTGGATGGGTCAGCTTCCTCCAGGGAAGATGCTATGGACAAAATGGGTGAGGGCTGGCCATGTGGGGCAGCCACCTGTGGGGGGATGCTGGACACGGGTAACACCCAAGTTCTGCATCGCAAGCGGATGCGTCCCAGCACTCTCCCTAAAACTGCCCACCTGTGCTGCACGGGGAGCTGTGTGTGGAGCGTGTCACACCACGTCAGGATGGGGTGTATGTAATATTTTGTAAGAACTGTACAGAAAGCATTCTATTGTATCCTTTTCATGTCAATGGCACTTACCTTTTCAAAACTGAAACGTATCCTGTGTATGTCTTCATCAACATTAAAAAACATCAGACCCCACTGCTGTTGGCTTTGCTGCTTTTCTTTCCCAGAAAGCTGGGGGGGGGGGGGGGGGCGGGAGAAGGAGCTGCTGGGCAAGAAGAGGTTATAACCCAAACTGGGCTCTGCCCCCAGCTAGGTGAGATTTGGGGTAGAAAAGCAGGAAATGGGCTGGGCTGTAGGAAGGTTGGGGTTGTGCTGTAAGGTGGGCAGGTTGGTGTGGGGTGCCTTTTTGCCATTTTGGGCACAAATCTGAGCTGCAGAGGGGTGCCGGGCGGGTGCCTCATGGGCCAGGCTGCGAGGTTCTCACGCACAGAGGGAAGAGGCACTGCTTTGTTTTATTGCAGCTGCGGGGAGCGGGTTTCTGGAGGAAGAGCTGAGCCTGGAAGAGGAGGCACCACCTGCTGCTGCCAGCCAAAACCCGGTGCTGTGCCATCTGCAAAGCACAAGGGAGTGCACGAGGTCCATTACGGCGTGCAGTACCCCTTACAGTGCGCACACCCCCAGAGCCTTCCTTTGCAAAAAACGAGCACCTGAGCTGGAAAGGGCGTGCTGTGCGCAGTCAGGTGGTTGGTTGCGAGCGTCGAAGCCCATCCATACAAGTTGCACAGTGACTGATCGGTGTGGGTTTTGGCACCGTCCTCCTGACATAGCAGCTTGGCCACGCACCGCACGCATTGCAGCCCTGTGCTGCTGCTGCTGGCACGGGCAGCATCCGACAGGTTCGGGTTTGCGACAGCTCCGTGATCGCGTGTCAGGGACCTGCCCTGTTTCTGTGTCCCTGCGTTTCAGGAGCATGCATTGCAGCCCCAGTCATTGCCTGCTTTTAGCCGGGTGCGTAAATAACATTAATTCCTCTGATGTGGTTTCGTGCCTCAGAGAAAATGGGAAATTATATGAAACGTGTGTTTGCAGTGGGCTGATGCCAGCATTTGGGTGCTAATACTTTAGCCAGATACCTGAAGAGTT
The DNA here is from genome assembly GCA_011076525.1 of Nettapus auritus. NCBI lineage: Eukaryota > Metazoa > Chordata > Aves > Anseriformes > Anatidae > Nettapus > Nettapus auritus. The sequence goes on from CM021768.1 coordinate 66,096,069, forward strand.
TTAGGTGCTCTCCCCTCCTGCTTTTACTCTAAAATTGACAGCTTGCTGAAAAAACAGCCAGTGCCATGCCCAGCTGTTGGGCTTTGGATCTGGGGGCACATGCCGCCCTTCTCCCTGCCACCTCCCGTGTAGAGTGAGCTTCTGCCTGTGTTTGCTTTACTTATTTTTGGTGCTGAGGTTTTCTGCCAGAATAGCTGCAGGGCGAGGAGATGGAACGGCACCGCCTTGCCGCGCTGCAAAAATACCAATTACAGGCGGGAACGTGCCGCTTGGCACCAGGACGGGGCGTCCCGGTGCGAGCCCCGAGGCGCGTGTCCTGTGGGGCAGAGCTCAGGGGTGCCTTCCCCATCCCGCTCCTCGTCCTTCTCCTCCTCCTTGGGGCTCCGGGGGGTCTGGTCTCCCAGCTCCATGTTCGTCATTGCCTGCAGTAATGAGCCCATTGTGGAGCCCCGGGTGTTGGGTTGCGGCACAGCGAGTTCCACGTGCGCCATCGCGGGTGGCATCGGGGGACGTGGGGACACCGGGGCTGGCTGGTGCTGGCTCTGCCCTGCCAGCTAAAGATAGGTGTGTGGGCACACGGTCATTATCCCCCGGCTTTTTTAGGGATTTTGGGTGAAATCAGCACTTTTAGAGTCAAAGTTCTTTTTTTAAAAGGCAGTGTCCCTCTAATTACATTACAGGTCGCCTCCTGCAGCCCAGCTCTGATTAAATTTAAACTCCAACCTGGGCAAGCTGTGCCTGTCCCCATCCCCACCTAGCCCTGTTTTATTTTATTTTATTTTTTTTTCCCTCTTTAACAAAGAGCACTGCAATGGCTTTGGAAAAATGTATTGTTTATATATTGTTGTTATATATATATAATTTTTTTTGCGGGTTTTCCTGGCCCAAGGCACCGGCCGAAAGCTGTGGCCAGCCCTGCTGCTCCCTTGTAATTACGGCTGCAGCAACACCGTGGGCTTTGAAGCCCGCTGGGCACATGCAGCTCTGCCCCACAGGCACATGCTTGCCACCGGGGCCACCGGTCCCCTGGGTGGCCGTGAGGGACCTCTCCGTCCCCTCAGATGTGGGAACGCCGGGAGCCCTTCCCCAACGTCTCCGTGCTGATGTGGGGACGAAGGCAAGGACAAAAAAACAATGCCTCACCCGTGCGGTCCCGACCTGGGGACAAGCTGACGGGAAGCGTTTAGTCTCCAGCCCCATCCCACCTCACACGTTTTTTATCACACTTCTGTCCCAGGCAGTGAGTTCACCAGGGGCTTCTCCAGGCAGCCCCATCCGTCAGGACTCAGCATTTTTTTGGTCCATGGTTTCGCCCAAGGGATTGTGGAAGCTGGGCCTCTGAGATCGCCATTTATTTACTTTTTTTGGTTGTTTTACAGAAAAAACAGCAGCAGAGTTTCCCAAAGAGGGAGGCAGCAGTAGCAAAAAAAAAACAAAACAAAACAAAACAAAACAAAACAAACAAAAAAAAAAAAAAAAAAAAACAACCCCGAAACCAGATTTCCCAATATTTATTTTAACCGAGGCCCAGGACGTTATTATACCCTCCAGCCATGGCCAGACCCTCAATTAAGTGCTGCGGCACATCCCTCCTGGCATCAGCACGGGGCTGGCCGTTGGCTTGAAGAGATTTGGGGGTTTTCTGGGGGCAGGGCCAGGGCAGGGCGGTGACTGTCTGGGGGGGGAAGGGGGGGCCCGCGGCTGCCTTATATCCCACAGGGCAGCGGCTGTGGGAAATCAGTGCCAGCCGACTCTCTGGGAGCCCCGGGTGCTGTAGAGCGTGAGTTTTTTCTATTTGGGGTTGCATGGATTTAATGTGCTTTGGGGGGCCGAGAGGGGGCATAGGGCATTTTCAGCCATTGTATGGCTGTATGGGATGGCTTGGAGATATGGGTCGGCTGCCTTTCACCCAACATCCTGGTGGCAATGGTGGGGACGCAGGGTAGGGACCGGCACCATTGACGCCATTTATGGGACACGGCTTCTCCAAGCAGTACCCTGTGCTTTTAGGAAGGGGTTGGCTGGGCACGGGAAGTGCAGGTGCCAATGTCCCCTCTGCCTTTTGGGGCATAGCGCTGGTGTTCCCCAGGCACGGTGCCAGCCTCTGCCTCTTCCTGCTGCTCCTGGCACCATGAGGACAGCGCTGCTGCTCGCCTGCCTGCTGGCCATGGCCTCCGCCTTCTCGGTGAGTGTGGGGACCATGGGGGGACCCCGACTCGAGACAGCCCGGGGCTGGCACCAACGCAGCCTTTCCCCCAGGTGAAGAGCTGGCTGCGGCGAGTGGGGGCGGACGACTCGGAGGAAAACGCGGTAGGGTTGCGCCCCAGCGGTGCTGGCGTCAGTGGGGTCACTGGATCCCTCCCCGAGTGATGGGGGTCCGCAGCGGGGGTTGACCCCAAGCAGTAGGGCTGATCCCCTCCTTCCTTTCCCCTGCAGGTGTTCAAGAACCGGCGCCGGTACTACCTGTACCGCTACGCCTACCTGCCGCAGCAACGCTACCAGGTGGGTCCACTGGGGGCTTCACGGGCGTCTCAGCCCCACTCCTGGGGGTTTTGCCCCCAAAATGCCCCCACACATCCGCACCAGAACCTGCAGGGGTGAGGCCGTGGGGCTTGTAACACTGATGGGACCCAGCTGCATGTTCTTCCTCTCCGTAGGGCAGCGACTCCTCAGAGGAAGAGGGGGACGGCTCGGAGGAAGAGGAGGAGGGGGAAGGTGGGGTGAGTACTGGCCATAGAGGGCCCTCTGGCCTGGAGAAGAAAAAATGTAGAGATTTGAGGGACTCACACCCACATGTCGTTGAATTTGGGGGAGAAAAAACAAAAATGCAACTGACACTGTGTCCCCTCCTGTCCCCATAGGTACCGTCCCACCCAGGAACCCAGGTGGCAGGCGAGGGGGTGGCCCCTGGGGATGGCGGGCCACGGGGGGATGCTGCACACCCCCAGAAGGTGAGCTCAGGGGGCGGGGGGATCAGTGTATGGCCTCCGAAGTGTATGGCCCCCTGAAATGCACAGCTGATGCTGGGTTATTCCTGTGTGCTGCAGGGCTGTAAGGGGGCCCTGAAGGGCAAGGGTGGGGATGAAGACAGCGATGAGGAGGAAGAGGAGGAGGAGGAAGAGGAGGAAGAGGTAGAGGAGCAGGAGAGCAGCGTCAATGGGACGAGCACCAACACCACGGCGGGGACAGAGGGGCCCCACAGCAACAGCACTGCAGCAGCCAAGGAGGAGGAGGAAGAAGAGGAGGAGGAGGAAGAGGAAGAGGAAGAGGAGGAAGAGGAGGAACCTGAAGCAACCACTGTGGCTGCCACCACCGGGCTGGATGAGGCGACCACGGCCGGTGATGGGGAGTACACTGAGGCCACCACGGCAGGGGAGCAGTGGGAGTACGTGGTGACGGCCGGGGGCCGCGGGGACGAGGGCCCCACTGAGGGCAGCTACGGGGACCACGAGGGTTACGCACGTGGGGACAGCTACCGGGCATACGAGGACGAGTACGGCTACTACAAGGGGCACGGCTACGATGTCTACGGCCAGGATTACTACTATAGCCAGTGAGCGCAGGAGCGCTCGGGATCGCGCAGCAGCCACCTCCCATTTTCTGTGTATCTCGCCAACCCAAATGCAATAAAGCAACTGAACGGAGCTGGCTCGTGAGGCGTGGTTTGCTTCTGGATAAGCGTTTTGGGTCAACAGGAGTGGCTGCAGCCCTGGGGGGTGGATGTGCCAGCATCGGGTCTAAGGGTCCCCGCGTGGCCCTGGTGTTCCCACGGCAGGGCTGGCCGGGCGCCAGGCTGCGAGCCACGCTAATTATCAGGCAATTGCGGTCCCCAGGGACAGATATTTATACACCGTGCTTTCTGTTTGCGCGGCCAGGTGGAACATTTGATAGCTGCCTGCCACCACAGGCTCATTTTTAGATGGAAATTACTGCCCCCCTCCCCAGCCCAGCATCCGCGGGCGCTCCCAGCCCTGACAAATGGCCCTGGGCAGGAGCTGATTGGCTCCAGGCCCCCCCTGGGCAACTTTAAATTTCAGCCAAGGGCACAGAGCCCCCAGCGTCGCCTGCGGGGACCAGCCTCTGAGGAGTACAGGTAACCCCCCTGCCCTGCTGCCCCTGGGGCCACCCACCCACACCACGGGTGCGGAGCCCTCCACAGGGTGATGCTGTGCCCCCAGGAGCTGCCCAGGATGCGCGCAGCCTTCCTCTGCCTCTGCCTGCTGGGCACCGTCCTGCCCACGCCCGTGAGTACGGTGCTGCCCACTGGGAGCAGCCCACCAAATAGCCCCATCCCCTGCCCAGTCCCACATCCCGTCTAATATCCCATTGAGCATCCCCTCCAGTATCCCATCTAACACCCTATTAACTACCCTCTTGAATACCCCATTATCCCATTGAATACCCCATTAATTATCCCATCGAATACCCCATTAACTATCCCTTCGAATACCCCATTAACTATCCCTTCGAATAACCCATTAACTATCCCTTCGAATAACCCATTAACAACTCTATTAAATTCCTCATTAACTACCCTATCAAATACGTCATTTATACATCAAATATCCCATTGAATACTGCCCATTGAATACCCCATCCAATACCATAATACCCCATCCAATAGCCCATTAACTATCCCATCATCTACCCCTGTAGCTACCCCATTAAGTACCCCATCGAATACCTCATCTATTACCCCATTAACTACCCCAGTGACTACCCCATTAGTGATCCCATTAACCCCCCAAGTGCTGAGGCAGCAGAGCCCGCAGCACCACTCAGATCCGCTTACCCCACGCTTTCCTGGGTAACACGCTGTGGCTCTCACTGGTGTTTTCCTGCCCACAGGTACCGCTGCCACTGGCCAGGGTGAGCGGGAACTGCATCGGACAGCACCGGGTAGGTCAGACCATGCCAAAAATCACATGGAAAATTGGAAAATGAAGCCAGGGGACATGGGACACATGAGCCTGGGAGGCATGTGAGGGAGGTGGTGGGAGCTGAACCCCACTGCAGGGAAGCTTCTGCCACCATTTTTAGGAGGAAATCATTTTTCCCTCTCCCCTCAGATACTGTTGAAAGGCTGCAACACCAAGCACGGCTTCTATATCTTCAAATATGTGTACTCGTTTTCCACACGGAGGAACCAGACGCAGATAAAGGTGAGAGGTGCCGGGGGTGGTGTGGGACCCCGGGGTGCGCCCACTGCCCCATGCCCACCCTCCCCATGCCCCCCACAGAAGGAAGAGGCTGATGAGCAGAGTGCCGTCCCCGTGCACCAGCCAGGAGAGAAGGATGGGGAGGCTCCGGTGCGAGGCAGCGGAGGCCGCTATGCACTGGAGGATGGGCACAGCCCCAAGCCTGAAAACCACAGCACCCCGGGTAGCCGCAGGGAGAGCTATGCTCCACGCCCGGGTGCCAGCACGCATGTGGGTCCCACCTTGGCTAGCTCGGAGGGCAGTGGTGACATGGATTTGGTGTCGCTGGAGGAGGTCAACGGTGGCGAGGACATCCTTCTGCAGAGCATCCACCCTGGTGGCCCCCGTGGGGACGGCGATGGAGGGGATGGGGGTGATGGTGGTGTGTGGGGGGTCCTGGTGGATGGGGCTGTGACAGCTGGAGGGGAGAGGGTCTCAGCTGCCAGAGGGGCTGGGGACGGGGGCAGTGGCGATATCACCACGCCTGGCCGAGGGCGGGCGGGCATCACAGGTGGCATGGGGACAGGACGCACTGCTGTCAGCTCTGTCACCGAGAAGGAGGAGGATGTCCGCATGGACGCTGAAGGCGTGGATGAGTTCGCGTACATTCCCGATGTGGGTGCCATCACCATCACCAGGGGGCTGCCGGGCAGTGCTAGTGTCGCACAGATCACCCCGGAGGATGAGGTGAAGATCTTCATTGGGAGGGCCAACATCCACACGGGTGAGCATGGTGGCACCCTGGGCAGCACCAGCGCTAGCAGTGAGGATGCCACCGTCCCCACTGTGGGGACCACTGGGCCCCAGGGGCAGCCTGAGGGACTGTCCACCACAGACACCCCACGCCACGGGGACAGCATCACCAGCAGCCCTGGGGGTGGCCATTCCACAGGGAACGATGGGAGCAGTGCCAACACTGTCCCCAGTGGACAAGGGTTGATGGTCCCCATCCCTGAGGGAAGCACCAAGGGTGAAGTTACTGTCACCGCAGTGGTCAAAGGCCATGGGGACCATGGTGACAAGGTGAGAGGTGAGGGGCCAAGGTCCAGGGGGAGGCCTGCTGTCACAATCGGGGGAGCCAGCAGCGTGGCGTCCTCAGGACTGACCACAGGGGACTGCAGCACTACTGCCAGCACACTGGCTGGGCACACGAGCGGGAGCGCCATTGCAGGGCAAGGAGGCAGCGAGGAGGTGGGGATGGCATCCCCAGTAAAGGACAGGCCCAAGGCCCGGCCGGAGGAAGCTGAACTCGGAAAGACGGCGAGGACGGAGGCAGCATCATCGCCCAGGAGGGCAGCGGCGAGGCTGGCCTCTGGCAGAGCCCACACAGGGGATGCTGTTGGGACCACCGCCAGAGTGCCGGGAGCCCCCAGGCCGTGGGGCAGTCCCCGAGCCCGGGCCCAGCACCCCGAGGGCAGCAAGGCATCGGCCTCAGCCTCTGCCTCAGCAGGGGGCTTCGTCCACCCACATGGAGGCCGGAGGCTGGTAGGTCTGGCGGCACTGGAGCGCTCCAGGCAGCTGGACCAGGTGAGGCACGCCGATGAGCTCCACCTGCACGAGCGGGCCCTGTACAGCCTCGGCGGGGTGGGGGGCAGCCCCCCAGTACCCCCCAGTGCCCACGCCAGCCACTGGAGCGCCGACAGCAGCCAGTCCTCGGAGGGGGAGCGAGGCAGCCGCAGCGGGAGTGGCGAGGAGGACGGGTGGGGAGCCCAGAGGGGGGCGGCGCGGTTCCACCATGGCCCCTCTGTGCCCCTCTGAGGTGCCACCAGTGTGTGTGTCCCCCTCCCGCCACCCCAAAAATCAGCAGTGTAACAAAGCGTGTGCTTGGCAGCGGCGTAGCAAAACGGTGAGGAAAGCCCCATGTCCTCCAGCCTCCAGCACGATGGAGAAATAAAGGCATTTCTGTCACTGAGGCTCTGCTGGCTTTTGTGCTCACAGTGGGGACTCGTGTGCCATGCGGGGCCCCGCAAGCAGCCCCCATGGACACAATTCCTACTCATCCGTCACCCATTGTGTCCCTGTGCTCTCCACTGGCGAGAGCTGGGCACCATCTAGTGGGAAAAGTCTTTTGGAGGGAGAGCAGCCAGGCGCACGTGGGCAGCTGTTTATTTGGGTAAATGCTTATGGGAGGAACGTCAGCCACGGGGGGTTTCCAGCCATGTTTAGCGCCTCAGCCCCTCAGCACACGGGGTGCAGAGGCTTTTGGCAGTGGCCTCAGCAGCAGAAAACCCCAGGCTTTGCAGCTTCGACCTCTTCCCAGGCCCTCCTGCAGCTGTTCCTGCCTGCAGCATGCACAGCTGTGCTGGGAGGAGCCCAGCCCCTCATCAGCAACACCCTGCCCCAGAGCTATTTATCCCCTGAGGAAACACTATCCCTCTTTTGAGGAGGACAGTGGCAGCAGCTCTTCATCTTGGCATAGCCACCAGCCTGTTTGCAAGCCCCACCTGGAGAGATGTGGTGCCATGGAGCTGGTGGGGCCACCACTACCATCACCCAGGTACTGCCAGTGCCTTTGTTTTAAAGTCAGGGGCACCCCAAAAGTGTGAGATGTTTGCTCTGTGCTCTCCGTGCAGCTCTCCTTGCTGTTGTTCTTGATTGCCTGCTTGCTCCCCATTAACATGGATGCAGTGATGCCGCAGCTCTTGTGTTGGGAAACGTCTTGTCCTGCCCTCCTGGGTCTAGAGGGGTTGGAGAGATGCTGCAAGCAGATGGTGGTAGGGTTTTGGATAACTGTAATTAATACCCAGGCTGTTTCATCTCCAGAGGTGTCTCCAAAGGGCTCCCATCTGCCTTGTGCTGGGCTGAGTAGGGAGAGTCACGCCTTCCTCCGCTCCTCATGCGGTTGGTGTAGCAGGCAGAGAGTTTCAGGGTTTCCTGGCACCACAAGGAGGTAGCACAGCCTTTGCCATGCAGCTCCAGGCACCAAGAGCAAGGTCCCTGACCTTTTTGCCATCTCACGCGCACCAGAGGAAGCCAGGATGGGCAGCAGTGCTGCTGGGGCTGCTCTGTCAGCAAGCAGTGTGGCCAGAGCTGGCATGCTGACCTTGCTGATGGCACTGAGAAAACATGATTCACGAGCCGGGAGGCTGATGGAAAATCTCATCTTGCAGTCTGTTGCACCTCTGGAGTGTCTCAGAAGTTATTTGTGTTTCCTTGCCCTTCTGTACTTTAAGGGGCAAGGTTGGAGCTCAGCTCCTCTGGGGTCTGGATGCTTCTCCGAAACACATGGGTGAGGCTGGTGCTTGCCCTGGTTGGCTTTTTTCACATGCCTTGTTGGTGAAGGTGACCAGGAGGTAGGGCAGAGTGTGCCTCTCAGAATCCCTGCCTGCTTCTGAAGCACGGCTAGACCAGTCACGGCCTCCACAAATGCAGCTGAAAGGGGATTTTGCTGCTAAATGCTTGCTGGAAGCCCCAGGTCTTTGGAAAAACCCTTGCTGAGCCTTGGTTGTCAGTGTTTTGTAACACAATAACCTCCTGGACCTAATGGGCCAGAACATGGTAAAACAGGCGCAAGAGGGATGCCTTTTGAGTGACTGACTTTCAGCAGGAGCTTGCATTTCCAGAAGCTCTCAGGCTTTGTCCTGTGGTCTTTGTGCGGATCCCTGGAAATCAAAATATTTGCCTGCTCAGTTCCCCGCTCTTACCTTTCTCCCCACTGCTGTTCTTGTTTCCGAAAGCACAGCTTGGATCTCAGCGCTCCTTGCACGAAGGCCAGGGGGAGGCAGTGACTGTGAGGAGGGCTGATTCTGGTTGCTGCTCAGAACTGGGCTGATTTGGGGAATTCTGCAAGAGTATCCCATGCCCCGGTGGATGCTGCGTGTGGATTGTCAGGGCTGGTGTTTGTACACAAGTTTTACAACTGCTTGGGATCAGAAAGAGGTTTGTCATGTCGAGCAGTGGCTCATGAGAACACGCATGTTGTGGCACATGTTTACTCTGTGGAGAATTGCATTTATAGACTGGGGGGAACAAGCTGCTCCCAGTGAGCCAGCTGTCATTATAGGTTATGGCAGCCCTTCCCAGACCACTGCCTTAAACAGGAAGGCAGAGAGACGTCTGCCCTCTCTTCAGTTTTACAAACCAAACCCATCACAGTGTTTTGAAATGCTCAAACCAGAGCTCAGAATAACCCCATTCCTGTGCTTCGGTTTGTATGTGCAATTATACCTTGCAACAGGAAGAAAACCATGTTAATTACATTTCACAGAAAACACGTTTCTCTTCTGCTTTCCTAGACCGTCCTGCAGGGAGATTACTGTGTTGAAATAAAAACACAAACAAGCCAACCGACTGCTGTTTTCATTGGAAAGCCCCGTTTCCCCCGGCCACTCATCAGAGTAGGCTCTGCTCGGGTGAAGAGATTTCCTGGAGAGTAACAGTTGAACAACCTGCAGGAGAAATGCTCCTTCCAGGCACTGCTCTCTTCCAGACCCTGTTTTCAGCTGTTTTAACACCAGAGTACTCCTAATACCTTTCCCACTGGAGGCTTGGCTACCTGGGCAGCCTGCTGGGGTGGGCAGCTGGGAGGAGAAGATCAAGACATGAGAGTGTGGTATGGGTGGCGGAACTGGTGCTCATCGGTGTGGTTTTTCAAGAATAATGGCTTTAATGGGCAATAACACCAATACAGGAGGAGTAAGCGGAGAAGAGTGAACGAGAGAGTTACTGAGACGTAGTGGAGCATTGTGTACTGTTTGAGTGGGGGCATCTTGAAGATGCTCCTGAGCACTAGAGGGTACAATCCTTTGAAATGCAGCACAGGTGGACACTTCTTAGCCAAGAGCTAAAAAAATGTGTTGGGATGCCTCACGTATGGCTGAAAAATGAAAAATTAACCCAAACATGTGACGAAGGTGCAAGGTCTTAGAAGCGAGCCATGGCCACTGCAATGGCGAATAGGAGAAATGCTTGCAGCACATCTGCTGGATGGCAGGATTTGGCCCAACGCAAGCTGTTGGGCTTGGGTTCCTCGTGCCCCAACTAATTGCTGCGTGTGGATGGCGTGGGGCAGCGGGTGCAGACGGGCTAATTGTCTGCAGGCCATGTGGTGGTGAAACAGGAGCAGCCCTGCTGTCTGAGGCTTCAATTTGCTTTGTCTGCACAGCCTACGTAACAGAAAGCTGCCCAACACACAGTCCCTGTGTGTATGAATGCAGCTTTTCCACACCGAAGTCTATGGGGAGGACTTCCCGCTAGAGTTTAGAAGCGATGGCCGCAGAAAGCAATTAGGTGGCCAGGTTTCTGTTTGTTCTGCCATTCTGTATCTGTGGTGTTTGCTGCTAGGATCTACGCTGATGGGAAACCAATGTGCTGGGAGAAATGCTGGCATAGCTGTGGGTTGAGAGTGAGATCTGAGCACCTCTGGGGCTTCTGTGCCCCGTCTGATGTGTGGGCAGCATGGAGCTGGGGCTGACAAAAAAAAAAAGGGGGGGGAGGATGGGGGGGGGGGGTGAACTACCACTTCTCTTAGAGCTGGCTCCTTTCTTTCAAACCTTACCCAGGACATGATAGCTGCACAACCTGTGAGGAAATGTGTGTCCTTTGCAGCAGCGCTGCGAGGTCGGGCCTGCACAGAGCCACAACGAATCTGACCTGTGCTGAAAGCAATGCAAGTTACACACCACGACATGAGGGGTGGGAAGGGTTGGTAGACATCAAGTTGAATGAAAGGCTAGTTCAGAGAGCGGTTTCCATCAGGATGTTGATGCTACTGTCTCTTGGTTATAGTCACCTTTGGTGGAAAATCTAATTGCAATCATTTTAAGAGCCCAGACCATCCAGTAGGCATGTCTTTGGAAAAGGGTGACTCAACTGGAAAAGCAGCCGTGCTGCCTCCCAGTGAAACTCACAGTGTTTGCCGAAAAGCCACAGGGAGTGTTCTCTGCACAGCCCACCTTGTCCTGCTCTTGCTTCTGAGACCTGGTCCCACTTGTCCTCCTACATGAATCTGTGAAATGGTACCAAGTCTGTGTTACCCTGCAGCCTCCTGCGATGGCAGTGACCTAGCAGAGAGGCTGGGAGGTTGGAAGGTATGCCTGAAAACAACCACTGTGTCTGCTTGGGGTGCGAGCAGAGGAGATGCCCACACCCATGACTACGTGTGGGAATTTGCCCCTCCTCTTCCCATCTTCTCTCAAGCAGGGGGCTTGGGTTATTTGCGTTAGGACTTTTGACGTACTGTACAGGAGCATGCTCCGGGTCTCTCTTGTTGCTGTGATTTTCCATTTGTTTTGTAGCTTCCGTGTGACTCAGAACTCCAGAATTTCATTTGGGACAGAAAGGGGAACGTAACTTATTAACTGCATGTGGATGTGTTTCTATATCCATGCCTGAGTGCACGCACGGCTGTGGCAGAGTCCAAGCGCAGCAGCATTGCAGGAAGCTCGCTCCCATCGTGCTGTCAGCCCTCGATGCAGTTGTGACTCCAGTTTCAAACCAGAAAAAATACCTCGTGTGTGCCCCTGCATAACAGAGCCTGCCCATGGGAGCTTGACACCTTTTGACAAATGCTGAACAAGGAAGAACACTCTTGCCAGGGCTTGTTAATCTGAGCAGCATTGCTGACTTGCACCCTGCTCTGCGTTTTGCCATAGCCACCATCTGATTTTTTAATTTTTCCTCCTGCTTTTCATATCCATATGCTGCTGTTAGGGTGATGCAGCAGGGTGAAGCACTGGGGAGCTGTGTGGGTCAGGTGCTGCTGCGTTGGTGCTACTGAAGGTGCAGGTGCCAGTGTTTCTGCTGCTCCTCAGGGGCATGGCCAATGTTGCTCAGCAGCTCTGCCACTGCACCCTGTCCTGAGATGAGACCAACCAAGCTCCCAAAAAACATCTTGCTTCCTCCTGTTGTCTAATCGATAGCTTAGATGTGAGTTAGGCTGTGTTTCAACATCAGCTATTTTGGTACAACAGATCAAATTTCTCCATACAGAACGGATGTTGCTTCCCAAAATTGCTTGTCATCTTCTGTGCTCACATTTTCCATGGGTGAGGAGAAGTCACTTGACCTCTTGGTGATAAACAAGGCTCCGTGAGCAAACTGCACTTCTGGCTTGTTATTTATTGGCCTGTAATGTTGTTCCTAATGCAAAGATCCATGATGCCTCTCCAGGGCTGGTTGCCCTGGTGGCTGTCCCTTCTTGCCGTTTGCTTTCGAGCCTGCTCATTAACCAAGTTTCTTAGACTTTCCTTTCCTCTAGTTAATGTATAGCTCCAGTGCGCTTCCTGCTTTGCGTCCCTGTGCCAACCACAGTTTGCCATTTATTCTGCTAAATTTATAGCTGTAAGCTCAACCGATAATCTTTCTAGGTAGCCACTATGAATTATGTGCAAAATGTTATTTCTTAAATCTGGATGTGATTATCTTTTTTTTTTTTCCCAAAAAAACCCTCCCTTCCTCAGGGCACTGGAAAGCAAGGAAGGAGAGCAGGAGCTTGTCCTTTGAGCGTGGCATGGTTGCTGGGGGAGCAAGTATACGATTAGGAAACTGAATCTGTCCCTTGACTTGCGAATGGCAATATCTCTCTTGGGTGTGAGTGACTACTTCCCATTCCAGCAAAAAAAAAAAAAAAATAAAAATAAAAAATTACATTCGTAATATTTTTTTAACACAATTTTAGGTAGAACAGGAGGAGAAAGTGCTGGATGCGAGGGATGTTTTATACCAGCTCATTGCTTGCACAGGGTGTTGGAGGTGTTTGTCCTGATGCTAATTAAAACAGGTTGCCCTGATGAGCAGGAGCTATCTTGCCTTTCCAGCCTGGAGCTGAGCCTCCGGTGGGGAGCCTCTCCCAACTCGGGCAGGATGCCTTGACCCTGGCCTGATGGTTTTTGGTTCTCCCACAAAATCAGATCAGCCTTTCCACCAAGCTACTTCCTCTCCAAACCCAGTCCCCAGGTCTCTAATTTCCTTTCACCGGGTCCACGAAAGGATTTTTCCTCCCACTCCTAATGCAGTGCCCAGGAGAGATGTTTGCTTTCACACTGACTCAGTGCTGCATCCGTCCCCTTCCCACCACAGCGGCCCCAGACTGAAAACCATGAAAACTGCTCGCAAAAAAACCTGACACCATGCGAAAGCAGGGTGGTTTCTGGTGCTCAGCCCAGGCTGGGTCCACGTTCAGGTTCAGTGGCGGGGTCACAGCCCATCCTGGCAGTCCTGCACCTCATCTCAGCTCGTGTTTCACCTTCCCCAGCCCTTCTGGAGATGGAGAAGCACAAGCAGGATGTGGACAACAGGTCTTGTGTGCGGGTAACCACAGACCGGCGTGGTGCAGTGCCTGGCACTGCTCCAAATTACCCGGTCGGTGCTGGTCCCTGCCAGGAGGTGCTGGGAAAGGCTGTCCTGTTCAGCGTTTGCCTCTGGCATGGGTAGCAGCTTTTCGGGGGGGGCTCTCTGCTCCCTGTTCCCTCTGCTAGGTGGAACGGTTGTCTTGTGACTTTCCAGCAGTTTCACAATGCAGAGTGAGGCCATGTTCTTTCCATGCCCATTCTGCACACGTGGACCTTTCCATTAGTGTCCTCTCTCCCTGGGAGGAGAAAATTGTGCTGTGGGGATAGGAAACGGGCGCTGAGATGGCAGGGGAGCAGGAGAGGGAAGTGACTCGTCACCATGCTTTCACAGAATCACAGAAAAGTCTAGGTTGGAAGAGACCTACAAGATCACCGAGTCCAACCTCTGACCTGACACTAACAAATCATCCCCTAAACCATATCCCTAAGCTCTACATCTAAACGTCTTTTAAAGACCTCCAGGGATGGTGACTCCACCACTTCCCTGGGCAGCCTATTCCAGTGACTAACAACCCTTTCTGTAAAGAAGTTCTTCCTAATATCCAACCTAAACCTCCCCTGGCACAACTTTAGCCCATTCCCCCTTGTCCTGTCACCAGGCACATGGGAGAACAGACCAACCGCCACCTCGCTACAGCCTCCTTTCAGGTACCCGTAGAGTGCGATAAGGTCGCCCCTGAGCCTCCTCTTCTCCAGGCTAAATAGTCCCAGCTCCCTCAGCCGCTCCCTGTAAGACTTGTTCTCCAGACCCTTCACCAGCTTCGTAGCCCTTCTCTGGACTCACTCAAGCACCTCCATGTCCTTCTGGTAGTGAGGGGCCCAAAACTGAACACAGTACTCGAGGTGCAGCCTCACCAGAGCCGAGTACAGGGGGACAATCACATCCCTGGACCTGCTGGCCATCCCTGCTCTAAAAGCAGTCTTCTGCAAAGCTGCCTCTGCTTAGGTTGCCCTCGGTTGCATGAGCAGGCAGGGTGCTGGTGACTTTCTAGGAGCACCTGGAAGCGCAGGTCTTGTGGGCTTTCTGCAGCAGCGTTCAGGCTTCAGAGCCTCAAGAGAGCTGCTTCAGCCCAGCCCCTGCTGGGGTGCTACAAGCCTCACCCTCCGGCTCTCAAACAACTGGATTTTAGGGGTTACGTGCACTACAGAATGGCACTGCTGCGGAGGAATCATGCACAGCCTGTGTGTTTTTGCCTGCTGCGTTTGTTTCTAATAGTAGTCCGGTCAGTTTCCTAAATTTTCCAGTTGAAACAAATGCAATTCTTGTCCTGTCAGCTGGGCGCTGAAGCACAGCAGTACCGCAGTGTCTTCAGCCTTGCTCCTTGTGCCGCGGAGTACCATATGGGAAAATAACACAACTGCCCTGTGCTGCTTTGGCTCCTGCAGCCACCCCGCTGGCTTTGGTATTAGATCACATGAATTTCAGCAGGGAAAAAAGATGCAGAGAAGTTGATTATTATTGTTATTATTTTATGTCTGGCTTTGAAAGCTAGGAGACTTGTAGGGCTCCATTTTAGGAAGCTACAGACAGCTGGGCTGTATTTACGCTCTAGGAGGAGCAGGCTCTTGGCTATCCTAGAGCTGTGATCTGGCTGAGGCCATCCAGCCTCATGGATTTCTGGCCTACAGCCGTATGGCATTTTTTCATATTTCTTTTCTCTTTTATTTATGTATGTATGTATTTATTTATTTAGTCCTCTGTTTTTGAGAAGGACTGAAAACGGCAAACATGTAGCAGCTAGTCTCAGGGGGTCAGAAGGAGCAAGCCGATGGGCGCTCCGCGTACAGGGGAAGGAAATGGCAGACCAAAGCTGGTGCTATCTGTCAAACTTTGGCATTTTCTCGTCCGCTGGCTGCTTACATCTGGGTTGTTTTCCCAGAAAGTCTGCTTTCCGTCCCTATCCATCACTTTTGGGCCAGCATTGTTCCTGGAGTGGCGAGCGCTGGTGCTGGGTATGTGGGATGCTGAAATCCCCTTTGGATCCTGAGCAAGGGTTAAATGGTGCTTGCCTTGGCAGCTGCACTGCACAGCAGAACAGAAATGTTATTGCCTCATGTATTCCGGTATTGGGTGCTGCAATAAGCAGCAGTCATAGCTCCCCGCATCATTCTGCAATGGCCGCATCACTCCACACAACATGCTAGTGGTGCAAGAATGTTTTGGTTTTCATCTGTTTTTCATAGAAACTAGTATTTTCTAAGCCTGCTTTTCTTTGGGATGCTGTAGCTGCAGAGCAGTTGTTTATAAGAGCACTGCCAAGTTGGGGTTTCTTGGGTTTTCTCCTTGACAGCGTTTGTAATGCTGCTGAAAAAAATAACCTCTGTCCTGGCCTTAGTCACAGCCAAGCAGAGGATGCTGCTCTGGTCCCAGAGTGCAGCTGGAGCTGTTGCTCAGCCCGATGTGCTGAATGGGGTCCAGGGCAAGTAGGAAACCCAGGCTGAATTGTACCCATAGGACTGATGGCTGTGGGACAACAAGGCGAGCAGGGCCAATATGGGAAAGGTCAGGAGGGCTGTCTCCTGAAGGACTGGGTATTTCAGGTACTGCAGGCAGGGGTCCCCCATGCCCAGGATGGAGCAGGAATTTGGGAGCTTAATGTGGAAAGTGAAAATGGTGGAAGTCTACCCCCTTTCTGTTCCACTTGTTGCTTATCTCTGACAGGATGAGAAGCACTGCCTCCTGCCAAGACACAGGAATTTCTCGGCTGGGCAAAACAATTTACAGGATGAATAACCACATAATGACGGGCATGAGACAAGTGCTAAATTTACTACAGCTCCATACTAGCTGATCTTGCATAAAATGAAGCTCTTTAGTAATAACTGTCGCTGCATGTCCTGCTCCTGAATTAGTGCAAAACATGACTATTGTTCTCCGTCTCTTACAAAATCAGCCCCGTGGCCTTGGCAGCGGTGTTCAGAAGCACAGCCATCTCCTAGCAGGCTGGAAACACCAGTTGCTTGCCAGAAACAACTCCCTGGGGTTCATGTCATGTCTCTTGTGAGAGACAACAGCCATATCAATGTATGATTGACTGGCTGTATCAGCTACTACCTAATGCTGAAGCTAAAATATCTGAAGAACACCCACCTGCAGCTGTAGGCCTGCGTTTGCATCCAAGGTCTTCCGTAAACAGCCTGCTTTCCAAAAACATTGAGCTGCAGATGTGATGGGATGACAGAAGCCATCTAAATCCTCAGGAAACCTCTGTTCCTGAAGGCTTTTATGCTTTAAAAATCTTTCACAAGGTAGTAAATAGTGATTCCGCTACTCCAAAAATGAAAGCTACGACAGCCCTCATCCAGGTGGACACATGCATGGGCTCATGAATGTACAGAGCTGTTAGTGACGTACTAGCTTTTTACCCAATTCTCCTACACTATTAACTTAAATTATTAAGGTGACATTATTAAGCAGACTAAGTTAAACTTATAATTGTTGTTGATGTGAGCTCAAAAATATAATGAGGTAGGTCTGTGTGATGCTGTGGAGGACAGTCACTGAGCTAACGGGTGTGTTTCTGGTGGTGTTTCCAAATGACCAACACAAGAGTTGGTAAGCACAGTGTAACTGGTGACAGAAGCCATGACAAGGTGTCTATTTCACTGCTGCTAGACCAAGGACAGACAGCCATTCTCTCAGAAAATGAACATCTTCAGGGATGTTAAGCTGCAAAATCAAACATTAACCAGGTACCGGAAATGAGGAGAAAGATAAGGGCTTTGAGGCAGCTATGAATATTTTGCCCTCTAAAATGACTGCTGGGAAGGTTTCTCTGTGCTTTAATGGCATGGCTGTGTTATTTTAAGGCACACCAGTTAGAAGGGGGTCTGTGAGTCTGGTAGCAAGTCACAGACTGGGCAGGGAGACCTGCAACAGTGACTGTCCAGGTGAGGTGCTACCAGAACAGACCTGTCACCCACTGGCAGAGCTCGCAGGGTGGCAGGTGTGGAATTTCATCCCACAATATCTCTTTGTTCCCAATAGTCATGGCACTTCTTGAGACGGAATATATACCTTGATTTGGTCCTTGGAAAGGGTCCTGCAGCAGGCTCAGCGCAGCAGACAGCTGCAGCAGGTGACTCAAATGGTCCAGCTGAAAGAATGAATGAAACTGGAAAGGACCCAGAGGGGATACTACTGAATGGAAACAGAGAGAATTTCAGATAAAGGTGCACAACCCCTTTTTAATTAGCATATCAGTGGATCTGGTGTGCCTTTCCAAACAAGTTTCTGGAAGCAGAAAGCTTATTGAGACAGATTAATATTGTTTTCTCGTTCAGACTGAAAAGGCAGAAAGCTGTCTTCTGTGCCCTGCCTTTGCAATTCCTGCTGTAAGATGTATACATGCTGAGCAAATCTCCTTAATACCTTTTTGGGGAGCTTTATGTTCAGGTCTTCCTGCAGGCATTATGCATCCCTACCCCTTACAGAACAGGGCGTGAAAAGTTTCTGGGAAGCAGGGCTCTACCTCCTTACAAAAGGAGGACGGATGTGCCCCGAAGTCCTCCTACACGATACCAACTGCTGTGCATTCAACAAACCTGCTGGTTAATGATCTTGCCCATAAGTAATGTTTTAACCATAGAGTGGCTTTTGTTTGCTTCAAAAGCCACAAAGCCAAAGAGGAAGTGTAGGAGAACGTGGGCAAGACGGTGGCCAGGAGCCTCATGACCTCAGCTTTTTCCGCCACACAGGGATTGGTGGCCCGTCTCAGGGACAGGGTTTAAATTCCGCATGGTTGCAGATGCCAGGCAGGCAGGGACGAAGGGAGAAAGCCAGAGCTTCTTGCAGCCAACGAGCAGGAGCTGCTGCTGGGATCACTGGGAGCCCACCTGCTACAGCAGACTTCTCCAGCACCAGAAAAGGTAATTTTTTGCTTTTTCACCCAATGCATGCCATTCTGTCTGTAGCTTCAGCCAAGGCGAACTTCCAGAGCTGCATTGCTGGGCAGGAACATTAGATGTTTCTCTGTGGGAAAAGGTCTGCTTCTAGAGGGAGAATGTGGTTGCTGAAGCAATACAGAGTACCACAAAATAATAATAATAATTAAAAAAAAAAACAACACAGTTTTAAATCTGTGCGCTGATAGATACCAGGAGGTTACTGAAAACCCTGAAAGTTTCCTTCTGCATGTAACCGCAGCCTTGTAATATCCCAGCTTCTCCTGGCAGGCTTGCAGTTGGTGCTGCATGCTACTGAAGGGGTGGGATGTGTGCCCTTCTCTGTGTATGTCTTGGGACTGCAGTACCTCTAATAGAGAGTCCTACCTTACTGCCAGGCTTATTAATGTGTTTTAAATGTCTCTAGTAGCCTTTCATTTCTGCTATGACTTACTAAAGTTTTAAATGCTCTTTGTTCATTGCAGAGCTGGCTTAGCTTGTCAGGGATGTTGTTTATCGTGGAAATTGGTCTGTCAGCACCAAAATTTACTGCAGCTCAGCACTGTCCCACAGGCACCACTCTTATCAAATTGCTAAAAGTGCAGTGTGAGCAGTTATTTCACTTCATCTCCTGCTTGGAAATGCAGGTAGTTTTGTTCAAAATTCTGCAGGGGAAATGAAAGTCTACCCATAAAAGCAGTTTCTGTTCACGTAAAGTGAATTTACTCACAACCACTCTAGTTAATAATTCTGAAAACTAGTTTTGAAGTAACTGAAAAACAAATCCAAGCTGGGTTTATGTTGTCTGGTCTCTTGATGAAATGATGTTAACTCGATGATAACAAACCCTTACTGACCTGCACAGCACCTTATTTTTCAGAAGAGGTCTACTTGTCCTCTCAGAGGGATTGCTCTCCCCATTGCTCATCAATTTTCAATATCTGCTTTTAAGTTTCTTGTAGCTTTTGAGTTGCTAAGTCTTTGCAAAACCTGCTAGTTGGGGGACAGAGGAATAAGATGGCAATGGGCAGGATGAATCAGAGTTAGAGAGTTGCTCTAGGCACAGTAAAGAACACCAAGAGAAAGAAAAAGCCTATGAAAGCCTATGGCTTTTTTTTTTTTTTTTTTTTTTTGTGGTAGTTTACCTCATTGACTTATCATTGCAACTTATTTTCCAGGTAAAACATCACAATGAAGGTGGCAGTTCTTTGCTTATGCCTTATCAGCGTTGCTGCTGCATGGCCGGTGAGTACATCATAAATGTGTATTAGTGATCACTTGCAATATTTTGTGTACATTAGCAAGAAATTAATATTCATAAACCCTTTTTCTCTTTCCTCTCTTCAAGATTAAATCCAAGCAGCATGCCATTTCTGCCAGCTCTGAAGAAAAATATGTAAGTTTCTTTGTCCTTCTGTTCTATCTGATGTTTTTAATAAAGCAGTTGTGATTTATGGTACTAAACACTAGTGTGGGTTGGATAACATCTAGTGTTAGAAGAGCACTGCAACCCAGTTCCTGTGAATTTTGGAGTGGTGTGGGCAAATGATATTCATCTTGTATAGAGCTACTTGACTTATACCCAATCACTAACTACTAAACTTGTAAAATCAATTATTTTCTCTGAGAACCAACTACTGCATTTAGTCTGGGGCCTTGATGGTGAGGGAGATAGGTTACTGTAGGGAAAAGAGCCTGAGAATGAGCAGAAACCACAGTGTTTAGATATAACACCAAATGTCACTAAAATGAGCACAGGCACATCTGCTGTACTATACTATTTGGATCTAACGTTCATCTGGGATTGTGGCTTGTTCCCAGTCCTCTCCCTGTGGCAGGGGATGGTTGAGGACACATCCTGTATGAACAGAGTACGTGCTGCAGCTGCCACACCTGCATGAACACAGATTGCGCAGTGCCGGCAGCTTCACCGGCTCCGCTCTGCTCCTCTGTGTATTAAAACCTCCTTTCCTTCTCCTGAAGGACCCCACGGGCCATCACTCACACAGACACCACCACGACCTTGTGAATTCTCACTCTCAAGAGCTCCTGCAGCACCCACAGAATGACCTGGCATCACTTCAGCAGGTACGCCCAACTGACTGGGGGAGAAAGTGTGGCATCTTTCAATGCCAAACCTCGCGATTTAGGATTAAGTGCTTAAAGAATAGTGAGCTTGTTTATCAGCTCCACTGAATGTTCCTCTTTGTGCTAATATAGTGAGTTTTCTGTTGTTTTCAGACTCTTTACTCTTCAGAGGAAAATGCTGAAAATGTCCCAGTAAAACCGGTAAGTGTTTTGGATAGCTAAATGCCAGCTGAGCTCTCCAGGGCAGCCAGTGCATAGCAGTACTTGCTCTCCTCAGCCAAATGCAGTTCTTGTGGTAACATTTCCCCCTAAATAAAGCAAGGCTTCAGGCAGGATGGGGGAAATTAGGAACAGTTTGGGCACTTAGGTCTGCAACAGTGCCTAAGCAATTGGGTTAGCAGGAGGGATGTTGCTCGGCATGCCTTGGTGTATGTCAATTTGACTGATGCATGGTTAATGCTTTCCAGCACTTTCCTGACGTGCCAAGCAAGAGCCACGAGGCTGTGGATGATGACAACGATGATGATGATAACGATTCCAATGACACCGACGAGTCTGATGAGGTTGTCACAGACTTTCCCACAGACGCGCCAGTAACGGCACCCTTCCCTCCCTTTCCTTTCACCCGTGGGGACAACGCAGGCAGGGGCGACAGCGTGGCATACAGGATGAAGGCCAAAGCCAGCATGGTGAAATCAAGCAAGCTCCGCAAAGCTGCCAGAAAGGTGAATGGGGCTGTGCAGCGGGTATTGGAAAAGGGTGGTGAAGATGAGAATGGAGATATCTTATGGGAGGCAGCTCTGAAAAGGATTGGTGGGAGGGAAAGGCAGTCGTAACCAGAGGGGTGCCTTTCCTCTCTCTGAACACCCCCAGTCACTGAGGGCTGTGGACATGCAGAGGCAGGAGCACAGCCCGCTGCTGCAAGCAAGGTGGTAATGCCGGTTGCACTGCCCTGATGTGCTTGCATGCAGGAAATCTGAGTCCAGGATCAGACCTGAGTTTCTTATTACATGACTGGTTTGTGGAAGTCCTCACTGTCTCAGAGCAGAGGTGTAGCACTGCAGCACAGGTGGCGGGCGGCTGATGGCTCTTCATTTTCCCTTTGTGCAATGCAGCTCATCGCAGACGATGCCACAGAGGAAGAGGAGAGTGCCCTGCATGGGGACAGCCAGCAAGTGGGGCTCTGGCAGCAGGAACTGTCTGTGCACCGTGCCCCAGGGAAGCGCGCTGTCAGTGGAGAGTGGCTGGACAAGAGCCATGAGCGGGACAGCAGCGAGCTCACCCGCCACCAGAGCATGGAAAATGACAGCCGTCAGAAATTCGACAGCCCCGAGGTTGAGGGAGGTGACAGCAAGGATGGTGCCAAAGATAGCCATCATAGCATGGAGAGCAGGGAGAGACGGGCCAGTGCGGCTGCCAGCATCCCCACCATTGATGACACCAGCAACCAGACGTTGGAGAGTGCTGAGAATTCTCGAGAGCATCACAGCATTGAAAACAACGAAGTCACAATTTAAGGGGAATCTGGTGTGTCCCTTCTTTCTGTAATTTCTGCCAAAGTGTGGGGCTGGGGGAGAGCAGATCTGCTGTGGTATCTGTAAATGCAGAGCACGTGGCAATGCTCGAGTTAGGGTGCGCTGCTTCCTTAGGCACCCAGCCAGGCTGTGGCAGGGTGCTGGGGAGCGGTGCCTCCGGGGGATGCTGCGCATCCTGCTGCCTGTGTATATTTTGTAACCGGATTTAAATAAAACCACGAAAAAAACATTCCTCAGGGTTGTGTTGCTGCGTATGGGGGGGGGGGGGGGGGGG
>CM021768.1:66118738-66146654 GCA_011076525.1 Nettapus auritus
GCAGGGGCCGCCCGACGGCGCCGCGCCGCACCGGGCCGCCTGGGCCAAGCGGCTGGCCCGGCGCCTGCGAGGTGAGAGCCCCGGCGGGCTGCCCGCCGCCCCCTTCCTCGCCGGCTGCCTCTCCTCCGCACCTCGCGCTTCTGGAGCCCTCTGGGTCGCTGGGGTGTTTTGCCTGGGTGCAAGGCGGATTTGCGGAGGGTTTGGATGTGGGGATCTTGGCAGCAGATGCTAGCGGGAGGCTGCTTCAGTGAACTAAGTTGCTTTATCACGAGACCAGAATGCCCAGGGGAATAACGCAAGTGATGATTGCACGTTATGCACTGACTGACAGTGCTCTGCTCGGATCCTGCAGTGGTGCCTTCGGCTTAGTGACACACTGAGGTCTATAAATGGTTTGGGTAGGATCTGCTTAGCACCGAGAAAGTCAAGTCCTTGTATAAAAATGCACAGCGAACAGGCTCTTCAAGTGCTCCCATCCCACCAGCCGGCGATGAGGAGCATCTTGCGGCGGTGCTGAAAAGTCACGGTTCTCCTGCGCGAGGCGAATGCCACAGGGATTTCGGGATGGCTCCAACCTGGCCTGACTGCGGCTGTCTCCCCTCAGTCCTGGCTTCTGCTGGAGTGCTCAGAACAGATGATCTGTGTTACGACTGGTTTTGGTGCTGTTTTCTGAGTTGTTTTGAATCTGAAGTCAGAGCTAAATGCTCTGTGACTTGAGTAAGGTCAGAATGCTCTCTAGGTGGAAAGAAAGCACAATGCTTTTATCCACCTTGTGAGAGACCATTACAGACAAGGGTTTGGTAAAATTTTTCGTTGAATCACCCATGGCGCATCCGCAGCCATGGCTTAGTGCAGAGTGGGATGGCTTGGGGAACAGGAGGGTTATTTGGTTTTAGTATGGTTGGTTTTGTTTATTTACTTATTTTTTTAAGGCTGTTTGTGTATTTTCACCTAGTCCGGTGGTGTGAGCAGCAGTGACGAGAGGAATCGTGTTTTGGCGAAGCTGCATGCAGTGCTGGGCAGGATGAGCCCAGGGCAGCACCGGTTCCAGGCAGGCGTTGCTGGAGGAGATGCTGAGGCCCTGCTCTACTGCCTAAAAGCAGCACGGCTTCAGCTGGAATAAGTGGTTTGGGAGCTGATGCACATCTGTAACTTGAACATTTAATTTCTGTTCTCAGGCTGAAAGACGAGGACTAGTTTTGGCATGGTAACGTTACACAACTGGTGTGCTTCTCTTTCTGTTACTGGGTGTGAGCGGGTTAATCCAGCGTGTGCTGCATGGCAAATGGTGCCAGGTTCCATCTTCTTGCACTGTAAGAAAGAAAAAAGAACTAAAAAAACCCACAATTTTTGATAATGGCTATGGACCAATCTGTCTCTTGGTGTTTCAGACGGTGAATGCTGTTCGTATTCTATTTTTAGCCGCAAAGGAAAAAGCTGCTTTCATGTCCTAGGAATGTTCGCAGTGGATTTATTCCTGTGGTGCCTATCTGCAGTTCCTGCTGATTTCTGACCCATGTACGTTTTGTGCTTGCAGGCAAGTGCAGCCACAGTTCCTGCAGTAGACAGGTCTGTTCCTGGCTCTGTAACCCTGCAAGTGTTGTTGCCATTAATTTTATAGGTGCAGGAAATTACTTTCGTGCCGTAGGGGTACCACTGGGGACTGCGTTTGCCTGCTGCGTGGGCAGTGAACCTTTTCTGGAGAATGTGATGGCTTCAGGCTACATAGCGAAAGGGCAGATTGCAAGCCTGAAATTGACATGGGACACTTGAAGGATAACTGTCAAAGAGAAAATGGAGGTTTCAGTATTGGAAACGGCACTTGGTAGTGACATTTCGTGGATAACCACGGGGATCTCTGATCACTGGGTTATGGCAAACTTAGTTTTATTTGAAGATACTAGAGGAAAATTAGCAGAGATCTATTAGATGAAATGCTGCTTCACCAGACAGGATGCAATCCAAGAAGGATTAATCCTTTGGATACCAAAAATGATAGCGGTACCATGGATGAGCAGGTTGCTGCTCATCAGCTGAGTGCTGTTAAATGACAGCTTGTGCTTTGCCCGCTGTCCAGTTGTGAATAGACATGATAACAAAGAGGATTGCTGGAAACAGGATTTTGGTAATTGCAGCAATCAGGGAGACTGCAACAGGAGTTACTAAGTGAATAGAAACTCGACTGATAATGATTATTTTTCTCAGTTTTCTGTCTGTGGGGCTTCTCAGTTGCAATGTAAGCCTCCCCTGCCGTTGCAGATCTCCCCAGCTGCCTGGAGGAGAGGAGGAGGTGTCTGCTCGTCTCAGCTACTGAGCATGTCGTCAGAAGGTTTGATGGGCAAGGGTAAGGGCCATTTCCAGAGCCAGGCTGGAAGAGTTATGTCCCCATCAGAGCTGTGCTTGGTCACCCAGCCTGACCGTGTCCTCATGTGCGTCAGTACGAGGTCGTGCACGTGGAGGTATTCTTGAGAGATTTTCCTGGTTATTGTTACATGGCAGTATCAAACGCTGTTTTCAGCCATTCGTTAATTGTGATAACAGTCATCCGATCTGTACCGAGCTGGGTTAGTACCGGCTTTGAAGGGAATGCTACCTTCAGCTGGAGCAGGAGGCGGAGTTGCTGCTCTGGTTGTTTAGGGAGGAGGAACCTTTCCCTGGGCCCACACTGCTCTCCCTCTGCGTTTTCATGGGCACCTAGGGGGTGGCAGTGCCGTCCCTGCAGAGCTAATGAGTGCCCTTGGAAGTTTTCCATAAAGCCTGACTAGTTTATGTGCCTTCTGTACCTTATAACCTTGGATTTACATATATAAAGGGGTGTCTGTGTGTGTGTGTACATTGCGTGTTTATAGTACATATATACGTACACACGGAAACTACTTTTATGCATGTAAACAGAAAGATTTTAATTTCCTGTGTTACCTGGGTAGCAAATGTATATAAGGAATGAAATGAAATAATTAATCAAGGCTAGAAACAACGCTTTTGGTGCTCACAGTAGATGTCAACTTAAATCCAGCACTGCTTGTCACCATTATGCATTTAGATGCAGCTGAAATAATATTCTAATGCAGCAAAAAATGGAAGTACTGTGTGTGTTTGCTAAAAATGTGGCAGCTAATGAATGCTTCAAGCAAGCTATTGGGTAAATCCGAGGTTCATTTAAGACAAAGATCATTATGTGATCTCTGGTGCTGGTTTTTGTTTTATTTCGTTTTTTTTTTTTTTTTTTTTTTTTTTTCATATGAAACTTCCTGTTCTTTGCTGACTTGTAACAGTTTTCTAAAAGGACAGAAATGAAGCTTGCAAGCTTTCTCAACATTTCTTGCTGGTGAGTAATGTGCTGACAGCCCGGACACAGCTCTCGCCAGCTCAGCTCACCGCCTGCTCCAGCCTTTTCTTCCTCTCTCCTGCAGTGTTTTCTCAGTTTTATTATGAGTGTTGCTAGTGCAACGTACCGCTGGATTAAGGGTTGAATTTGTTGCCTTCTGTGCTACTGGTGACTCTGTAAACCTTTTTGGTTTTGTGTTTCTGCCTTCCAGAATGACCTAATGGTTAGGATTTGGCATTTTGTGTCGTAATGCAGCAGTCCTTACCCGTCAATTTTCAGACTTATCCTTAAAGAACAGCTTTGGAAATGTTCTTTTCTTCTGGGGGCCAATGCCAGTGAAGGGTGTAATTAAGGGTGTAATGAACCAATCAAGGAGCATGAGCAGAGATCAACGCGAAGGCTGTTGGTGCTTGCTGGGCATCTGCGCAAGACGTTTCCCAGTTGACTTTGTGGTTTGGTCACAACTCAGTCTGTGGTAGCTGCAAGGCTTCTGCAAACATCAGGCGCCTTAATGCTTTCTGAATAAAACTCCGCATCAGGCTGAGTGAAGAGCTTCCTCATTCCTGACTTTCTGTTAGCAGATGGAGCTCTTCCGCTGGAGCAGCTTAGTCCTTGGGCTGGTCTGGGCAGCAGAGGTTGTAAAGCAACCAGACCTCTCTCCTCTTTGTCAGCTTTGTAACTTGTTTTGGCTGTCTTGTTGCTGTTCCATTCCCTTCAAATTACTGTGGTGTGATTGAAGGATCCAAGATTTTTTCCTAGGAATTCTGGGGTCACTTCATTACCATCTACTGGGGTGTGAAGAATGTTTGGAAAGGTTGGCAGTTTAAGATGCCTGAAAAGGCAGAGTGGAAGTTTGGCAGTCTGCTGTAGGAGTTAAATGTTATTTCTATATGCCTTTCCTTCCACCGTAAAGTAAGGTCAAATTTATTTAGGTTTAAATAAAGATAAATTCCCTGAAGGTAGCAATCCTGGACTGAGCATCACCAGCTGTTCCCATTTTTGTTCTGTTCCGGTGTCAGGCACAGGAAATCAGCACGGTTGTTACTAACTGCTTTCCACTCTCATGCATTTTACTGATAACAACTCCATTTAATAGATCCTTTTGCTTTTCTGTCACCCTGTTGGAAGTACTGAACACCATCCAGTGAGTTCTTACACACTGTCGTCTTGAGAATGCTGGGTGTAATGCCACGAAGCTAGGAGCACACACGGATGTTGTAACGCAGTTGTCCAGTTTGACAGCTCAACATCAGCTGGTCCCGTAGGCTGCTGCTAAATTTTTGCTGTGCAAGGAAAGAAACATGAGGTTACAACATATTTTCTTTACAGGTGTTTGAAAGACCAACCATCCCTTTCAGGTAGAAAGTTATTTAAAATTACTAACAAAGGTACTGAATGTGCATTTTCATTCATCTGATAATGCTTTCATTAAAATTGAAAAAGAAAACCAACACGAATTGTAGCATATCTTGGAGGATGGCTACCTGTGCGTGCCTTGGTATACTTGGGTATATTTTCATACCACCTAATTTAAGTGGCAGCACTTCTGGCAGATATTCAGCAGCTTCCACAAGGGCTCTGCTGCACTGTTAATAAAAAATTATGGACCCTCATGAGTAGCTAGCACTGCTGCGGGCCCAGTTCGACTTGCACAATGGTAATGAGAGAAGCAGTTTTTGCTTAAACTTAGATCAGTTTAAAACCCAACACAGAACCTGTGGCAGACGTGACGTGGGTGAAGCTTTCAAAGCCACTCGACTAATTGTTCCACTTGTGTATCTGGTCTCAGATCCCAGTGTGTATCACTGTGTCTGTTTCTCTTAAAAGGTCTGTGGGGCACAAGACTCATGGAAGAAAGCAACACCAGCAGAGAGCGATACCTGAAGAGTGTTTTACGGGAGTTGGTTACATACATGATTTTCCTCGTGGTCTTGTGTGTCCGTAAGTACCCTTCAGCATTAATGCATGTGGTTCCTTATGCTCAAGTGTATGTGGATCACTTGTATGATTTTAGTGTCATTTGTCTTGTTGTCTGTCATATGAAACATAGTAAGGTTGTGCTTATGAGTGTTATGTCCAAGTACACAACGCATGGCTGTCTGGTTCAAGGTTTGCAGTCTTACTGGCCACCTAGAGAGGAAGCAGAATGCAAACCTCAACTCACTTAAAAATTATTGTTTTATTTGTCTTTTAAGCACATGGCTGGTTTTAGGTATGTACTCTAGAGTCCACACAAGATACTATTAGTCAATTTTACTGAAGACACACTTGAGAAAAACAGAAGTAAGGAGCTTGATGGATCTCCACCGTAATGTACATAATGTCCATGGACCCAAAATGGGCTTTAAGGTGTAACGTAACAGATCTGAGGGCAGGGTTTTTTTTGTTTATTTGTTTTTTGTTTTTGTTTTTTCCTGGGCATATGAACTTAGATTTTTTATATATATTAATTGCCAAAACAAGGTGTGTTCATATATTTTCATCACAATCAGCAAGTCAGTGCAAAATAAAACTTGATGTGGTGTTGATGAAATAGATGTTTTACTTGGTTACTAGTGAGAAAAACAAAAATCTGTGTGCATTAAGTTAGTGTAACCTGGTGGGTTACCCCCAGTTCTTAGCATGGGCAGTCCTGTTCTAAATGTCCAGAGTGTAAATGGCTTTCAAGTTGTCATTTTTGATCAGCTCTAACAGGGCAAGGTGCTGTTATTTCTGGGGAATTGTTAACACCTTTTTTTTTTTTTTTTTCCCTGAAGACAGACAAACAAACAAACAAAAAAAACCAGCTCTGGGAGCGAGTGCCTTGCTTGTCCACAGCACAATTACTAAAAAAAAAAAACAAAGCAAAAAACAAAACAAAAAAAACAAACCACAAACCTTATTCTGGTGACACAACTCACAGTTTAGGTGATGTACAGCACGAATGATTATGTACTAACTCTAATGTTTATTTCCTTCCTGAGACATTTAGGAGTGCTTGGTGCAGGTTTATGGACAAGAGAATGTAAGGCTGCTTGTGGCTCAACCACTGGGAGAGGTGTAGCATGAGGGACTTGAATGAAAACACATTTGTCTTTGGTGGGAAAAGCTTGCTTACAGGCTGTTCATAATACATTCTGCTGTAGAAAATATTTCTGGTAACAGAATGTGGGGAAAAATGTAGTATGCCAAATGTGTACGGACACTGCTAAATCATTAAGTTTTTTTTAAGTATGATCTCTTTTAATTTTACACTTAAGCAGTAACTATGAGACAGACTGGTCTTTGGTGTGACACGCCTTAGGAGGGTCCTTTCTGCTTCTGGCTAAATGCTATTAGCAATC
Organism: Nettapus auritus; assembly: GCA_011076525.1. Classification (NCBI taxonomy): domain Eukaryota; kingdom Metazoa; phylum Chordata; class Aves; order Anseriformes; family Anatidae; genus Nettapus; species Nettapus auritus. Next base: position 66,125,390 of record CM021768.1, read on the forward strand.
CTTGTGTTATTTATTTTTGAGAGAATCCAGGTATTCCACAATTGAGGCTCACATGCAACGTGCCATGCAGCAGGAGATGTTTATTAAAAATAGTTCTTGTTCTCCATTTGCTAAAGAAAACATGCTTTCGTCCCTATAATAAAATATGTCTGTAGGTTTGTGAAAACAGACGAAAATTGTTCACCGTAGATGTGATCTTTCAGGCTTCTCTGGGTTTTAGTCTTTAAATGGGTTTAAGTATTTATAGGCAGCAGCAGTAGCAGTGCCAAAGACTGCTTCTTCAAGCCGTCAGGGCTTTGTATGTCATTTTATAATTTATGCTCCGTGGTCTTCAGCATCATGCTTGGCCCAGCACAAGGGAAAGAAGTAGCATGCAGCTATTATTTTCTGCGGAGAGATTCTCTTAGAAGCACTGCACACCTTGTGCGGAGTTCTGTTGTCTAACAACAGATGTTCAGCATGGTTTGCCATGCCCCACGCTGCCCACGTTGAGCATCATTTTCTGCTCTGGCAGGACATGGTTCTTCCAATGCCTCTCATCGTCTGTTCCAGCTCTCTGCCAAGGCTTTGGATAGCTCAGGATGCCTCGAATGCAACTAGCTGTCTATCTTCAGGCTGCTGAGTCCTGCCTTTGTGGTTCTTGATGTTGGGTTTTGCAGGAGCATTAATAACAAGCGAGGTGTGGGAAAGAGAACTGTGTGTTCTGGACTGGTTGATCAATCTGTTTTTCGCTGTTTTTTGTATTGTAATCACAGCTGACAGACAGTTGCTGCTTGGTGTGGGTTTTGTTCTGAAACTTAGACTTTTTAGTGCAGAATCTATGCAAGTGCAACCCAATCTACCCAAAACAAGCAAATAGGTACGCTTTGTCTTTTTCTTCCCCCTGCCCTCTTTTACCTCTCCCCCCTACCCAAATCTCTTGCAGTGACTTACGGGACAGTGAGTTCCAGTATGTATTACTACACGAGGGTTATGTCACAGCTCTTCCTGGAAACACCTGTCTCGAAAATGGAGAAAACTGACTTCAAAACATTGTCCACAATGGACGACTTCTGGAAGGTAATATTATAAACAAATTGTTATCTTGCTGTTGCTGTGACTTGTTTCTCCTGTCATGGCCTGTAAATTCAATCTGCAAGCTCTTTTTTCTAGCATGGCGGGGTTGGTTCACGAAGAACTGTTTGTCAAAGCGATGGAACAAAGTTGGCCTTCAATATGTGAAGGCAATGCTAGGCTAGGTAATGCTAGTAGGGCAGGGCAGGGCTGGGGAACGTCTCTGGAGGACAGCTAACAGTAAGACCTTTGCCTTAACATAAAAAATATATATATATTCTTACATTTCTGTAGAATTAAGATGTATAAAAACAGTGCTGGCAACATGCAAACTAAAATTCTGTCTTCCTCTGCAGTTCACAGAAGGCCCTCTGCTGGATGGTCTCTACTGGGATATGTGGTACAACAACAAAACCATGGCAGAAAACAAAAGCTTCATTTATTACGAGAACCTGCTCCTAGGGGTGCCTCGCATTCGGCAGCTGAAAGTGAGAAATGGATCGTGCTCGATACCCGAGGATCTAAAGGATGAAATCAAAGACTGCTACGATGTCTATTCTGTAGCTAATGAAGATACTGCACCTTTTGGGCTTCGAAATGGGACAGCGTACGTAGTACTCCTTGTCACGTAGATGTATGTTTTTTCTGATTGGGTTTTGCTGAATGGTATGGTTAGTCATTTCTCAGGGGCAACTCTGGAACTGCATTATGTTCTGTCTGTAAAGACAGCTAAAATCCAGCTTGTAAAGCTACCTAAATCCAGCAAACTGAAGTCTGCTCCTGAAGAAACATTACCAAATTTTGTGTTTGTTTTTTTTTTTTTTGGTCAGATTTTATTTGTTTTGTTAATTGTAAGTTGAAAGTGGAAGGATTAACATGCTCTGTCTCACTACTTCTGAACTAGTTGGACATACACCAACGAGAAGGATTTGAATGGGAGCAGCCACTGGGGCTTTCTCGCCACGTACAGCGGGGCTGGTTATTACCAAGACCTCTCAAGGAGCAGGGAAGTGACAGCTGTGCAGATAGCCAGCCTTAAGAAGAACCTGTGGCTGGACAGAGGGACGAGAGCAGCTTTCATTGATTTCTCCGTATACAATGCAAACATCAACTTATTCTGCGTTGTAAGGTATGCACAGAGACACTAGTGGCATTCACATGGCATGGTGGAGGTTGTGAGCCTGGCATTTTCTTCTGATTGCTTGGTTTTAAGAGCATGGGTAAGAGTGTGTTTTGGGATCAAAGGAGACATCAAGGAGAGCTTGTTCCAGACTACTGAAATGGCATGCCTCCCTGTCCAGGAAGTAGGACTGCATGTTGTGGCTGCACTCAGCATCTGGAGGTAGTTCGGATTTTCCTGATGCCGCAACAGTTTGGGTGCAGTTTGCATGACTTCCTTGGTTATTAAAGTACATAGGTGGAGAACACCAACTGGTGCAACATCAGTCTTTACGTAGTGTGAAACAAATGGAAATGCAGGCAGGTCTTTATGCGTTCCTTCACTGTTTCTGAAATGCTTTGGATTTTAGGTAAAATTGAGGGAACAGTAGTTGGGTTTACTCAACTGTATGAAGACTTCTTTGAAGCATGTGTGGGCTTTTGTCTGTTTCCACTTGTTTTAAATAATAATATAAATAAAACCAAGTTTCTTTACTAGTGCTTTTTGTGGACACTGTTTAAATGAAACTTTTTTTTTTTTTTTTTTTTTTTTTTCCTAAATGCAGGTTGTTAGTGGAGTTTCCAGCAACTGGAGGCCTTCTTACGTCTTGGCAGTTTCAGCCAGTGAAGCTGATTCACTACATCTCCACTTTTGATTTTTTCCTGGCAGCCTGTGAAATGGCGTTTTGTCTCTTTGTTCTCTACTATATGGTGGAAGAGATACTAGAAATTCACATTCATAGATTGCACTACTTCAGAAGTCTTTGGAATTGTCTTGATATTCTTATCATTGTGGTAGGTAATCTTTATATTATGCCTGAAATTGCTTTCTGAAATGCACTCTGTGTGAGATGTTAATGGCTCTGTATTCATAGTGGGTTTAAAGGATAGTGCCATCATCCTATTTGTGAATATTTTAGGCTAAAGCAAGGTGCTTTAAAACTCTCATCGCCTTTCACACATTTGTTTCTCTTGTTCTCAGCTCTCTGTGGCAGCTATAGGAATTAGCATCTACAGGACTTCAACTGTTGATATGCTCCTGAAGAAGCTGCTGGAAGATCAGAACTCATTCCCCAACTTTGAACCCTTGGCCTATTGGCAAATGCAATTCAACAACATTGCCGCAGTCACTGTGTTTTTTGTCTGGATTAAGGTAACTCCAAGTTTCCCATCCTTATTCTAAAATCAGGATGTAAGCTTTCAGAGTGTTCTGAATGTCATGTCATGTATTCCAGTTTCATCATGTTCTTCTAAAATTGGTCATGGGACAGATAGAGATCACAAGGGTACCTTCTTGCAGATTAAAAACAAGGTTATAATTCTTTCTCTGCTTTATTCAGCCCTTGTTTAAGTCCTGAAGGTGCAGTCTGTGGTGCTTTGTCGCAGCAGGAATGTGAGGAAATGTTTTAATTGTGCCTGAATTGACATATCAGGACTTGGTACTGGATACTGCTTTTTCCTAGATTGGCTTAACTGTACTCATTTTATCTTTTCAAAACTTCTGTATCAGTAGAAGTGTTGGTAGTGTCTGATTCAAGTCATAAATGTGGGAAAGCTAGTCCAGTTCATACCAAAATTAGATATGTTGCTTTAGTTTAACTTTTTTTTTTTTTCATTTTAATTTCTCCTTTCTAGTGCTACTTGTCTTCTTGACTTTCTTGTCCTCTGCATGTAAAAATTGCAGAGGAACATTAAGTTTATGAATTGTCTAGCAGTGGAAAACTTAAGAGCAATGATAAATGCATTTCAGCTATGACATTCCAAATTGATACTTTATCAATTATCAAGCAAGTTATCCAGTCTCCTGCTGTTTTGTAGGTCAAAGTTGCATGCAATTTTTGCATCACCGTGTAAAAACAAAGCAGTTTATTATTAGAAATAACTAACTGCACAGCTGCAAAGAAACAGAATTATGCAGGTTTAAGGGGACTTCAGGAGGTTTCTCGTCCGACCACCTGCTCAAAGCACGGTCAGCTGTGAGATCGTGTTTCCTCACGTTTTTCTATTTCATTCTGAAAGAATGTAAAGATAAATAAATAGGTTTTTGGAAGCATATCAGTAGCACTGCTCTGAGGGTAGGGTTTCAAATAGGAGCACAAGTGGAAGTCAGTCTTCTCACAGTTTTTTTTCTTCACATTTCAAGCCTTAGTGTTTTTTTGGAAGCGATGTCTATTTCTGAATATAAATTACCTGACTTTGTCAAATTCAGTAAGGCGTCTCGTGTAAAAAGCCAGAGAGCAGTTGTGATGAGAAACTGTCTTGTCTTCACAGTTTTTTCTTTTTTTCTGTTAACAGCTTTTCAAATTTGTGAACTTCAACAGAACGATGAGTCAGTTATCCACTACCATGTCTCGCTGTGTCAAAGATGTCGTTGGCTTCGCTATTATGTTTTTTATTATTTTCTTAGCATATGCTCAGTTGGCCTATCTTGTCTTTGGTACTCAGATCGATGATTTCAGCACTTTCCAGGACTGTATGTAAGTAAAATAATTAAAAATGCAAAGAATTTCTCAGTATACCTCAACAGAGACCAAAGAAATCCGATAACATCTATAGAAAGAGATAAGCTGTAGGCATCTCACTGCTCGTGTAGCTCAGTAGCTGCTTTTTAGAAATGGTTAGTCATTTGTAGGTATCTGTGAGAATCCATGAGTGAGATTGGACTCAGCATATGGCAGTAAATTAATTTCCCCTGTATAGGTTTGGTACAACATAACCTGATTCTAAGTGTGGTAATTACCAAGTTGTTTTAACAGATTTTTCCCTCCCTCTTACACTGGGGCATAGGGAGCAAAATGTTTCCCGTAGAGAGGCAGAGGCAGCTTTAGAAGGAAATGGTTGGGATGTATTGAATCTGATCACAGGTTTGGTTTTGCTTAAAGGTGGGTTTGAGAAACTGACTTGGCAATGTCTGATGAAGTATTATAGTAGTGTAGACCTCTCTGCTGCCCATCTGACTGTTACCGTGAAGTAGATTGAGAAGTGCACAGCTCCAAAAGTGTTTTTCTCAATTCCTGGATGTGTTTTGTTTTTAAAGATTTACTCAGTTCCGCATCATTTTGGGAGACTTCAACTTCACAGAGGTTGAAGAAGCTAATCGAATTTTGGGACCAATTTATTTCACTACATTTGTGTTCTTTATGTTCTTCATTCTTTTGGTATGTACACCTTTGTTTACATGGGGAGGGTAGGTGGCAAGTTTATTTTTATGGTCATTTTTGCATCTCTTGTTCTTGGATTCCTACTGCTACTTGGAGCACATTTTTGTTCCATGTAAAGGGCCTCACTTTTACATCATCTTTCACTACACTTCTTACTTTTTATTTCCTTTAAAGTAGATATGCGTTGTGTATTTGTTGTCACTCCCTTATAGTGCTCCACGTTGTTGGTTTATTTTTTTTTATTTATTATGAAGAATTTTTCATTTCTAATTCTAAGCAGTGCCTAGCTTGTATACACAGCAAGCCCATATCCTGTCTTCCTCGTCTAGGGCAGAGCTGGACCAATTCTTTATTTCCATAAAACAACTTGGGGTTCTCCTTGCCCTGCAGATTACCCCTGTACTTCTAGACAAGCAGTATTTTAGGAGGCTCAACTTACCTGAGAAGCAGTATGTAGATGTGAGTGTCTCAATTAAATTCATGCAGTACAGATATTAGTAGTGAGTAGCCATTGTTTGTATACTCTCTGTTCACAGTAGTGTTGAATTCATGTTACAGTCTTATTAATAAAAGTTAAATACCAAAAGGTGGAGGGAGAAAGACCTCCAAAACCCAGGACATCAAGTAAAACCATTTTTTTTGTTGTCAATATAAGTTAAGAGTCCCAGTATCTTCTACCTCTATCTTGCTTACCAGTAGTTTGGTACTAGCATTGCTATACAGTAATCTGGTTTCTAATGGTATCTCCAGGCTAAACCTTCTGTGAGCAAGATGTCCTCAGATTATTCCCAGAATGGTGTGTCTTCTGGTGCTTTGATAAGGTGGCAACAATTAAGGCAGGATTTTACTAACCTAAAATTGTACAGCAGCCATGTATCATCCTAACTCACAGACTGATTCAATGACCCTTGTCATTAGTGAGTTCGTTTGTTCTTTGGGATGAGAAGAAGTGGTAGTCAACAGGAGGCAGCTGGAAAATAATACATGGGTTACTCTGACCAAAGAAGTGCATGAGGCAGGTGCTTTGAATCACCTCGCAAAATCCAGAGGTGCAGAGGCCAGCAAGGGAAAGAAACATTATTATTTTTTTTTCGAAGGGATAGCAGAAAAGCTCTGGAATGTGAAGGCACAGCAGACACTAACTGCAGGTTGTGTATTTATTAACATGCACATGCTGTAATTTGGGTAGAGGGATATGTTGTAGAAAGCTTCTTGAGACCAGGCTTAGATCTGGAAATAAAGTTAGCGAAGATAGGCAGAAAGCAGCATCCTTAACGCTTACATTTGGGCAGCTGAAAGCAAAACAGACAGTAGCCCAGGTATCTCTTTTTTTTTTTTTTTTTTTTTCTGGTGTTAGACCAGAATGTATAACAATGAGACATTGGAAAACTGTTCTTCTAAAATTATTTTTTTATATCTGAAATAATGTTAACAAAGCTTTACCACAAGAGTGGCACATTGAATATGCCAGTATGTTGAGTCTTTTTGGACTCGAATGTCCAGCTTGCAGTTCAGTCATGTGTATTCCACAGTCAGCAGCACACTTTCAGTAATGGCTGCACAGGTCTAGTAAAATGCTGGGCACAGGGGCAGTGAGACCACTTCTTTCTCTTCTCTCCACCGAAGTCATGTCAGAGTTGGTGACAAGCATGCCAAGTGTCTGATTTGACATCTTTTTGTTCTTATCTTTGTTCTTATCTTTGTTCTTATCTTTGTTACAGCCCTGCTTGCAGGGCTGTAACAGGGTAAGATCTTTGTGTTTGTGCTGTTTATTAGGGGATGAGTGAGTAACTTGCATCTCCATGGCATTTTTCTTGCCAGCTGTAATGCCTAGATGAATTGTGTATGAGTTGGACCCTCTGCAGGTAGAACACATTTTATTGGCACCACTGTGTGTAGGTATGAACCTACCTGTTTAGAAACAAATTCCCCAGTTAGGTTAATTACCAGTAATTCCGATTAAAAGCTGAAGGGCATTGTATTTCAATACCTTAAGCACTTGGTGTTACTGCTTTTTAAATATGGCACTGTTTTCTCCTGGCCCCTTTAAAAAAAATAAACACAAAACAAATGCGTAAGTCTGCACATGAAGGATTTGGACTTGTGGAGATTTTTAAGTGTCTTTTTCATTTCTTCCATGAACAGAACATGTTTTTGGCCATTATCAATGATACATATTCTGAAGTCAAATCGGATATGGCACAACAGAAGGCAGAAATGGAACTGTCTGACCTTATCAGAAAGGTAAAATAATGTTTTGTTTCATGTCTCATTCCTCACATCTGAACTTAATCCAGAAAACACTGTAGAAACTAAAGAGTAAAGCTGGCAACAGCTGGTGAAAATATGCATCTTTTAGTTAAAATGTGTGAGTTGAATGTAAATTAAACAATGAAAGCTTTGCATCACAACATATTTTGGCAATCTGAGACTTTATGTCAAAGGATCAGCCTATAGTGATTATGACACAGGATCTGTCTGTCTAGGTAGATAGAGAGATACTCACTTGATGAAGCTGAAGCACCGTTGTGTTTGGGCACAGAATTCCAAGTAATTTCGTAACAGGCTGTAAGTTGAGTCAAGTCTTGTTTTACATATTGGGAGCTCCCAGGGCAGCTGCCAGTAAGGTTTTAAAATACAGAATTAAAAGCTTGGCCTGAATCTCAGTTTAGGAAAAACCACACGCACCTGCATGTGCTCTGGCATGGGTGGTGCGGTGCTGTACCATGGTCAGAAATGTCTAACACACACTTAGCATGATGGGTGATTCAGTGTTTCAAACTTGGGAACTGGTTGTTAAAACAGAGCAGGGAAAAATGAGAAATCTTACTTTGTTGGGATGAGGATTGTTTTTAGAAATCATTCGTACAACTGAAGAATGAGAGAAGCAAAATGACCAATATAAGCTGTACCCAATTTGTCAGCATTGTTTAAAACTGTCACTTAACTGTCAGTAGCTGCCAAAGGTGTCTTGAAATAATCTATTCCTACTGACCTGCAGTGCCAATTGAATGATGAAAGCCTTAATTCTAGCTGCAGGGGTATTTTCAGGTTGTTAATTTAAGCACTGAAATAAAAAATGGGTAAACTGGAGGAAAAGACGGAGCTTTTGGAACACACTTAATGCTTGTGTACACTAGTAGATTTCGGTAATCCACAAAAAAAGTCTACTGGAAATCAAGTGCTAATGCTTCACACCAAGTAAAACATGAAATCTCATTTTTTTCTTTTAGGGCTACAACAAAGCCATGGTCAAACTTAAACTGAAGAAAACTACTGTTGATGACATTTCAGAAAGCCTAAGACAAGGCGGGGGGAAACTAAATTTTGATGAACTCCGACAAGACCTAAAAGGGTAAGGAAACTGTTACTTCTAGTCTTGAGTAATGTGCCCAGACTTAGGATGTGAAGTCTTTTGGGCAAGTTGCTCTTGCCTCTGCGATGTCTTTCAGAAGTCCAAGGATGGATCAGGGTGCAGGTCAGGGGAGGTTTGTGCCATTGGGTAATGAAAAGTGAGGGCTGAACTTTGTTGTGGTCAGTGTTTTGTATACCTGGTGGGGTAGAGTTTATGGGCAGCTCTGGCTATTGTCTTTTGTTTGGGGATGAAAGTTCATTGGGAGTGAATTGCTTTTCCAGCACATTAAGTTGATTTAGCATCTGAAAATGAAAAGTAAGGGATCTGTTTTTATTGCTTTTTTAGGAAGGGCCACACAGATGCAGAGATTGAAGCAATATTTACCAAATATGATCAGGATGGGGACCAGGAGCTGACAGAGCATGAACACCAGCAGATGAGAGATGACCTGGAGAAAGAGAGGGTGAGCTCAGCATTAGGAATAGCTTGCCATCAGCACTGTCAGCCAATCTGCTCCCTGTGCTGGTTTGCTGCCCCAGAAGAAAACTTTTGTTTCCTTTTGCATTTGCTCTCTACCCTGGCTGCCTTAGCAGAACTGTAAAATGGTTAGGTGGAGGTCTTTGGACTCCCTGATGCACAGGTGACAAGTCTTTTTATCTTCCCTGTCTCCGGCTTGTGTTGCCCTAAAGGAGGATCTGGACCTGGACAGGAGCTCTCTGCCACGTCCTCTAAGCAGCCGCAGCTTCCCCCGGAGCTTGGATGACTCTGAGGAGGATGAGGATGAAGACAGTGGGCACAGCTCCAGGAGGAGGGGCAGCAGCTCTAGTGGGGTTTCCTACGAAGAGTTCCAAGTGTAAGTTGAGCCTCCTAGGGGAGCAAAACTACATGGTGGGGCTTCCTGTGGGGGATTTTTATGTAAGGTACGTTGTAGTCTCTCCTATAACGGAATATTAGCCAAATAATTCAGTAAAAGTCATTTTTTTTCAGGTGCTGAAGTCACCTGTAGCTTTCAAGTAATATATGAATTGTAAGTATTTTAGAGAGGCTCATGGGAATCTGTCCCTTTCCTCCCACCCCTCAAAAAAAGAGAGTGAAAACCTGGTCACTGAAACGACAGAGAAAATAGCCATGTTAGAATAATGCCGGAAAACTACTACTTTTTTTTTTCTTAGTAGTAAAATTGCGAGGCTTATAAATTTACCAAGCACTTCAACTTAGTTTAATAAGTTGAAATTATTGTTTATTGCCCTCAGACTCATGAGGCGGGTTGATCGCATGGAGCATTCAATCGGCAGTATCGTCTCCAAGATCGATGCAGTTATTGTGAAGCTTGAAGCGATGGAGAGAGCCAAACTGAAAAGGAGAGATGTGCTGGGAAGACTGTTGGACGGAGTGACAGAGGTAAGTAACCCCGCTCTGTCCTGTGTTGTCACCTGCTGGTCACAGCCGGCATGGCTTGTTTAGTGTCAGTACTTGTTTTCTACTACTTGGCTTGGGAGGGTGGAGGGACTTGTGGTAAACATGACGTATCTGCTTTAGCACTGGCCGAGCAATCTTGAGTTTTGTCTTACTGAAGGGACATGATGCAAGTTTCAGATACGAGAACACATCTTCCAGCAGACCCGTGTCACACTGTGACTGCAGAGCACCATTTAAACCCCTGGACACGATAGCAGTCGTGATGAGGAGTTGCTGAAGAAGTTTTTGCATCCCTTGTTGTCTGTTGGGTTGAACACAAAGTTTTATGGACTAGTCTGGCAGAGTCAAGGTGATCCAGCCCAGCAGGCTGTGCAGCCTGCTCTTTTCCTGATTTTTTTTCTGGGAGCTTGTGTGTGGTTATCTAGCTCCTGTTGCCTCCATTCCTGCCTTCCCTTTTCAAAGGGCCATGTGGAAGCAGCCAGCGGGATAAGTGCATTATTTCTGCGGATGCTAAAACCTGTCAGCTCCCTGATGGGTCAAGAACAGTCAGAAGAGGGCTCCTAAGGGGTGGGTGAGATGTTCTGTCTTGGTGGGTTATGTGGGTCAGATTTGCAGCTGCCCTGTCATGAATATAGTGTCCCTGGCTTTTACTGTTGTTGCACCCAAAAAAAATTTGCTTTATTCTTGATCTGGAGCTTCCTTGGGGGCGTTCTTTCCTCAGTATATTTTACATTTCTGGAGGCAGACTTAAATATTAAAAAGTGTAACACAAATTATGCTTTCATAAGTGAAGGGGACAACCCAGGAGCTGCGTTAGTGGAAAGAAAGCCATTTACTGCTGTAGCTGTGATATGCCTCGAGCCTCTTAAAATACTTGAGTGCTGTAGGGATTTCCTGGATCGCGTAGGAGTTTGGTGAGGCTGCAGTTTGGAAACTGCACTTGCATCTTGTGTTTTGTATCTGTTTAGGATGAAAGACTGGGTCGTGACAATGAAATCCACAGGGAACAAATGGAGCGGCTTGTGCGAGAGGAGTTGGAGCGGTGGGAATCAGATGATACGGCATCCCAAATGAGCCATCGCTTGGGAACACCGCTTGGACTGAACGGCCAGCCTCGTTCGAGGAACTCGCGGCCATCTTCCTCGCAGTCGGATGGTATTGATGGGGGAGGAGGGAACGGGGGGAATAACATCCATGTGTAAGATCGGCTTGGTAGTTTGGGGTCAGTATTAAGCCAGCAAACACCTGCCTCCACTGTTTGCCAGCTTAAGGTGATCATTCTGATCAGACCATTGAAGGAAAGCTCCAGTGGTGTGTAAGAAGAAACACTCTCTTCATAAGGCATTTTCAGACCTACGTAAGCCACACGTCAGGCTAAAGTCACCAACAGCCAGCCTGCTAGCCTTGGAAATAAAAACACAAGAGGAAATCTACCTGGACAGAATTCTGATACATGTATTATGGGGAACAGCTTCACGAGGACAGCAAGCTTTAGACAAAATGTGCTCTAGCTACACCATTCAAATGAAGAGCTGTGGGTTTTCTGCTTTCTATTGGAAAAACAGAATTTTTAAAAGTTTTGAAAAATGTTTTTTAAAGAAAATGGCAGTAGTTTATTGTCTCATTCATTTTAAATAATGCTTTTCAAAGAGACAAATCAACATATTTTTATTTTAACTCTGAGTTTTTATATATTTTTCTGGAGTTGGTGTACTAACATTTTACTTTAAATGGCCATTTTTTCCTATTATTGGGAAAACTACATGTCTTTAAACAGAAGAAAGTACACTGAGTTTGTACACCTGTTAATCAGATCATTCTGTAATAGAAACCATATGTTATTCCTCCTTCCATTTCATTAGCATTTTAAAAGTAATATCTGAGAATTGCCTTCGTACACCCAGTTAATGTAATCGTTCAGCTCTGTTGCACAGTGCCCATTTTTAGTGCCATGTTTTGAGGATCTAAGTGTTATTGGGATAAATATTCCTCACTTCTTTAGGTAAACACAATAACTTGGCAGAAAACACATTATTTAAAATCACACACGATTGAAAAAATGTTAACTCTTCCTTGGATGGGAGGGGAGCCCAATGGTAGGGAAAACCCAATCAAGTGCTCTGCAAAGTTCTGTGAAGCACATCTGACCTATTTAGGCTGTATTTACATTTAACAGATCTGCCTGTAAAATTATTAGATATGCTTTTACATACTGTCTTCTCCAGGGATTCAGCATGATTCCTTTGGAAAGGTGTTTTTAGTGTAGCCACTGATTTTTAGTATTTAATTTTCTGTGCTTTCCATGTCACAGATGTTTTATTTTTGAAAGGAGGTATGCCACAAATTATGTTGCTTTCCTCTAAAAGGCACTGAAGCACAGTGTGTGTGGTTTTGCCTAGCAGCCTGTTTCAGTCTATGGCTTGTTGGTTTAGGAGAGAGGCTGTCAGTTGTGATTCTATCCTGAAGATGGCAGTTGTCTTGTATTTAAATTCGTACAGCTGGCTTAAAGGAAAATAGAAGGCTACATAATCAAACACATCTTAGCTATCAGTAGGAGATATAGAGGAAAAATGCCTATTTAACGAAGTAAAAAGAGCATATTTATGTTATATTGGTATATTTTTATTTCAAACTGAAGTTGTTGCCAGAGGCTAGTACTACTTCTTACAGTGGTGCTATGTGGGCAAAGCTACATTTTGCATGTAGCTTTCTTATCACTGCGTTGCCTGGACATATCCAGAATGCATTCCCTCTAATCAGAGAACATGCAAAAACTGCATAAGACTTTATGCCTTTTCCTGTTTTTAAGTTTACGAGAAACCCTACGCACAGAAGCTTGCTTAATAAAAGGTGGAGCAGGAGGAAGTTCAGTGCGGATACTTAAATTTCTTGGTAGCTGTGGCTCAAGAATGGAACAAAGTGGGAAAACAGATTGTGAGTCTTATGAAGGGCTTTTTGTTTCTGTGGTTTTTTTTTGTCCTGCACTAGGAAAAAATTGATGCTCTCTGACATGAGAGACCTGGCAGTATGGTTTGAAATAGCTGGCCTGTAAAATTATGTATTTGAAAATGTACATTCAGTCATGCAGCTCCTTTTAATTTGCAGTGTATGTTTATTATGAAAATGAAAATATGTGCATTCATAGCTGTATTTGTTGAGGTATATTTCTGTAACGTGTCGTTACTTAATAACAAACTTCATCTTGAAGTGCATTAAGTTTTCATGGGGTACCCGTGTGTGTCGACAATAGGCCTTGCAGTAAGTGCATAGGCACTTGAAAAATGTTTTGAACATTTTTATTATGTCATTTTTATATTTTAGATTCTAGTATCAGTTGTCAGTAATAACGTAAGGTTTGCATAAGAAATAAATGTACAGTGTTTGGTCTTTTTAGGAAGCTATTAATTATGCAAGCCTTCTACAACAATCAAGAATGTATTGATCTGTAAAACTGAGCACTTTACTTCCTAATAAACTTCTTATATAATCTGTAAAGCCAATATTGTGCCATACATGTGGATTATTTGTAACGGAACATTAAGAATGCTATTTTTGTATGTGAATATTACTTGTATCTTACCACACCGTACTCTCAAAAGAAATAAAAATATTAAAAGGAAGTACAGGCTGTAAACGAGCAGAGAGGACTGGGTTGATCCAACTGCTTCATTGCCCAAACAATGCTTTCCTTAATGCTTCACTTTATATCTGCATAAATCTATCTTCTGCTATTTCAGGTAGCAGCTCTGACCGCTAATAACTCTGTCCCTTTAGTACTTCACAGTTGCTGTTTAAACTAACTCCATTACTCTTTTTTTCTTCTCCCCTGAATTCTTCCTTTTGTTTCAGATGATCCTACATCTGGAGGGTTGTATGCACCTTGGAAATCCCAGGCTCACATACAAGGTCCATAGTTCTGCCCGGGCAGCAAAGAGTAGGCAACTGTCTCACCAGCAAAAAAGTAAACTGTATTAATGAGAATTGAGTGCTTAATGTGAAATCATCACAGTCTTTAATGAATTCATACATACCAAGTTTAAGTATTAAGCCTCTAGTCAGTGTACTATAAAAGTCCCAGAGCATGGCAAGAGGGAAGCTTTCTTAGCGAATGCCGTGTATATGCTGTAGTATTGCTGACTTTGGAAAATTACTTCAGGAAGTGCAGCTTGAGATGCATGTTTGGAGTAAGAGCCACATAATACTTATGAATTCATTCCCCGCAAGCAGAAGGAGGGAGAATGAGATGTGGAGAGAAATCATTTACTTCATGCTTAGAAGACATTTGCCTTTTTGATAGCTAGCAGTGTAAGTTCTGATAGCAGAATGTAAGTTCTGTCTGACAGAAGAACTTCTTTTTTAAAATTAAAAAAATGTGAAATATTTAGGATGAAAGAAGTTATTTGCATTTGTTAGAATGATAATCACACAAACACATAGTAGATTATTGAGAAATTAAAAATGGGTAGCGTGGAAGATTCATAGATCTAACATGAGTCTTTGTTGGCACTGCCGCTATTTCCATTTTGAGATTGTGCTCTCTTGTGCTGTGCTATACCATTTTTGTGAAAATACACAGATAAACGCTAAGACAGTGATTGCACTTGACCAAACCTTCAAGAGACAAGTTGTTTACAAAACCTAGCCTTTAGCATTTAGTGTCAGTAAATCATTGCCCCCCCCCCCCCCCCCACCCCAGAATTCAATGAAGGTCCCTTTTAGAAGACTATTTTAATAAAATGTGCAGAAAACCTAGAACTGCTGGGCTATAGTGAGTAGGCTAATATGAGTGATTCCTGAAATATCTTATCCAGGAAAGAATAACTTCCAATGCTTACACTATTTATCAGCAACACAGAGAAAATCTGTAAACCAGACATTAAAAATGACTACAACAATTATCCCTAGAAAAGTAAATAACAAAGTAATAAATATGTATTTAAATAAAATTAAGATCTTGTTGAAAGCTATAGTAACCACACCAAAAGAGAAATACAAATATATATGAACAAACAACAAAAATGGATTTATGAAGCTCTGGATTTTTTTCAAACTAGGAGGTTAAATCTTAGCCTAGCAGTGTAATTTTTGTATTTGTAAGGCAATTCTCTCTTCCAGCAGTTTTTTTGGTCTCATACCACTTGCATAGTCAATGAAGGCTGTTAATCTGTAATTAGGACAAAATACTTTCAAATCAGTAACCTTCTTAACTTTATAACAAAAATTAATAATAGTAGCACACGAAAAGAATTATTAGGCAGTTTTCTGTATTGGTAATACTTAAATGTATTTCCAAAGTTGTAAGAACTAAAATTTTGAAAACTCAGCCTGAAATTCCCTGGGCTACAATACACAAATCCTCAGCAAAGCTTGATAATGTATTCTGATTAAAATTAATTTACTTGCACAAGTAAGTCTTTTAAAGTTTCCTAGAATCCAGATTAAATCACTAACTCTTCAATGTCAAGAAACCACAACAGGAATTTTTATACACAAAAACACATTTTCAATCAAGTTAGTGACATAATCAGAATGATTACATTTTTACATTGCAGTTATTTAAGTATGTATGACAAATCTCAGCAAAAACAATGGTATCAGGTGGTCTGTCATCTGTAAGCCCCAGCGATGCCTGAGCCTTAACACACTAAATCACTTGGTCTGGGGTACCCTGTCCCCAAGATCTTGCCGACAGGAGCAAGTGCCAGGGATAATTGAGTTCCGAAGCCAAGTATACGGGAAAGCAAGGATCCTGGCAAGACCCCTTTGGAGGAGATTAATGAGCAAGGCTTAATGAAGCGTGTACCTGTAAAGGAATGCGTGTAAAATCCATCCCTAACGAGGTGGGGAAAGAAAAGAGATTGTGAGAAAAGGTCAGGACTGTTAACCTTGGGGTATTATGAGATGGGTGAGAGTCTAATTCTTGTCACAAGGTCAAGCTTTCACAAAGCAATTATTAAGGATCTCCATAATATCAGCATACAGAGACACACATGTACTCGGAGCCTTTTGACCTTGGGGACTCCGGGCTCATTGCCCTAATGCTAGTAATTACTTTCTCTCTCTCTTTTTTTTTTTTTTTAATTCTTCTTGACTTTTTTTTTCCCTTTCCATTGCTCTTCAAGGTACATGTGATAGTGACTACATATTTTTTTTTTATCTCCAGAAGTTTTTCGGTGCTTTTTAAAAAAAATTATTTTATTTTTTATTTGGGCTGATGTTTTTTTTTTTTTTTTTTTTTTTTCCTCTCCAGAAAAAGCTTCTCTAATTTTCCTTTGTTTCTGTGTTGTATAAGGACTTGCAATACTCTTCTGCTGATTGCTTTGCAAGAACCCATTGCTGTTGATCTCCTTAGTGTTATCTTCTACTTAAAAAGGAAAAATACGTAAGTAAACTACAGGTAAGAAACATTGACTGGCGGCTTTGGTACTCTGAAGGCTTTGTTTTTTCCCATCAGTAAATGATCAAAGCAATACGAGAACTACTGATGAGTCCAGCAAGAACCTGCTGACTGATTATATTGTTAAGAAAAAAAAATGTAAATGGAAAATGGTACTAATGAAAGCTCTATTAGCTTTCTTTGTTCACATCTCTGCAGCTTTCTGCACAAAGCAAGGAATCAAAAGACAAATTTATGTTGGGATAATTCCATTAGACAGAGACCTGAATGAGGCAGGAAGAAAGCATTTTTAAAACCGTTATCTTCTCAGTATGCATCACAAGTTGATAATACTACAGCTATCAAGGAAGTTGCTCAGGTACAGAAATGAAGTGTTTGTATTTCACACCGTATGTACAGCACCTATTTCATTAGCTATCATGCCTAATGATGTTGGATACAGTTTATAGAAAGTGTGTTACTGAGCTTTCAAAAACAAATCATAGGACTTGCTATATCCTCAGTATGCGAAGAAGTTCCCGTGGGTTTCTTAGGACTTTAAAATATATTATTATGTTGCTGTCTTAGAAGCTCTGATCCAAGCAGTAAAGCCTTAATTGTATACACAAGTATTTATGGCTGCAAGTCATGAAACAAGCTGGAATCCCTGCTTCAGTTCAAGTGCTTTAATAATGGCTAAACACACTTTGGATTTTTCACCAAGTTTTAATATACTATTTTTCAGTATTTCAGTGGAGTAATGTAATGACAAAGTTTTGTTGTTGTTGTTGTTGTTTGTTTTGTTTTTTTGAGGAGAATGCAAGCACGAAAGCTAAAAAAATATTCAAATCTCAAATGCAATGTTTTTTTAAATTTTTACCTAAGGAAGATACCAAACGGTGACATTGTGGAAGGCTTTTAAAAGCTTGCAAACAGGAAGGAGAATAGAAATCTTCAAAAAGAATGCTGCAACAGGCCTCATTTCCTTATGTCTTCCTAGACAGACAATTTATATAAAAACATATTTACCAATGTCCATATAAACCTTGTACTGATTTTTCGAAGTAGCCCCTAAACTTGCATAAAGATTAACCCAGATTTTTTTTTTTGAAACTTAATAATGGTTTTCTTTTTAGTAGTGGAAATAGATCACCATCTTGCAAATAAAATATTAATATTGCTTATTCTCAAGCTGTGAAACAGTTTTTTGAGAAAAAGGAAACAGCCTTTTATACTGGAAAGAATATCACATGTACATTTTGTTCAGTGCCACAGCAATTGATTCTTGATTAGTAAAGTTCAGGAAAAAAATCAGAACCGTTGTTGGGCTCACATTTGTAACCTGCAAAGAACTGGAAGAGTACTGGGCATTAAAAAATGAGTAATGGAAGATTTAATTAAAGGGTACAGAATGCTCTAAGATTAACACTATGACAAACATCTGTAAAAAACAGCTACATAGGTACTATAGATAACTAATAAAACAGAAAAGCCCCAGTGTTACCAGAAATGGCAAAGGGCCAAAGTCTTGACGTCATTATAAATATTGTCCCAAAGAAGACTTACAGAAAATACTGCCTAGCTTCAGTTATTTTCCTTTGCAAAAAAAAAAAAAAAAATATTTGTGATCTCTTTGTTCACATAATTATATCTTGTAAATAATTATATATGAATTTTTGCAGAAAGTGCACAAAAATAGACATTGGCTAAATCTTAAAACCAATGCAGAGAGAAAGCTGGGTATGGTCACATCTCCCAGAACAAAGTAATACCACGACTCTTCTCCCAGACCTCAAAAACAAAAGACACACTTTGAAGAAAAAGCAAAAAATCAACAACTCGGAGATGTATCTATCCCAGTGAGGCTGTCCTAAATGATGTGTTGTTTTGGCTTAAATGCAGTCCGTTCTACAGAGTTATGGGAGAGCAGATGGGACCTGACTCCTAAAAGAAGAATTAGACCACAATTCGGTTTATATAAATTATCAATATGTCAGTGTAAATAAAATATTTTATATATGTTTGTGTATGTCTACCAATGTATGGAAGGTAGTAAATAAAATATTTTATATATATTTGTGTATGTCTGTCGCTATATGGAAAGTAGTATAGAGAGGGATTACTTAATAAATTTAATTCTGAAAAGAATCTATACAAGTAAATTAAATGAGATAAAAGCAAAGTAAGCTGGCTTCCTGATCAAGTTAACATGGAATCCTTAACACCTTCACCCAGCTTCAGTGTATAAGGTGGAAATCTGTCCAAACTCAAAACCTGTTCAGCCACAAAATACAGCTGGAACTGCCATGCTGAGAAACCTGAGGTTTATTTTGCTGATCTCTTCTTTCTCCCATAAATCAAAAGACTCATACTGCAAGGAATATTTATGCTCTTCAGAAAATGTCACTGAGTAGAAAGCGCCTATACTGAGCAAAGAAGTGCCATGAAGATGGAATTTACACATCCCAAAATCAGGGCTTCAACTTAGGTTTGGTTACCTCATCTTTTTACACATAGCAAAATCAGAGCCATGTGCTGCTTGCTGAGATGTCTCTATGGCAAATACAGATGATGTAGAATAAATGTTTTGCTTAAACACGTAAATATTTGTCACGCCACTGGGTTGTAAGATTGTGTCAAGGCTGGGCCTCATAGTCTCACTATGAAACAAAACAAGAAATACTCTATTTGTATATTTATTTTGTTAATTTGGAAGTCTGTATGTTTAGATATGTAGTAAATCAAAATAGCAGGTATGTGATAAAATCAAAATAGTTATGTGGTAAAATCAAAATGTGGTAAAATCAACTAATAGGAGACCTAAGTAATACAAAACTATTATTTCATTCATATTTGGGTCTAGTTGTTAGTGTTACATACATGGAAGTGCTTGAAGGCAGACTTTTGGTTCACCCATAACAGTGTAAAAATAAAGAATGTTTTGCATAGTTTTTTAAATAAGGAGATCGTTTCACAAGAAGAACAAGAAGTTTTTATTTTGAAAAACTAATGTTATTTTATCAAAATATAAATGGATGGCAGCATATGTTGTAATGCAAAACTGGCAGGCTGCTTTTAAAACTAACAGGATCATCACCTATTTTGGGAAAACTGAGTATGTTCAAGTAACTAAATACAGAAATATTATGATCTTCCTAGTACATAGCTTTCCTCAGTTTTTCAGGGCTCTTGGCAATGTCAAGGAGCTCTTTCGTGTTTATTATTTTATTGCATGCGTTCTTTGTCATTTTTTTTTATTTTTTTTTTCCTCCCTGTAAAATTGAGGTTATATTTAACACCTTCCTGTATAATATTGCATATGTATACTTTTTGAGGCCTGGCAATAAATTTTTGACTAAGCGTGACCAATTATTGTGGTTTTATTTAAATTTTCTATGTTGGCCTTACATTAAGAGTTTTGAAACTTTTTCAGAATTGTAAATGTGTGAATAATTAAATGTGGGTGAAGTTGTAAATGAAATCATTTCCATCTTTTGTCTGCTATGGAGCCGTGCGGCGCGGGGTGCTGGGGACGGTGCCGCCGAGAAATCTCCTCAGAAGAAAGAGGGGATCTGCATGTCCTGCCTCAGGCAGGCTGTGGCCACGCCGCTGCGCTACGGCTGCCCTCCATGCCTGCTGCTGCGAGTACAAGGCCGTTTGTTTTGTCGGGTTAAGCCTCTAAATGTTAGTTTAGTTTGTTAAATTTTGAACAGGAACGTGCTGAAGAACTGGGTGGTTTGCTGAGGAAATGAGGAATTGTATGCTTGTTATAGCAATAAAGAGAAGGGAAGGGCACCAGATGTTTCAGCAAAGTACATTAACACTATGTCTTTAATGTTACACAAAGATCAGCAGTACATCAGAGAGCTTTGCGATCAGGAAAAGTACAAAGGAGGTATCATAAAAACAATCAAGTCAGTTGCACAATCAGTTTATCAGGCTGCTGAACAGAGCCAGCTGAGTTTTTATTTCTTGGTTTAAGAAAACTTCTTCATGATGTGGAGTTTCAGGTATGAAATTGCAAGGAATATTACTGTCATGCAGGCAAGAGCTACATGATTCTGCCACAGGCCCCAGGTACTCAGGTCAATGCCTTGATTTTTAAGATACTGGTCTCCAGTACACCACCTACAGATAAATACAAACAGATTTATAAACTTAGTCTATTTTAAGTATCCAGGAAGATCCCTAGAAGTTGTCCTCTGATTTTGTGTCAATAGGAGGCTGGGCAAACCTCTGTTAAATGTTGCTGGTTTATTTTCTATTTATAAGTTTGTTTTTCAGGTAGCTACAGTCAGCTTCTTGCAGGAAGCTGAAACTGATTTTGTTAGGCTGCATGCTCATAATGTGCATATGCATTTCAGTAAATACAGTATAAAAAAAGAGAAGAGCCTAATGGCAGCTATGTCTAAAGTTAACGAAGTGTGACAAAGAATAGACTGTTTTCTGCAGACCGATGCAAAAACCCAGTAAGAGTCCATCTTCCATATAAAAGCTCCTGTGAATTCTGCTGGTCATTGATAAATGTCCATGAATGGACTAAGACTCATGGTGGGATTCATTTTAATGTACTCAAATACTTACATCGGGATTGTCTGTTCAAAGTTGTTCTTGCCAGGTAACCCTGTGTTGTTACTGACGGTGCAAAAGTTCAGACCAGACAGTTCATTAATTTGTAATGCCTTTTAAAGCAAAAGAAACAATGACAACAGAAATTAGCAGGTAAAGGAATGATAAGTTAGC
>CM021768.1:66146664-66270609 GCA_011076525.1 Nettapus auritus
CATGGGTTAGAGTGCTTTTTTTGCACAGGAATATCACAGCCCCAGTTTTCTCAGTGAAACACCACCGTGCCTTAAATTATCAAAAAATAGGAGAAAAGTTGTCAGCTTGACATGGGTTTGTTTGATGGCAAAGAGAAAAGATATTTTTGAGGGATAACACTGTTCTTTACTCTTTATCATTTTCGTCCCATTGTGTTCCAGTGCATGTAGTTAGTTAGCTTTGTCTCTCTGTCTCATTTGAGGTCCTTCCTTCTTACAGAAATTGGTTCTTCTAAACAGCTGTGGGTGCTACTTGCTGAGAAGCCCTTCTTTCAAGATACCATGCTAAGTTTGAAGATTGCTGTATTTAACTACCTCACCTTTTGCTCATTAATGCATTAAATTTAGAATTTCTTCTATCATTAGTAAAGGGCTTCCTTCTACGCAAATCATTTTCATGTCGGTACACAGGAAACTACATCACTTACTGTCATTCCATATCGAGGGATGCTAAAGTACTTGAGCCAGGAAAGCCAGGACACAATGCTCGTGAGATTTACCAGCAACCCAGAAAAAAGCTAGAGTCAATGAAAATAAAGTAGAAAAAAAATAGATTACAAAAAAACAAAAACAAAAAAAAAAAAAAAACAAAAAAAAAAAAAGAAATTGCTGCTAACATGCTATTTTCTAGCTCTTGACTCCTCTTCCTCAGATTAAAACCAAGTTGGCAGGCATTTCTAAAGGAAGGACCTCTTGCAGTGGGGGAGGGAAGAAAGCACTTCTGCTGCCGAACTTGAAGCCGTGGCCCCATGTGGTCTTACTCCCCGGCTGCATAGGCTCGGCCTGAGGCAGCCCGCTTCTGGCAGGTTTGGTTGTGGGTTTGGCTATTCTAGTTCCAAGCTGCCTGGTGGCTGGTGCCGCAGGCGCAGGGGCAAATACAGTCGTGGTATCGGAGAGCGAGGGTTTCTGGTCGTGTCTGCAGAACATTGCTCTGAGCACTTCGCCACATTGCTGGCAGTGCTCTGCCTGCCGGAGCTGCTGAGAATACTGCAGGGAAACTCCCCCCGCCTTGCACCCAGCCCCAGGTTGTTTTGGAAAGCACAAATCCAAACTCAGCCCCACGGTCTTTTTGCAGAATTTGGCTGAACTCCATGCAGTTTGGATTTCTCTCTAGTGAAGTAAATAATGCTACTCACAATCATAAAAACAAATGTGATAGTCATTAATAGGTTGGCTACAGCGACCACGTCTTGTCCTGTTGCAATGGCTAGAGCCATGGAAGTGGCTGTGTAGGACACCATCGTAAGGGTAAACAGCATTATAAAGAAGGCTTCTGCTGTTGGTTTCAAACCTTAAAGAGCAGAACAAGAAAGTTTTCAGTATGATCCTGCCAAAAACAATACCATGAGCTCTACAGTGCTGTGCTGCCTGCAGAATGTCTTGTCTGGCAGCATATGCTGTGCAGTTGAGACCCAACACTGCAGCTGGACTGTGACATCCAAAATGTGCGTGCTCTGTCAGCAGAGGACAGGATGAATAAGGGATATGCCTGTAACTGCGGTAACATACAAGAAAGTTTGAACAAGATGTGGTAGAAGTTACAGTGGGTACTCCACATAGGCCAAGGAGAAGGAAGGCTTTTCCACGGCTCATCTATGAAAGCAGCAATTTTCTTTTCTGTGGGGGGAAAACCCTGAGCAAAGTGAACTGTGATTATTTTGTAATTTGGTTTGTACTTTCAAGCTTTTGGGACATCTCAAAAACCTTATGCTAGGAAAACGGTCTGCCTGGGACATGTTTGAGCATGGCATTTGAAAGTGTTGCAGTGTTGTAAAAGCTGGTGCCAGCAATTTTCACATTTCTACTCATTAACCAGAAGACTTTTCACCAAAAAGAGTAAGTTGATAGTAACTCACACTACATGATGTTCTTATAAAAAACTTTTCCTTTGATAGGTATTATTGCAAGCATTAAAAAAGTATCTCGTAGGAGTCACTGAAAGTTAAAACAGCTATAAATGAAAAGGAAGAAATCAAACGTGATGACTGTGACTCTCCTCTTTCTAGGGGCAGTGGAGAAGAAACACACTACACATTCTGATCAGAATGCTCAAATCTTAAGAAGTGTGTCTGTAAAAGCATGGTATGCTGCAGGCAAGCACAATAACTGGTGCCATGCCAATGTAGTGCTCTAGCATATATAAATCTACGCATATACATGTACATACATACAAGTGAGAGCCTTCTTAATTTGTTGGGGGGGGGGCATGGGAGGGTAACAGAACCGTGGAAGGCAATACTTGCCTAACATGAAGTATGTTATGCAGGTGAAGATGATGCTCGGTAAAGTCCTTATGGGTATCAAATCAGCCATTAGCTTTGAGATGAAATATGCAGCTATTCCATAGTATCCACTGATATACTCATGTCTGGAACACAGAAATATGTACAGCATGTCACAAAATCTCATCACTAAAGTAAATTTATTTTAAATTGGAGACTAATGAAGTCTGGCATAAACTGGAAAAAGGAAAAAGAAAAAAAAAAAGTTTTTTCATGGATAGGCTGTAATGTTAATATCCAGTAAGCCATTCACTACAGTAATGGTGCTGTTTTCATATGCAAATCAATATGAATACTTGTGCACATGTTTTTTAGTAAAGGTCTGTATTGGCAAAACAGAGGGAGTAATGCTTAATTAACTTTCCTTTTCTCAGGAGTGCAATCTGTACAGCCTTGAGGAGTCCAGTGAGGCACTATTTAATGTTGTCACAATGCAAGTCACAGTCTTACTAATCAATACCTAAATAGGGTGTTCACCAATTTTTTTCCTATAAATATTAATTTAAAACTCTGAAGCATGTGAAAT
Organism: Nettapus auritus; assembly: GCA_011076525.1. Taxonomy (NCBI): domain Eukaryota; kingdom Metazoa; phylum Chordata; class Aves; order Anseriformes; family Anatidae; genus Nettapus; species Nettapus auritus. The sequence goes on from CM021768.1 coordinate 66,149,512, forward strand.
CATAGATATGGTTTGGGGGATTTACAGGCAGTTCACTAACAGGCTAAGAGTATGCATGGAGCAGTGACAGGGAAGTAATTTGAAAACCATACACGAGGCATACTTCAATGTCCAGGAAGATAAGCAAACAGATGACTGCTCTAACAATAGACCGTGTTCATGCTTTAATAGGTTTTACTTACATAAATATCTTCTTTTCCACAACAAAGAGTTCAATAGCTGAAATACTGCTGAAGCACTGGTTGGTGGTCAGAAAGAACATGGCACCAACTCTGCGAACAGCAGAACGGTAAGCAGCGTTAAAAACGTGATACAAATGTGGTCTTTCCACTGCGCCATGTGCAGGCCCACGCGTAGTGCCTGGAGTGAGGCAGTGTTTGACTTCCCGTACAGTGTTCCCCAGGAAAACGTGTGGCTGCAAATTTGGAGCCACAGCAAAGCTGATGTGGTACGAACAGCATTTTGCTACATGAGGGCAAGGGCAGTCTGTTCTTTGATACAGTCAAAAGCTTGAAAATGAACTGAATTTCCTATTTTTTTTAGTTTAATTTCCTGAGAGTTTAAAAATTCTCAGGCTGTGAGGCATATGTCTGATAAAAGACGAGGCTATAAGTGGTTTAAAACTAGACGGTGGATATGTTAGTGCTTTGAAGCAGTTCCTTGCAGTCTGCTGCTGTTCTGCATTTTCAGCTGCCTGACGGGCACTGAAAAATGTCATCCTGCTGAGGAACATCGTTCCCTTCAGCTGGACGGCTTGGCCAGGCTGCAGCACACCGGGCAGGACTGGGTTCCTGCATCATTGTTGGGCAGGGAGGAAAGAGAACAACCTCACCTCCACATCACTAAAGCAGCACGACCTTATGTACTGAGGAGGAGTGTTTGCTCTAATGAGGCTGATAGGTTTCCTAAAGCTCTCAGGGGCTGCTTATCCTATCCTGTCCCGTATCCTATCAGAAGAAGGAGGGAGCTTTTGGAAATCCAGTGAGTGAACTGACTAACCTGTTCTGGAGGCCAGAGCTGTCGTTTTTAAGTCCAAAGAAAATGGCGCCTACAGTCAGTCCCAGGAAAACTGTAACAACCACCTAAATGTAAAAGAAAAGAGCAGGAAAAGTATTGTTCTCATTGCTTTCAAAGCCTCAGCAATTATTTTCACACTCCCCAGTGTACAATTGTGGGGCTCTGTTGCACACCTTATTCACGGGATTTGTTCTTAACAGCATTGGTATCAGGCAGTTCAGTCATCTGTAAGCCCCAGCGATGCCTGAGCCTTAGCACACTAAATCACTTGGTCTGGGGTACCCTGTCCCCAAGATCTTGCCGACAGGAGCAAGTGTCAGGGATAACTGAGCTCCGAAGCCAAGTATACGGGAAAGCAAGGATCCTGGCAAGACCCCTTTGGAGGAGATTAATGAGCAAGGCTTAATGAAGCGTGTACTTGTAAAGGAATGCGTGTAAAATCCATCCCTAACGAGGTGGGGAAAGAAAAGAGATTGTGAGAAAGAGTCAGGACTGTTAACCTTGGGGTATTATGAGATGGGTGAGAGTCTAATTCTTGTCACAAGGTCAAGCTTTCACAAAGCAATTATTAAGGATCTCCATAATATCAGCATACAGAGACACACATGTACTCGAAGCCTTTTTACCTTGGGGACTCTGGGCTCATTTCCACTCCATCCTGGCTGCTTTGTTCACTTGTTATGTAGAATGTAATGAAGACAGCAGTCCCTGCCTTGGGACTGATTTTTCTATTGCCTCCCCTGCTGTGAATCGCTATGGGAGCTTTGCTGGCACAGAGGCTGCAGGGTTTTGTTGGTGCACTGGGGGATTCCTGAGGCCTGGCAGCCTTTGTATTTGAAGGCAACACATGACTTTGAAGCAGACCACTTCTGGCTTTGGTTCTGCTGCAAAAGCAGAGCTAACAGGGCCAGTTGGTAGAACATGCTCATGTTCTGTAGCAAGGGCTAGGCTCTGGTTTTCATGACTTGTTTTTCAGAAGGTATCACACTCATTGTGAACAGACTGGGAAAGTATCTCTACGTGCAAGCCAACACTTAGTGAGCTGAGATAATTAATTATGCAAGTGTAGTCATTGAACTATCCTTGGGTGGAGGTGAGGGGCAAGATCTGAGGCCAAATCCTGCTGTGCCAAGGCTGGACAATCCGCCTAGAGTCAGAGGCATGTTCCTGAGACAACTACAGGGAGGTCATCTGTCCCTGGCCAGCAGCAGGGAGCAGAACACCTTGCTGGAGAAGACCCTGCCTCCCGAGGTTTTATGTAGCACAAAATACATCACTGAACTCATTGTGCTGTTCATATGGGAGCATTCAGGGCATCCTCTGGTGAACCAGGTGTCCAGAGCTTGCACACACTTTTTTTCAGATGCTACCTTCAGTCAAAATACCAAGAGGCAAAACTGTTCCCCACGACTGGTCTAATACAGAAGCGGGTGAAAGTCAGCGTATATTACAAACCAGATAGAAACAAATAACGTTACCTGAGCTACAGAAGCTTGAGGGTTTCCTACCAGGTTTCTGAACGTGCGCCTGGACACCCACTTCAGCTGATGACAGAAGGAATTGGTATATGTAATTTGTCTGAAAAATACTTTTGTTTTCTTTGTGTTTCCAGAAGAAATATTGTCTAGTATTGCTTTTGTTTCTTGGTAGTACACAGAGTTGCAGTATTTTTCTGCTAACTTCTCAGCCAAGGTTGTGTTGTATTCAATGTGTTCTTCAATGCTCTCTGCTGGAAAGGTTTTAAAAAAGAAAGATTTTTTTAAAAAAGAGTAGTGTAAGGGATGGGAAGATGTATTAGGAGCTAGACCTAAAGAGTTATGCAGTTGGGGTGGGAGCATTACTAACAAAGAAGAAGAATTGATATGCATGTTTAGCTCCAGAGACCCGCTGCACTCAGCCTTGTTCAAAAAAGCATGCATGAATACAGGTGAGAATTGTTGGTTTGGGGATGATTTCAGCCTTACCCCAATTTCAGGGAAACATTTCCCTGTCCCTATTCCCAGCCTACTTGGAGATGGGAAACACAAATTTCAGAGCAGATAAGCCATTCCATTATGTTAAAAATAACTGGCATAGTTACACCAAATTTGTTCCTAACCAGAATAATTGTCCTGGTTTATCACTAGGGCTAGTGCAGGACTTCAGCTGATTTGCTTGAAGATGAAACCAGCTGCTTCTCTGTGCTGAGCTGTAACAAGATTTCCTTAAAGTCCCAGACATTACAGCTTCAGCACAGGCAAATATTCTTTTGCCTTTAGCACCTAGTAATTTGATTGTGACACAAAAGCATTCAGGCCAGTTTATTGAAGAAATGGATAGCAAAAATTAATTAATAAATACCTCTTTATGAGAGGTAAACTATTGCAGAGACAGGAATATTTTATAGAGTAGGGCTGTACATGAATTTGGTATTTATTTCAGGAAGTGTTAATTATTTTCAATGTATAAACAAACAGTATTTAGGAAGGTCATAGCCTTAAAGCAACATGGGTCAGCAGTACATAATAACCCAAGGCATACAGATAACCGCATGCGTGTAAAACACTGTTACTACTCGTCTGACACTGTGTGTGAGGTGTCTGTGTTGGGCTGGATGCCTGGCTGCAGACACATGGCAGATATTGTATTCAGCTCTCTGCCTTGTACCTGAGTTGGCTTCGTCGGTCCTGTTCACCATCACTGCCGTGGAGTCCCCATTGATGATGTCCAGGAAGAAGTCAGCAGGATTGTTGTAAGGCTCGCACTCATAGCCTGCAGTGACAGTGTGACAAGTGCTAAGTGGCAGCTCGGTGATGGGCAGGAAGGAGGCTGCGTGCAGCCACCATGCCTGTACGAGGGATGAGTGGTGCTGCTGGATGCACCATCAGTGAAGGCAAGGAAGCACGCCTGCTGAACCCCAGCCCACATTGTCTGATTAACACGTGTCCAGGAACAGCTGATTAGAAGTCAGCCTTATCATCCCAAACACATACAGGTCAGGAGGTGGAACCCCAAGAGAAACACTCAGCCTGTTAAAATCTTGGGCTTGCTAATCCATACCACATCCAGTTCCTATCACGTGCTATTGCCGTTTTTCTTGCTCAAAAGCTCGTGCAAGCTGTGGACGTAGGTGCAGCTGTCACCACGGTGCACTATGCTCACCAATAGATTGGAAGTAGGCGATGGTCTGCTGAGCGGGGCCATGGTACAGCATCCGCCCTGCGGCCAGGAGCGTCAAGCTGTCAAACAGCCGGAATATGGAGTACCGTGGCTGGTGGATGGAGAAGATGATTGTTTTTCCTTGCTTTGCCATCCTGAACGGAGAGTGAAGAGTAACAGAGGTGTTAGCTGCAAGAGTCCTTTCAGCATTTAGACAGAGAATTTGCAAGGTCAGTTAAGGCTTGGTCAAGGGCAATTAAGTCGGTGTGTGAGAGAGGGGAAGGGGGAAGGAAAAAGAATGCAGAGGAAATCTGTAGGTGATACCTAAAGTGCCTCTGTGAGAAAAGGGAAGTTCCCTCTCGCTGGGGAGGCTGCTGGGGGAGAAGGTCCAGGAAAGCTCTGGTGCAAATTGGAAGGCTCTGGAGAGAGGTGTTTAAGTTGTTGAAGTGTAAGAAATGCAAAATGATGTAAAATTTGCAAGTTTTTGTTTTCCCAAAGATAGGGCTGAGATGTTGTGATGGGGAAGAATCTAGCTGCGTTCTAACTAATATCTATAGTCAGACTGTACGGCTTGGCACTGTTCTGGCCAAGGCAGATGTGAAAATAAACACTTGCACCTAAGAACATAGCTGTCAGGGACAGACGGCAGCCCTGGTGTGCACTTGGGACATTGCTTGGCACTGCAAGACCAGACTGCCTTTTCTTACTGCCTTTGCAGTTTTGGCTCAGCGGAAAACTGTGATACATGTGATTTCCCGGTCTACTTATTCTAAGCATGATCCAAGTGCAAACAAGTGCAGGCACTGGTTTCAAGGACATCACCTTTTCAGTAGAAGCAGGACAGCATTAGCAGTGCTGGCATCCAGTCCAGTGGTTGGCTCATCCAAAAAGAGGATGGTGGGATCTGTGATGAGCTCCATCCCGATATTGGTCCTTTTCCGCTCTCCCCCGGACACCCCACGCGTGAACTGGGTGCCAACCTGGTGTGGAACAAGAAATTTGTGTCACGTGGCCTGATAACACATGCTGCAGTTGGCACGGCGGCATTCTGGAAGAGCTGTAAGAAATTTCTTAAAATTAGAGTTAGCTGCGGTATCCTCACTGCCTTTCCCTGTCCCCACAGTGTGATAACACATGCAGTAGCAGTGCAGAGCCTGTACCAGTGACCATGCAGAGGTGTTGTAAATTCTTACAGTACTGAAATTCTCTGGGCTACTTTACTTTTTTTTTCTTTTTTTTTTTTTTTTTTTTTTTTTTTCTTTCTTTTTTTTTTTTTTTTCCATCTGCCACGTGACTAATTAAATCACTTCATATTTCTTCATGATTTAAGCACTGCATTTAAACGCCATTACCTTGGAGTCTGCCACTTTGCTCAAACCCAGCTCCTTGATGATCTGATTAACTCGTTCATTTTTGTCCTGCTCCTTCACAGAGTTTGGCAAACGGAGTGCTGCTGAGAACTGGAAGTTTTCTCTGATGGTCAGGGTTCCCATCACCACATCATCCTTCAAAAGAGAAAGAGCATACTCAGTGTTCACTCGGCAATTTGTGTTTCCTCTGATAACTGCATCTAGCTGTGTTTTATGTGGTCCTTGCATGGAGAGGGGTGGTGGCAACTGCCACAACATGTGGCAGGAGCTTCCAAGGAGGAAGGAGGGAAAGGTATGCCCGGAGGGATGTCGTTTTCCTTCACTTCTTGGCATGTGCTCCCCAGCCCACCCCAGACAGACCACGGCATTGGTGACACCAGCCCTGGGCAAGTGGAAGTGAGTGTATTTGCCGTGTATTTGCAGCACTGCCGCCATCTCTTGTAGCTGCGGGCAGGAGGGGACAGGGCAGCCTTGGGGAGATGAACGCTGTCCTACCTGCACTACGTATCCAGAGGTACATTTAAAGTTGGCAGGCTGAGGAGCTCCGTTGATCAAAATGTCACCAGAAAGCCCGTGAGGGTCTTTCCTTGCAGCCAAAATGTCGAGCAGCCTAGAAGAGAAGGAGGTCACGCTGTGTAATCAGCATATACGAGGTCAGACAACACAAGATGGACAGTGATGTGTAAGCATTCTGTAGTAGAAACATGCTATTTAGAAAACATCCGGCAGCCTTCAAGGGGCTGAGTTTCTTTTCTCCTGGCTTCTTAAGGAAGTGAGGTCTGTGCCATTTCACAGTTTGTGTCCATTCACTCAGTAGTAGGAGCTTAACCCGGAATGGTATGTAGTGTATCAGTGAAGTGTGCTATGCTTAAATTACATATTTGTCATTTAAGCGGATTGTCTGTTTTGAGTTTACGTATTTTTCAGAAATCAGTGAGATTTGCACAGTTGTAAATGAAAACAAAATCTTTCCCTGCAAGTCTTGTCTATTACTGCAAAATATGTGCAGATTCATTTTCTCCTTGGTGTAAATAATGCATAGAACAGAGGGAACACTTACGAAGATTTACCACTGCCAGTGGGCCCCAAAATTGCATTCAGTCCTGGTCTCATGATGCCACTGGAAGACAAAATAGACAGATGACATCAGGAGTTCAGAATTTCTCTGAATCTGATTTTCAGGCAGGCTACACTCAGAAGCCGGGTGGAAACAGTTTTTAAGTGTTGAGCCGGGGAGAAGAGCCTGTAGAAATGATGGATGGGGATGCTGCTGCCTTTTCTCTTGGTTGCTGGAGCACGCACAGGCATTGCTGTTAGCTCTGCCTAGCCCCTAAATGTGCACTCAGCGAGCACTTGTGTATGCAAGAGGCAGGCTGCATGTGCAAATGCCTGCATGTTGTGATGCCAGCTTTGTCTGGCACTGAACTCTGGTGCTGCTTGTAAGCAGTCCCCATTGTGAGTACCTGGGCTTTGGGTCTGGCCCAGGACAGCCGTTTTCATGGTCTAGCACCGTGCAGCCTTGGAGGCTTGGTTTTAGTTTCTGACCCATGCTTCTTCCCCTTTCATTTCTTATCGTGGAAATTTCTGGTTCTACAGATTAAGAAACATAGTATACATATGTGACTTTATATGTGTTTTTAACACAAAACCAGTATGTAATGAAGCAAATGCAGATGCTGCAATTTTTGTAAAAAGGGAAAGAATAACGTGTGTTAAGCATTGGTCTCATAAAGCAAACCAGGGGACGGGCCTTCTCTCGCCTTGTGGCAACCAACCAACATAAGTCAGGCGACTTATCGTAATGTGCGGCCCTCAAGGACGGTGGGAAAGATTTCGGCAGCTCATGGTTCATAGACATGGGAACTGCATATGGCAAAAGACCCACAGTGTGAATCCAGCACCCGCTGGTCTTTCCTGTGTTCCTGGGGTCAGCCAAGGGACGAGTGAGGAGGAGCTGCCTGTGTTTGTCACCACAGCACAGTGGGAGATGTGCCGGGCAGTGAGCACAAGTGGCTCATTTGCCACAGCCACAGTACTCTGGCCATGGCCATAACTCAGGCAGGTGAAAGCAACTATATATATTATATGTAACATAGATATAATTCTGCACATTGTGCTCAGTGGCTGAGTGATGGATGGCAGTGGGCTTCGCTGCCAGGAACAGAAGTAAAAGATGGGCTTACTCCAAAGAGAAGTCAAAATACCTACTTGAGATCTCTCAAAACTTCTTTACTGGCTGTTTTTCTACAGCACAGGAACCCAGACTTCACCTTCACATGGTAGGAAATGTTGTGGAAAGTTAGTGTGCTTCCCCCCTTGTTTGCCAAGTCTGGAGAGGACTGCTTGCTGCTCGGGATGCCGTTTGTACTCGACTCTGACATCTGAATGTTTATGTGGGACTGGCCTCCTGCCATTTTTCCTCTAGAAATTAAGAAAATAGAGGGGGGGGAGAAGAAACTTGGTTAGGTATGGAAAAGAAAGATGTGTCTGGCCCAGTGTGTGGCACTGGACCTGCTGGGGGCCTTGCAGATGGTCTCTCTCCATCTGGGTCCTGCAGCTGGAGGTGAGGCAGAGCTGGCAAGGATACGGCTGCAGTGTCTGCAGCTGGAGGAGCCTCCCAGCCTTAGCGAGCCCTTCTCCTTCCGAGCTCCAGGCACCTTTCACTGCAGGTATTTGCTGACTTGACGCTCCTTGTGGAAGGCAGCCTGGGACAGAGGAGTGCTGCAGATAAATTCTGCCAGCATGTTTGAGATCGCTGGCACAACGGGCTCTCTGAAAGGCAAGCTGCAACCTATGAGGGGCAAGGGGACCTGGCTTGATACTCCTCTCACCCCTGGCACTCCTGTGCAGTGACAGCAAAATTTAGAAATCGTTGGTTTATGTTTTTAATTGAAATACTTTGGTGAGGCTACAGGAACACAGCAACTGGCAGCATTCCCAAGGCTTTCTTTTCCTTGGGCTTGTTTTTATGTCAAATCTAGAAGGCTGTTGCAGTGTAATAACCATCATTACCCCCTCTTCCCTTGTCAGCCAGGCTCCTACCTGTAAGCTCATCTCAAGGTGCAGGCAGTATGGGGAGGCTGCGCCAGAGGAACATGCTCCTGGGGATGCTGGCCAGTCTTGCACAGGCAGACCTTTGTCCCCTTTGTGCTGCTGAGTGGCACGGGCTAGCTGAGATGGGCAGGATCTGGCCCCTCCATGTGTATCGGGGCACTGCTCTGAGTCTCACTAGGGCAGCTGGCCCCGGGGCAAATGTTGGTAACACAGCAGTTTGGGGCAACAGAGAAGCAAGAGGCACTGCCAGGAGCTGTCGGAAGGTCAGTCTCCTGTGTTAATGTGGCTGTTCCCTTGCAGCAGGGAACACAGATGGCGAGACCTTCTCAGGCATGCTGAATAAATGGAAGAGCAGTTAATAAAACGAGCCTCTCCAAAACAGCCATTTAATCAAACGCAGTCATACGGTCACATAAGAACCCAGCCCTTATCTTTTACACTGATGCTCGCATGCTGTTGTGGTTGTTTGACAGCCAGCCAAGCTCCCGGCAGCAATGAGCACAGTGAAGCGCTGCCTCCAGGACCAGGCTTTCTGCACGTGAGGGCTGGTGGCCAGCAGCACAATCCCACCAAGGCCACCTCTTCTGACAAAAACATGGGCTTCTCTGCCAGCAAAAATGTGAGGTCTTAGCATTTCAGCCCCTGTCACATAATCTTGCACCAATTTTCCTGTGATGAAAAGAAACTGCGTTCCACATGTGATTAGGATGGGACTGGTTTATTTTTTTTTAAGTTAAGCTAAAATGGATCCTCAGTAAATTGAGCATCATTTAGATGTGTGGCAGTTAAAGCCTGAAGGCCTTTTATTGACAAACTCCCTGCGCTCTTATCTGCTTGCCCCAGAGAAGACTTCTCTGCCTGCCACAGAGCAGCAGGACTAGCCCGGCTGGGCACCAACTGCTGCCTGTAAGAGGAGGTTTTGCTAAAGCGGAGATGTGCGCTCAGAGCCACGGGGGGGAACAAGTCGCCGACAGTCTCACAGTGTGCTGAGCAGACGGATGTTTGCCTGCACACGTACGGGCTACCACTCAGCCGTGGAGTGGCACCATTACAAAATCCCTTGAAGCACTGGGCAGCCAGCTGTACGGTACCTAGATGAGTATTTTACTCACCCAAATTTTTCTCAGCTTAGTATTTCAGTGTTACTGATGAACCATTGCAAACCTGCTATGTGAGGTAGGAGTCTGTGGAATGGTTTTGTTGTTTTTTTTTTTTGTTTGGGTTTGCGGCTTACTGGCAGCTAGGGCCACAGAAGGGCACTGGCACAGCCGGGCCACTGGTGTGTATCAGCACGGCGCTTAACAGCTGCGGGCGGCTCTTCATAGAATATCCCGAGTTGGAAGGGACCCATAAGGACCATCAAGTCCAACTCCTGGCACCGCACAGGTCTACCCAAAAGTTTAGACCATGTGAATAAGTGCACAGTCCAATCGCTTCTTAAATTCAGACAGGCTTGGTGCACTGACTACTCCACTGGGGAGCCTGTTCCAGTGCGTGACCACCCTTTCGGTGAAGAACCTCTTCCTGATGTCCAGCAGAAACTTCCCCTGCCTCAGCTTCACCCCGTTCCCATGGGTCCTATCACTGGTGATTACGGAGAATAGGTCACCTGCCTCTCCACTCCCCCTCGTAAGGAAGTTGTAGACTGTGATGAGGTCTCCCCTCAGCCTTCTCTTCTCCAGGCTGAACAGGCCAGGTGACCTCAGCTGCTCCTCATATGTCTTCCCCTCTAGGCCCTTCACCATCCAGTCTACTAAGACCTCTCCAGATTCCCAAGATTGCTGAAAAGTAATTGAGAGGGGTCCCGTGATGTCAGCCAGCTCTTTAAGCACCCTGGGATGAATCCCATCCAGACCCATGGACTTGTATGGATCCAGATGGAGCAGCAAATCCCGCACATGTTCAGGGTTGGTTGGGAGTTTGTCATTCCCACCATCATGGTCCTCCAGCTCAGGGCACCCTGGATCCCGAAGCCCATCATCAGTGTTGAAGACAGAGGCGAAGAAGGCATTAAACGTCTCTGCTTTGTCTATGTCATTGTCTGTGAGGAGACCTTCCCCATCAAGTAGTGGACCTATGTTTTCTTTGGTTCTCCTTTTTCTGTTTACATATCTAAAAAAACCTTTTTTGTTGTCTCCCACAGACATGGTCAGCTTCAACTCTAGTTGGGCTTTGGCCACACGAATTTTCCCCCTACAAACGCGAACAGCATCCCTGTATTCTTTCCTCGTTGCCTGACCCTCCTACCAGCAGCCATACACTTTCTTTTTTCGCCTAAGCTCCAGTAGAAGATCCCTGGTTAGCCAGACCAGCCTTCTGCTCCGCCTGCCTGATTTCCGGTATTTTGGAATTGCCTGATCTTGTGCTTTTAGGAGGCAGTGCTTAAAGACTGATGAGCACTGATGGACACCCATGCCTTCAAAAGCAGTTTCCCAGGGGACCTTGCTGACTAGTTCCCTGAGCAGCCTGAAGTCTGCTTTCCCCATATCCAGGGCTGAAGTTTTGATGGCAGTTTTCCTTCTATCACCATAAATTTTAAACTCAACCACTTCATGGTCACTATGACCGAGATGGCAGCCAATTGCCACGTCTCCCAGAAGACCCCCTCTGTTCTCCAGCAACAGATCTAGGAGGACACCTTTCCTCCCTTAGCACCTGCACCAAGAAGTTATCATCTAGGTGCTTTATGAACCTCCTGGACTTGCTTGTGTCAGCTGTGTGGTGATCCCAGTAGACATCTGGCAAGTTGAAATCCCCCATCAGGACAAGGGGAGTTGATCTTGAGGCATCTCTTAGTTCTGGAAAGAATAATTCATCAGCGTTGTCATCATGGCCAGGTGGTCTGTAATAGACTCCCACAACGACATCCCCTTTATTTGTTCGTTCCTTAATCCTTACCCTGAGACTCTCAACTTTGCCTTCACCAACTTCAAGATCCACACTATCTAGCCCCTCTTTCACATACATCACCACCCCCCACCTCGCCTACCCTGCCAGTCCCTCCTGAAGAGCCTGTAACCATCTATTGCAGCACACCAGCCACAGGACTCATCCTACCAGTTTTCGCTCATGCTGGTGATGTTGTAGCTGTGGGACTGGGCTAAGACTTCTAGCTCATCCATTTTATTCCTCATACTGCGTGCATTTGTGTAGAAGCACTTCAGATGCGCCTCCCTACACGCAGCACCTTGTGGAGCCAACCAAAGGACCTCACTAGCACACAGTCCCTCTGATTCTAGCGCACCATCCCTTAGCTCATCACCGTACCTCGTTTTATCCCTTTCCCCCTTTGACTCTAGTTTAAAGCCCTATCTATCAGCCCTGCCAAATCCTGGGCAAAAATCCTTATCCCTCTCTGAGAGAGGCACATCCCATCTGGTGCCAGCAGGACCAGTGTCACATAGACCTTCCCGTGATCAAAAAACCCAAAGTTTTGCTGGTTGCACCAGTCTTGAAGCCACATGTTAATATGATGAGTCTGCTTGTCAGCATTGATCCCCCCTATCGGAAGGACAGAGGCAAACACAGCCTGTGCCCCTGAACCTTTAACTAGTCTCCCTAAAGCCCTGAAGTCCCTTTTGACTGCTCTCGAACTTCTCCTTGCTACCTTGTCTTTACCAGCCTGAAAGACCAGTAGCAGGTAGCAGTTGGTGGGCCGTACCAGGCAAGTGACTTTCTTAGCAAAGTCTCTCACCCGAGCCCCAGGGAGGCAACAGACTTCTCTGTGTGCTGGGTCCGGTCGGCATATCGGGCCTTCTGTCCCTTTCAGAAGGGAGTCCCCCATGAAAATAACCCTTCTTTCCTTCTTGACAGAAGATGTAGCGATGCGGTGGGTAGGTTGCCTTGCCTGAGGCACCACTTCCAACTGGGACGGGCTTTTGTCTACATGGTTGTTTTGACTGTCGTTTTATAGAGCCTCATAGCTGTTATATAAGGGTAGATGGGAAGGTGAGGTGGGCAGGGACAGGGCTCGCCTACCACCCCAAACAGGAACCTGCCTCCATTTCGCCCCTTGGCCTACGTCCCCTCCTACTGTCTGGTGGGATGAGGGAATTTTGTCTTCTGTGTAGCAGGAGACGCTTGTGCTGTGGCAGGCTCGTGAGTCTGTCTCCAAGAGGGTAGAGCATGCTTCCACCAGCCCATTTCCTTCTCTGACTCCCTGATACTCCTTAGCACACTCACCTCCTCCTGAAGTTCCACCACCTGGCTGAGCAGCTTTTCAACCTGGGCACACCTCCCACAGACATACCCCTCGCTGCTGCTGTTGGATACCGACAGCAGACTCAGACACACCCTGCAGCCCAAGACCTGGACGGCGGTGTGTTTCCCCAAGTCCTCCATCCGAGTAGCCACATCGGTGACCGCAGCTGGAGAGGCCTCAAGAGATGCGGAGGCCAGGGTTTTTTGCCTGGTGCATACCATGGCTGGGTTCCTCACAAGCAGGTTAGAAGTACCGATGGGAAAGACCGCTGCAAAGGAGTGGCGAGGGGCCCTCCCTGCGCGAACTGCCGCACCTCGCCCTGTTTGCCCGCCAAGGAGGGGGCACTGCCCACTCCACCCACGGCTCGTCAGCCTTTCTCATGGGGGCTGCCGGGCCCTGGCAGCTCCCTCGGCTACTTCGAGTGGCCTCAATGCCAAAAAAAAGCCCTGCCTGCCTCAATCCCCTGCTCCGCTGCAGAACGTGTGTGCCCCGGCGCCTATCGCCTTGGCAAGAGAGCTGGCTGTGGTCATTGAAGAACGAAATGGCAAAATTCTCTGTTGCTTAAAAGTGTAGTGGGTAGTTGTCAGCTGCTATGTGAAATCTGTATTACTTTTTAAAAGGAGTATGGCCATTGTGCTCAGCATGATAACACAGCCTTGGTTCTGGACGTCCTGGTGGGAAGGGAGCTCTGGAGGCTGCATACCAGCTGTGAGCAGAATGGTCCCCAGCTCCTGTCGTGGAAACTTCCAGCTGGAGACTGTTCCAGCAGTGCTTTGGGTTGCAGCTGGCATGGCCCAGGGAGAGGAGGAAGTGCTACCCGCAGACGTAATGTCTGTGCACCCCAGCATGAGGCTTGTAATAATTTGGTTCTCTCTTCTGGATACATTTTTTATTTTTTATTTTTTAACATCACTGTAGGATAAGTGCTCCCAGTGAGATGCTCATTTTATAAACAAACCCTTCCACTTCTGATCTATCAATACGGAATACAGGAGGATTCTCCTTTATGGCAAATGTATTTGTTAGCTGTTTGTAACTGCTTCTTAAGAATGGATTTGTAAATATTACTGGAGTTCTTGTAGAGAAAATAATTTATTGAGTTTAATGTGAGATAGAGCTATGAAGCATATTAATTCAGAACATTTGCAGGACAAAGAAACAACCCTAACAAAATCTTAATCAAATTGCTTCATATGCAAGCTAGAATTCCCTAAATGAAGTTGTCTAGAATTCATTGGAAATTGCTTTCAAATATCAAATACTTTAGATCAGAAAGGAGCAGGAGAGTCAATGGCATTGTGTACTGGCCACCGTATTCAGAAACACTCATTAATATGATGAAATATTTCATATCCTCATCAAACCAGCTCTGGTTAAAATCCATTATTTTTGCATCAGTTGAATATAAAATTGATGCATTCTTTGGGAATATTACAAATTGGATTTATTTTCCCCTAACTTCTAAAATATTTTTGTTGCAACTGCTTTCAGCAACAATCTCAGTTCAAGCCTAATGGAAAAAACTTTCCTTTAGAGAGACTTAGTCTCAGAAATTTTTTTCAGGAGACAAAATATTGGATCTTGAGATTTAACATTTTACTAATGAAATGAAACTACGTTCTTAAATATACCATGAAATCTCATTGCCTGATGTTAAAATGCAAAGACAAACTCATTGTGCTCACTTTTCTGTGTCTGCTTCTCAGGCTTATAAAGTCTTATTCTCTGTTCATATGCAATGGTGCAAAGCAAAACTAGAAACAACTAAATATACAACTAACTACCACTGACTTAAACTTACTTTAACTTTTTAACTGCACTAAACCCTATCTGGAGTCTTTCAAACTGTTTAGTGAATCTGATTGAAAGCCTTAAGATAATATAGTACGTGTAAAAGCTAAGTGACATTCCTTCATGCCGGTCTTCCTCAAAGCTTTGGCACCAGTGAAACGTGCAGTTCAAATACAAATAACAATCCCAGTAAAGTGGCGGCAAAATGTCAAGTGGCAAAATTCAGCAGTGCATTTTGGTTGATTTTTGAAAATCTGTCTGGTTATTTTAAGTATTTTATATCTATAGAGAATTTGAGTTGAAATTACTTAGGAAAGAAGGGTTTTGGTGACGCCGGCAGCTCTTGGCAAAGTTTTCTAGACAAAGGTCAAAGCCTTCAAATCATAACCTAATTTTTCTGAGTCCTTGAGCCTTCCAGGGAAACTACTATTGAAAAAGCTTTTATTTCTCTTATCGATAATGGGTACAAAGTTTAGCTTTGTGGTGTGCTAGCTGAAATGGTTTGTATTACAGACGTGCATCTTAAACTGTGGATAAATATAAATTCAGAGGGCTGCATAGCCTCATACTGCCAGCCCAGCACCACACAGCTTTCTTTCTCAGGAAAACACATAGGAAAATAAAACCACTTGAGTAAGTAAGGATAATGCGATTCAGACAATCTGCAAGTTAATTGGAAACTGATTTACTGGGGATTTGTAACCTGCCTTCGGTGAAAAGCAGTCCTCCGCACTTGAGTGTTGTCTGCGGTGCATTAAGACACACAGGCAAGCTCTGGATGTGGCTCTTCCTGCAAAAATAGTCTTAACTTTTCCCCATTTCACTAATTTTACTTTAACCCTCGAAGCTTTCTCCCCCCATTTACAAATCATATATTCATGAATTCCATGCTGAATTTCTCAATCCAATTCCTTGGAGAGCTAGGAAAAAGTAGGCAGGTGTTTCCTTACATTTTCACAGCTGCTGGATAAAACAGAAAACCAAACCCAAGCACACCATGATGGAAACACTTTGCAGTGGCAGAGCAGTCCCTGCGTGCCCCGGGGGCAGAAGAGCAAGCCCCCAGCCCAAGTTGTGCCTGCCACAGTGGTGGGGCCACAGCTGATCACTCACCCGCAGCGCTGGGTCAGGGCAGCAGGATGGCTGAGGTGGTGGCAGGGTGGTGGGAGCCGTGGGGAGCAGAGCAGTGTCCCCAGGCACTGGCTCGGCTGGCAGGAACAGGTTGTGGCTCCGGCGTCATCACATCTTCTGCTAAAGTTGGGTTCCCCCTGCACCGTCACCCTAGGGAGTCTCCACCCTCTGCAGCGGTAAGGAGAGGGCAGGGCCAGGGTAAGGCAGGACTTTCACCTCTTCTTACTTCAGCCCGTCGAGTGGTGGTGGTTTCGTGGGATAATGGCGAGGGCATGTCCTTGATGCTGTGCAGAGAACCAAGCCTGACACAGGCTGATGTGGGCAACTTGTTCCCTTGCTCATGCTGTCTCTGTGGCTGTGCCTGGACATCCTCTCAAAGATGCCATGGCTTTCCAGCAGCTGTGCTGACATGCGCAGTGGTGGTGGTGCTGAGCACTCTGCTTCTCAGGTTTGCTGCCTGTCCTGCTTCCCCGTGCCAGGTCCACTGCAGTTCCCAAGCACAGCACCCCCAAAGGCGAGTGACGCCTGGAGAAGCTCCGTCTGCAGCCCAGCTGGGCTGCTGTCACGTGCCTGCAGCCCGGGCACCGTCACCAAGCCAGCTTTTGTAGATGAGTGAGTTAATCTCTTAATGTTCGGGAATCGCATTCCTGGGCTCTTACCCTTTCTTTTATTACTAATTTTAACACGATTTAATTTTTTATATTTATACAAGACTTGCAAGCGTCCTAGCAGCTAGTGAAGGCTACAGTGTGGTCCCAGTAGTGCTTGACGAGGTACTTATATGACTAAATAAATGCAGAAAATACCA
Source organism: Nettapus auritus (assembly GCA_011076525.1). Lineage (NCBI taxonomy): Eukaryota > Metazoa > Chordata > Aves > Anseriformes > Anatidae > Nettapus > Nettapus auritus. Next base: position 66,166,022 of record CM021768.1, read on the forward strand.
GTATCTCATGCAGGGAGCACATCTGTACTCTCAGCTGGTCTCAGGTCAGGCATTCCCCATTGAGTCAGCAATAACCAGAGCACTAGCACATAACCCAGAGGAGGCTATCGCTGCCAGCATGACTGATAAAGCAAAGAAGGAAAACGGAGATGACAAACACCACTTGGAATGCAATGTGATTGTTTTGTTTTTTTGCCTTTTTTCTCTCCCAGTTGAGGTCACAGATAATTTGTGCCGATCAGTTCCAAGCAGGTCGGTATGTGCATGGTTCTGCCTTCAGGACCACCTAAAAGAGAGCTGCAGCCTGTGTTTGCGTTGCAGTCTGAAACAAGGAGTGAAAAGTATTCAGCCTCTGTTTCTGCAGCATTGTGGGGGTGGATGGGGGTTATTTGATTTGACTGTGAGGTTTCCTCTCATACAGCAAGCACAAACTATTTGGATCAAGTGGGGAATCAGTCTAGTGAGGCTACTGGGACTAAGTTGTGAACTTCACTAGTTGTAGAGATGCTTGAAAGTTTTGTATGAGTATAGTACTGAGGTAATTCCATTAAAATTAGCAGTAAAAGAAGGACAAAAAGTGTGGGCACATGGTTGAGCCTGAGCAGTAAGACAAGAGATTTCATAAGTGGGGACTCTAACATCTCAGGGGATTTGTTGTGACTGCAGTCACATGAAGTCTTGGCAGGAGCAGCTGAACCCAGACCTCATATTGCTACAGGGCTTGAAACCTGCTCCTTCTGAAGTAACTGATTTGAATGTTGAGAGATAAGGAGCTTCCACCCTAATCAATTTATTTCTTATCTTACTGTCCTCAAGGCCATGCCTGCCATCTGCCTGTCAGTTGCTAAGAAGCCCTGGTATGCTTATCTGTCAGATGAGAATGCACAACAAACATTCATACATTTTTCAACATCTATTTCAAGACAACCTGTGGCCATATCACAAATATCTCTCTCTCTCTATATATATAGATATACAAAAACCTGAATATTAGTAACTGATTATGTAGGGAGCTCAGCCTTTCAGACCTGTGTTTTGTGTAGTCAGGTGTGTGACACAGCCCTGGCACAGAGCAGACCTTTGGTCAGCTCACAGTACATAAAACAAGAGATGCTTCATCTCAAACCACGAGTGGGGCATAACCTTATCAGACAGTGCTTCAGAATAGCTTTCAGCCATTTGCGTGTGCTGTTTAATATTAACTCTGACAGAGGGCCATTACCCCTGGCATCCCGTAGCTTGGGCAGAAGCTGTGGTCCTTGCAGCCACCAGCTGCAAGGTTCCCGGGGCAGCCTCTGGTTCTGCCGAGGTGTGAAGGGCTCCATGTCAGTACCCCAGCACCAGGATGCAACGTTTGCAAAAACAGGAACGTTTGTGAAACAGGAACTGTAGTTACGTAGGAAGAGGAGATGAGAATTCATTTGGGAAGAATAATTGTTGCTAAAAAAAGGTCTGCTAAATTTTGTTTTTGCTAAATTTTTTTGCTAAAAAAAGTGGTGAGTGCTAGGACAGGCTGTGGAGCCTGAGTCTGATTTTACCTGTGGTGATGCAAAGTGGGAATGACTCCTGAGCTGAGGATCAGGGTGGCGTGGTGCAGAAGAGCGCTTACACCATGATATTGCAGGCAAAGCTCTTAGCACCGAGAACAAGATGAAGATGGTGTAAGGCTCGGCATTCACGCACCTCAGGGTGTTATCTGTGCTGCAGAAAAGGCCAGTTAAGTCACCAGGACGTAAACATCACGTGTATTATTACCTGATGCAGGGATATCTGGTCAGTTTCACTGACATGCAGCTTCCTGGTGGGCCTGTCTGTGGCCCCGTGGTCCTCCGGCCTTACCAGCGCCTTGCCTCTGTTTTGCTTTGTGGACCTAAACGTGATGCACGAGCAGTCCCATTTTACAGGCCACGTGGAAAGGGTGAGGCAGGCAGTAAGAGCAGTGTAGGCGGCTGCCTGCTGTGTCAGAAGGCTGCTCCGGTATCAACGTATCGCGAGCTCTTTCTAACGACCACAAGCCACGTCCTGTCTCGCTCTGCACCCCAGCGGGCTGCTTTCTTTCAGAAATGGAACCACAGCAAGGGGGCTGAAGCGCTGCAGGTGGGGAGTGCCGTGCTGGCTAGAGAGCTAACTCAGTGACGTTCCCCATGACCTGAAGTCCAACCGGTGCAAGGTCCCTCACCCAGGCGGGGCAGCACCAAGCCCCAGCACAGGCTGGGCAGGGAGCGCGCTGAGGAGACGGGCGTGGGGCTGCGTGAAGACTGGGCACGAGCCAGCCGCGTGTGCTGGCGTCCTGAGAGCCGAGGGCATCCCAGGCCACAGCTCCAGCAGCGAGGCGAGGGCAGCGACTGCCACACATGGCTCCTCTCCCGTAAGGCCCCAGCACGTGTCCCCCACTTGCTGCCCGGTACTCACGGCAAGGCCAGACAGGGTGTTTTCAGAGCTTGGAAATGGAGAGCCAGCGCTGCCTTTTGGGGCTGGAGAGCGAGCTACAAGCCAGAGGGTGGGGGAATTGCTGAAACTTCCCAAAAGCCTAAGCCCTCCATTCATAGAAAGAGAAGTCAAATATTTAGGGCATCTAGTATCCGAGGGGGAATGAAGATTAAATCCATAGAGAATTTAGGGAACTGATGAGCTACCCCTATCCAAAACCAAACAGAAGTTTTAAGAGAAAGAGGTTTTTAAGGAATTAGGAGTCACAAAGTCCAAAAGAAATGCTGAATCAAGTGGTAATGAGGCAAATATTAACTGTTTTACATCAAGAGGATCATTGGGGAATTCAAGCAATGTGTGATGCTGTGCTATGGAAATATGTGCATGTAGGAGAATATATACTCTGGCTGAACAAGTACGCAGGAGTTGTGTAGTATGTCAAAACGTAAATAGGAAAATTACCTGCAGTCAGCCCAAAGGGGGCAAGAACCAGGAATTCAATGCTTCCAAAATATACAAGTAGATTTTACAGAACTCCTTAGAGTAGGTAGATTGAAATACTTGTTAGTCTTGGTAGATCATTTGTCAGGGTGGGTGGAAGCTTTCCCTTCAGTATCTGCTACTGCTGCTGCGAATATAGTAACTAAAGTAATTCTAGAACAAATAACTCTCAGGTATGGAATTGTTGAAAATATTGACTGATCAAAGAAATCACTTTATGTCAGAAATATTGCAAGGGCTAATGTGAACTCTAGGAATTAAGTGGAAATTTCACACTCCTTACCATCCTTCCTTCCTCTTCTGGAAGGGTGGAGAGGATCAGACAATAAGCAACAATTGACTAAGTTCTGGAAACTCAGCTTCCACAAACAAAGTGCTTACCTTTGGCACTTCTCTGAATTCAATCTGCGCCAAGAAAAGATGTGGGAGTTTCACCACATGAAATATTATTTGGATTGCTGTACATGGACAAAGGAATGAATTACATCAAATTGAGACAAAAGACGCTTTTCTTAATAACTATATACTCGGGCTGTTGTCCTCTTTGTCATCTCTCAGGACGTGTCGATCATTAGCTCAAACCCCACCCTTGAAAGCCCTGATCCATCCATTCCGAGCAGGAGATTGGGATCTGATATGAACACGGAGAGAACTGAAACTGCAACCTGAGTGGGACTGTTCCAAGTTCTCCTGACTACTGAGACGGCAGTAAGAATGGCTGAGAAAGGGTGGACTCATACCTGGGTAAAAGCATCAGTTAACCCTGATACCTGAGGGACTGCATTAACAAAGACTTTTAAGGTTAAAACTGCTGAAACTATTTATTGTAAACCTTTAGCTTCTCCTTAGAGGAATTCTTGATGAATTAATGAGTAAAAGGGATTGAATTATACAGAATCGGAGTGTTTCCAGGGAACACTCCCTGGAAGTGGGAGAAAGGGGGGTGTTTAATCCCCACCAGAAGAATCTTTATTAGTTTGTGATTTTTATTGTTTTTCTTAATTATTATAGGGGTGTATATATACATAGAAATTATGTATTTTAAATTTATATTAGTAATACCTATTCTCAATGGATTAACAATATGATGGAGGGAAAAAATCAGCATTTCCAATTAATCCAGAACATCTCTTTAGTTCTATCTCAAAATAATTGTTGGATTTGCACCCAGATGCCTAGAAAGACTGAAAAGGCCTTGTACCCGATTGCTATTTCCAGCAGCAACCGTGTCTGGATTCTTTAGATTTCTAAAAATGACAGATGATACCCAGTCCTGGGAAGGAATAGATTTTGAAGTTGAGCTCCCTACACATAGTCCTGGCTACAATATACTGTGTTGTCAAATGTGCCTTTTAAACAACATTGACAGAAAACTCAGGGGGCAACATTACTGACCCTGGGTGTGGAAATATCCATGAAATTGGGAATAATCCATACTGTACTGAATATGGTAGCCACAGGAATGCTAATATACATAATGCACACCAAATACAACATGAGAATCCTGTAACCAGATGGCCTGTCCCAAATGGCAAGGGGTAGTATTGGCTATGTGGTAATCAAGCCAGGAAGGTGTTGCCCCTAGGATGGAAGGGAGCTTGCACCCTGGAGGCAATAATTCCAAATGTAACTATTATTGAAGACCCACAAAGCCAAAGCCCCTTGAGACCGCACACAGAATTAAGTGGACTCCAGATAGTCCTCTAGTAAAATTTTCTAGTATTTCAGTTTTGCAAGGTGGTTTTTTACCTTGGTTAAGGGTGAATGAATTAGAAAAAGCTATTGTAAACATCTCAAAATACAAAAATATTGCAAATATATTGAAGATCTAGAAAATAAGTTATATAAGTTTGCAAAAATAGTACTCCAGAATCAAACAGTGTTAGATTTATTAATAACCTCATAAGGAGGAGCATGCACTGTAATTAATACTAATTGCTGCATATATGTAGATCAAATGGGATGAATTTGACTGATCTCAAAAATATTTGAGGAAAAAAAAAAAACAAACACAACAAGATCCTATATAGAGTAGCTCAAGATGACAGTTCCTGGGGATGTAGAAACATTCGGGAGAAACTAATTTTGTGATTACCTGAATAGAGTTGGCTCAAACAACTATTTGTTGGTATTGTAATAATAATGGCATTGTATATCTATCATCCCTCGTGACATCCAAAGAAAAATATTGCCTTAATGTTGGAAAAACTCAAGAGTGCGGTATGTGAAGAGGTGCAAAAACAACAATAGGAGTAAGAAAAGAAGAGGGGGGAATTGTGAGAAACAAAGTTGTGTTTTTGCAGTAGAGAATTAATTTTCTGTATTCAAAGGTAGTCATGTAGTCATAATAAGGACAAATGCTAAGTAGATAAGTGGACAGTAGAAGGCCTCACTGTCCCAAAATAAGGTAGAAGCTTGAGAAAAACAGGATGAGCAGTGTGAGAACAGTAAAACAAAGATCACAACAAAGATCACAAGTTCTCAAAACATAAGAAAGGAGAAATTAAAGGGTTGAAAGAAAAAAAAAAAAAAAAGAAAAATTGTACATATACAGTATAGAGGAGCATCGAGTAGCTTGCGAACCTGTAGTACTCAGCCAATGAGGAAACAGAGGAGGTGATCAGGTGTTGGGTAATAGGGAATAAAAGGTTATGATTTGTTTACTAAAAGGCACTCCTGATTGACAGGACGCCTGCCGTTGCAACAGTGAATAACATCACAGAAAATTCTGTCTGAAGAAGATTATTTGAGATGTTTCTTGGGGCGCCTTGGATAGGTGGGCTTTTGGGCAGGCAAGGGAGGGAGGAGGGTGTTGGGGCCAGGCAATGGGAAGGGGTCAGGCTGGGCGTGCAGACCTTCCCTGGAGGTGGGGGTCTGGTCATGTTGGTCCCTGACCCCAGGGACACTGGCATGCATCAGGGTGAATAAAGTGTTTGAGATGGGCAAAAAGGCACTTTCCCCCCTTCCCACATGTACTCATTGTCTGGAATAGTTACCACCTTAATTGTCCAATATTTGTACCATATTTGGACAATTATGACAGTTGATATTAATACAAAGTTATGGCAGTGATTGATTAACGACCTTGGCCACACACCAGATAGCTCCAAGGAGCCGGAGCTCCCATTTAGCTTAGAACCAGAAAGAGCTTTTATTGAGCTGGAACTGCAGCAAGCTTGGAACAAGCCGGAACAGGAGCTGGGTGGGGCTGGAGTTTTGAGGCACCTTGTAACAAGGAAGAGCATTTCTTGAGCCAGAGCTGTGATTACCTGCGAGTTCCGTCAACTTTGGGCATCAATTAGCAGCATCAATAATACAACCCAATCCCCTGACAGCCCACCCAGGTTCCTCAACACCAAATAGACGTAAACAAACTGAAATCAAAAAAGACAAACCAATCAAGCTGGCTAAAGACCAAAGACGAACCAAGCAAATTGACCAGTGACAAATAAACATGAAACCACAAGCAGAAACATTTCCTCCTAATCCCTAGCCAGTGCCAGCTTCCTCAACTTGGGGCTCCCTGGGGAGCTGCTGCTTGCCCAACCCCGCCAGCCGCCCCCATGCACCGCACCACTGGGGCACTCTCCGGACATTGCCTTTAGCACAGATGTCCCCCAGTGCCGCCAGGTCTGTGCTTCTCATCTGGGCTCAGGGCTGAGACTTCCTAGCTTTTGGCCATTCCTGTGTGCCATCAGCTGTGCTGGAGAAGCCCCCAGTCACGTGGCGGCCTCATACTGCAGCCGCAAAGACACAGCTCTCGATGCCACCTGAGCTCTCTGTCCTCCAAAGCAGTCACAGCAACAGCCTCCAGGGTGCATGGAAGCAGAGACAGGAGTCTCAAGAGTCTGCAGTACTGAGAGGCCCTGTGTCTGTGGGCTCAGTTACCCCCAGTTAGCAGGCATGCCACTTAGGAGACCCAGGTGTCAATGTACCATCAATTAGAGCCAATCAATTAGGAAGGCCAGCATCTGTTACGGGAGTAGAGCAGGTGCTTATTTTACAAGTTAATACAGAACTCAGCTCTTGAAGCACATGTATACCCCCTGAGCCCTTACCTGTACGTGTTCCCATACCCGTGTGCACACACTCATCTGCGTTCACTTTTACGGTGCTGCCCGCACCACGCTCACTGAGGGCACCGGGTGTCTGGCTGCAGAGACACACCATGGCTGGGAGACCCCTGCAGAGAGGCTCTGGTGCAGAAGCTCCTGCAGAGGGGCTCCTTTTGGGTAGAAAGCAAGTGAAATTTGTACCTTTTTGGAGCTGGTGCCTGAAAGTCGGCTCCTGATCTGTCCATTGTCGCAATTTCTCAGAGCTGCCACTCGCCTCGCCAGGGGCCCTCAGTGCCGGCCACAGCTGGGAGAAAGCCCCCAGCTCGGGTGCCGCAGGCACCGACCCCTACCTGCGCTTGTCGCTGGGTGGCAGCAGTGCTACAGACACTGCTCACTAATCCCTCTCCTGTACTGTCACAGTCCAAGCGCCAAAACAATAAATTGGAAGTGGTTTTAAGTTTTTTGACGCTTTTATAAGTATTTATGCAAAATATTTAACCAATTGTCTTTCTCTCCCCGTAGGCAGCAGCAGGTTGTCTGTGTGGTTATTGATGGCATACGAGCGCATTTCCGTAAAAAAAAACAGATCAAATGTTCTTTGGGGTGGCATTGGGGGAATATTAAAAGACTTCTGGTTTCTGGCTTCTTCCTTGCACCCGACTGCCGGCCAGCCCTGTGATGCAAACGGGACCTCCACAGCATTTCCTTCTGAAGACGGTTTTTTTCCAGATCTCTGCTTTGACTGCCGGGCTCCTCGGCTGCAGATTTCAGTCTCCCAGTGGCTTCCCCCGGCCATAACGTGGCTGTACCAGTTGTTAGTCAATTCTGTTGCCCTTACTCCTTCACACATTAAACCCTCCCTGCTGGTATGGGATGGTGCTAGTGGCCCTTATCTTACTTAGACCAGGCAGCACGGTCTTCTCCAACGGTCTTTCTGTTCATTCCGGTCTTACAGTGGTTGTAACCTGCTCGTGAAGACGCCTGCCATGATATCCACCAGGCAGAAAACCATGGCCTCCGCATCTCTTGTGGCCTCTCCAGCCACGGTCACTGATGTGGCTACCCAGACAGAGGTCTTAAGGAAACACGTGGCTGTCCAGGTCTTGGGCTGCAGGGTGTGTCCGAGTCTGCTGTTGGTTTCTGACAGCAGCAGCGAGGGCTGTGCCTGTGGGAGGTGTGCCCAGGTTGAAAAGCTGCTCAGCCAGGTGGTGGAACTTCAGGAGGAGGTGAGTGTGCTAAGGAGTATCAGGGAGTCAGAGAAGGAAATGGGCTGGTGGAAGCATGCTCTACCCTCTTGGAGACAGACTCGCGAGCCTGCCACAGCACAGGTGTCTCCGGCTACACAGAACATGAAAGTGCCCCCATACAACCAGGCAGGGGACGTAGGCCAAGGGGCGGAATGGAGGCAGGTTTCTGCTCAGGGTAGTAGGCGAGCCTTTTCCCTGCCCACCTCACCTTCCCATCTACCCTTATATAACAGCTATGAGGCTCTATAAAATGACAGTCAAAACAACCATGTAGACAAAAGCCCGTCCCAGTTGGAAGTGGTGCCTCAGGCAAGGCAACCTACCCACCGCATTGCTACATCTTCTGTCAAGAAGGAAAGAAGGGTTATTTTCATGGGGGACTGCCTTCTGAAAGGGACAGAGGGCTGTCCAGACCCAGCCCACAGAAAAGCCTGTTGTCTCCCTGAGGCTTGGTAAGAGACATTGCCAGGAAAGTCACTCGCCTGGTACGGCCTACTGACTACTACCTGCTACTGGTCTTTCGGGCTGGAAATGACCAGGTAGCAAGGAGAAGTTCGAGAGCGGTCAAAACGGACTTTAGGGCTTTAGGGAGACTAGTTAAAGGATCAGGGGCACAGGTTGTGTTTTCCTCTGTCCTTCCAATAGGGGAGATCAATGTTGGCAAGCAGACTCATCAACGCATGGCTTCAAGTCTGGTGCAACCAGCAGAACTTTGTGTTTGTTGATCACAGGAAGTCTGCGTGACACCGGGCCTGCTGGCACCAGATGGGCTGTGCCTCTCTCTGAGGAGGAAAAGGATTCTTGCCCAGGATTTGGCAGGGCTGATAGATAGGGCTTTAAACTAGAGTCAAAGGGGGAAAGGAATGATAAACTAAGGGATGGTGCGCTAGAATCAGAGGGACTGTGTGCTAGTGAGGTCCTTCGGTCGGCTCCACAAAGTGCTGCATGCAGGGAGGTGCATCTGAAGTGCTTCTACACAAATGCACGCATTATGAGGGATAAAATGGATGAGCTAGAAGTCTTAGCCCAGTCCCACGCATACAACATCATTGGAATAAGCGAAACCTGGTGGGATGAGTCCTGTGGCTGGTGTGCTGCAATAGATGGTTACAGGCTCTTTAGGAGGGACTGTCAGGGTAGGTGAGGTGGGGGGGTGGGGGGTGGCGCTGTATGTGGAGGAGGGGCTGGACTGTGTGGATCTTGAAGTTGGTGAAGGCCAAGTTGAGAGTCTCACAGTAAGGATTAAGGGATGAACAAAGGGGATGTCGTTGTGGGAGTCTATTACAGACCACCGGGCCAGGATGTTGATGAATTGTTCTTTGACACAGAGTTGAAGTGGCTGAAATGACAGACAGTTGCAGACAGCAGAGCTTTTCACTGCTGTGTCTTGACGGTGAAAATGAACCTGTCTGTGGTGCTGAGCTGTGGGGGCTCTGGCCGTGGCTTTAAGGGTGGTCGGAAGCAGCGATGTGCTGCCCGTCCTGCATTGATCAACTGTGAACCCCCCACTGCTGCAGGGCCTGGTGTCACCAGGGCACATGGGGAGGCTGCTGGCTAAGCTGGCAGGTGGCTCCGGCTCTCAGACAGCAGGCCCTGCAAGCACAAGCAGAGGTAGGGGCTTCCCCTAGCTGCCTTCTGTAATAGCTGCATGGATAAATACCTTGTTTGTGGTTCTGCACGATAATGGCTACTGCTAAACAGCACGCAAGCTCAAACAATAAACCTAACCCGATCTAATCTTCTATTTGTAGAGAGCTTGTTGCAAAACAGATTTCACCCACCACAGAGGAGAAGGTACCTCGGAGCTGTCCAACTCCTCACAGGAGAGCTGGAGCATCCTCACACTGCAAATGAAGCCACTGCCTCCGAGAGGGGCAGTCAGTCCCCCAGGAAATGTGAGGGGAACCAGGCCCCCACCAGGTGAGGGTTAGCCAAGCCCCAGTGTCCCACTTGCTGGGGGAAGCTGGAGGCACTAGCTCTGGGGCAGAAGGTCAGGGCTGAGCTGAGCTCAGCTCAGTCTTCTGTCATCACTTGAGTGTTAAATTCAGCATGGGGGATGCTCCCACCTCCCTGCCTGCCTGACTGTGGCACCTTCTAGGCACAGCATGAGCATGATGAAGTTGGATGCAAAGGGGCTGGGGGAAGCGTCCCCCAGTGCAGATGCCTGACTCCAACATCTCCAGTGTAAAGTGCAATGCGCCTACCCAGAGGACAAGGACCCTGTCCCCTCTCGCTTTATCCCCAGCAGGACAACGTGCCACAGAGGACATAGCTCATGATAAGGTCCAGCACATTTCTGCAGGCTTCCCTAACCAAAAGGAAACATGACAGCAAACACCAGTAATGCAAGCTCTCGGCAGCCAGGCACTAAAGCTGTGTAGCCATATAACTTTGCTGGGGGCCTTTCTGAGACACACCAGGGTGTATTTAAGGGCCTAGAGGGGAAGACATATGAGGAGCAGCTGAGGTCACCTGGTCTGTTCAGCCTGGAGAAGAGGAGGCTGAGGGGGGACCTCATCGCAGTCTACAACTTCCTCACGAGGGGGAGTGGAGAGGCAGGTGACCTATTCTCCGTAATCACCAGTGATAGGACCTGCAGGAATGGGGTGAAGCTGAGGCAGGGGAAGTTTCTGCTGGACATCAGGAAGAGGTTCTTCACCGAGAGGGTGGTCACGCACTGGAACAGGCTCCCCAGTGGAGTAGTCAGTGCACCAAGCCTGTCTGAATTTAAGAAGCGATTGGACTGTGCACTTATTCACATGGTCTAAACTTTTGGGTAGACCTGTGCGGTGCCAGGAGTTGGACTTGATGACCCTTATGGGTCCCTTCCAACTCAGGATATTCTATGATTGTATGATTTCCTTTTCCTGAGCATTTTCTCTTTAGCAAAATGGTGTGTCCAGCCATCTTCCCGGGGATGGACTTGACTTCCCTAGTGACTTACTAGACAATTAAGCAGCCATGCCTGCTATCAGCCCAATAATTTAATTGGAATATTCATTCTGCCTTTTGATGTAGCTGGCCAGCAGCCTTGGTAAGGGTAATGGCTTTTGGCTCTGCAAAGAACATCAGATAAGCTTTAAAAAATTACATTTGCCACTTCTCAGCTGCTGTGCATCAATGAAATACTGGCTAAGGGAGGTCAGCCACAGTTTACCCTTGACTTGTGTGGATCAGGAGCTCACCTTATTTCAGTAGCTTTGCGGCAGCTCCCACCAACCAGCCCGAAGTCCTTGTGTATCAGAAGTCACAATGATCTAACAGTGAGGAGTTCTACAAAAGGATGTACTTGAACACTGAGGGAAATCTTGCTGATGTCTCGCTATCCCCAAAACAGATTGTCAGGCAACATTAGTGGGGCAAACAAGGAATCACAGGTTTGGAAGAAAATAATCAGCCACCTTGTTCTACTGTGCAGCCTAATTTACTCTGAAATTGTAACTCTGTGTCTAGCGTGATTTTGTGCACAATGTAAAAAACCAGGCTGTTATCTCAGGGAAGAGAGTAGCTAGCCTCCCCCTTCCTGAGGCCCTATGGGGCAGCTGTGAGGACATGGTGAAAATTAATCACTCCCACTAACTGGATAGAAATAGCATATACCTGGGAATCTTGGCTTACACTCTGCTGCTGCTCCTGCCCGTGTGTCCCTCTGAAGTGCTCACCCACATCTCTGTTCTGATCTGGGAGCTGAGAAGAGCTGCTTCCATCTGTGCAGCCCAGGCCAACCGGTCTTCAACTCTGTCCTCCGCTGGGAAGAATCATCACCCCTCCTGCCTCTAGTGGCAGAAGTTAATGGAAAAAAAGTAGAGCGAGACCCAGTGCCATGAAATAAAAGCTGTTTGACAGAAAGGTGTAACAGAAGTGAGAGCACTGAGGAAAGACCTCAGACAAGTGACCTCAGACGTACCCACAGTGTGCCCAAAACCTGAGTATCAAAACCTGTTTTTAACTGACCTTAAAATTGCGAAGTGCAACAGTAAGTGATAATATGATCACAGTCATAGCTGTCCATTCAGCTCTTCCACCATCTCCAGCACCATGGAGGTACTTGAGAATGAACTGCCAGTTTGAGCTCTTGTTTTACAACAGCATAACTCCACAGGGGCTGGAGATGAAGCCTGAAGTACTTCCATCTGTTAAAGACACTTTGAATTAGTTCAAGTAATGCTTAGTTTGTACTGTATGAGCTTCTGTTTCTGGAAAATTACAGCTCAGTCATCTGCATACATGGCAGAAATGAAATGAACCAAATGTACATGGGACCTCTGCATAAATACAAAAAGACCTGGGACCTCATTTGTTGTAGCATCTTACGCATTCGTTTTCTCAGTGTCAACCAGGGAATGCATAGTTGTTTTTTTTTTTGGGGGGGGGAGCAGTGTGCTGAAGGAAGTAACATCTGTGACTCTGTGCCCAGGGTAGTCTATTCTGCCTCAGCCTCTTCTGAAACATGTGGACCCTGAGTACAATTCAAGACTAAGAATCCAGACCGCTGTATGGAATGAGACTGTAAAAAGGGAATGTCCTGCACATTCCACTGTAGACTTCTTTTATTTGCACACACTGCAGGTTAAACAAAATATATGATTGTCGTATAAAGAAAACATATCCTACAGTTGCACAGACTTAATTGCTAACTGCACTAAACATCCTACCTTTATTTCTTCACTTAAAAAACTTATATATATTTATATATATAAAAGAAAATTACCTATAAATATAATGGAAAAATACATTTGAAAGCTTTTTATAAAACTTGGCTCAACAGTACATTAATAAACATATTTATGAGAGAAAGACAGAAACAGGCACACTGAGAAACACACATCCATAATGTCTAATGCTTGTCTAAATCCTCTAAAGAAAATCTGCTCTTTGGTGTTACAAAGCAGAGTTAGCTACAAGAGTTTGAAGCATCTAACGTCCCAGCTTAAAGACTCTGCTCCACCCTCTTGGCTATGCATGCTTACTACCTTTTCACACAGGCTTTGCTGGCTTCAAACTCCCATGATAGCTTACAACCAGGCAGGGAAACAGAATCAGCAAAATGTGTGCCGTCTTCCTCCAAGGGCTCCATCCAACCTCCTTTACATTCAATGGAAAATGCTACTTTACTTGGACTGAATTTTCTACAGAATATGTAAAGTGATTTGCTATCAAAACAATGACCACTCAGCAGTAAAAAATACTTGTTAACATGGAAAAATCAATTAGCCCACACAGTGTAATAAGTAAGTTCAATAAATATGTTGTCTTGTTCGTTACATTTTTTTATGGGAGCATTTTGTTGGCCTTCTGCCCAAACCAGCCAAATGAACATTCTGCCACAGCACAACCAGAAGTTCATCCAGCAGAGGTTCCGTGAGAACAAGTTCCCCCCCAAAATAACATTCCTTCCTCATCAGTTACTAAGGGAATCCAGCTCCAGGTCCCTGTAGACTCCTATTAAAGGCAAATTGAAGTTTGATACTGGCCTTAGGAAGTGAAGGTTCAGGTTCCTTCACTTACCAGAAATGGGGAAAGTGGAAAGTCCCTGGGGCAGTCCCTCTGTTGCCCAGTTGGGAAAGGTCATGACTAGCCGCTAAGCATACAGCAGTCATCAGTAACTAAGCCCTGAACACGTTTTACAAGTTTCCTGGTAGGTTTTCCATCCAGCATGTGAAATGCGGGGTGCTGAGGCATCTTCATTATCTCCATTTAGATTGGATTTTGCCTCAGTGGGAAATGAAACAAATCCTAGTAGGGGCTGCAGATGCACTGAGCCCAAAAGCCCAGCATGACCCCCAGGAACACATCTGTTCCTACAGCAGCCGTGGCTCACAGAGCACAGCAGAGTTTTTCTGTTTAAACCATGAACACACAACATCCAACTGCATTTATTATCCAATCAACATTTCAGACTGACTCCCCTGTTCTCATGATCTAAAGGATAAATGACAAAAATCAGGCATATATAAAGTCATATGGGAAAGCACATCTTGCTATATTCAACTTACACCACTGGCTGACAGTTAAAATTATTTCCTGGAATCCCAGAATCGTTCAGGCTGGAAAAGACCTCTGGAGGTCTCCAGTCCAACCTCCTGCTCACAGCAAGGCCAACAATGAATTCAGACTGAGATGCTCAAGGCTCTACCTGGTCATAAAAGGTGCCCCAAAGCTTTCCCTTCTCCAGGCTGAACAAGCGCAGGTCCCTCAGACTCTCCCCGTAGCTTCCTGACCACCTTGTTTGCTTTTTGCTGGCCTTCCTTGCTCAAGTTGTTCAGTGGTTCTGGTTCACAATTTGTTTCCTTGTGCCAAAGTAGATGAAAACAGAGCTTGAACATCTGAGCAACAAAGAACAATCATATTTCTATATTGTTTTTGAGAAAAGCTTAACATTTCTTGCCTTTCTAAATGTCATTTGCAGCCAGGAGGGAGAAAGGAAGATGGTCAAAAGAGAACACAATAGTTTAGCTGATTCATGAATATAATTTTCTACAAAAGAAAACAAACAAACAAAAAAAAACCTCTCTTATTTTCCCACTGTACATGTAGAACTAAGAATAGCTATATGTTAATGAAATACAATTTGAAACATTATTTCACATCTAGTGAGAGCAAGCAGAACATTGAAAATGGGTGGGAGTTTTAGCACTTATGTAAACATATCTAGCGTTTCTGCAAAACACCAATGAAAACTAAAATATCAATGAAAGAATGGAGAACACACGATTCTGTACTTAAGTATTTTTTCTTGCAAGGTAAATGATTTTTGTCCATCTATTTTATCTTCACACTACATAAAAGCACAACTTTTTAAGAAATGGACATAGCTCTTTGAAGCAGTTAGAGAAACACATACTATAGTCTGCTTATCCAGGAAACTTCTATTATGCGTACAACTCATTTCTTACTGGATTTTCCTTGGACGTGTTACGGCCTGTCTCATATACCCAGTGCAAGACTAAACTGGTAAGCAGTTTCCAACTGCAGCATCAAATCAAATCAATGTTGCAGAAGTCTTTTCTACATGCTTCTGGATGAAAGCAGTTCTGTCCGTTACTGGAAAAAGTGAAACAGTAAACTTATAAAAGAATGAAAAATAAATGCCTATAGTGTCAGCTATTGACAAATGCTACCTGGGCCTCTAATCCTGACCCTTTTGTTAAAAATTAAGACATATAGTAACCTTTTTAATATCAAAATAGTAGCTAGTGAAACTTCCAATAGCAAAACCATACATCCCACCCACAGTGCCTGAAAATGCTCACGGAGACACCATGTATCAAAAAGTATTCAGGTTGCATCTGCATGCCCTTGTTATAAACAGGCACACAGAGAATTTGGTGCGTTACGCAAACAGATTCTGGTTGCTGCACTGTCTTCTATTCTTCAGGGAACATCATGCTTGTCAAAAACTTTACGTGCTTTGATTTTAAGCAAGAAACATAAGAACTGGTTTAGAACTGATGCCTATGAGTCTCTATAAATGTCCCAGAAGAAGGAAGTATCAGAAATCCTTGTCCCAGCCCGAAAGTTCATCTGGAGGGGTTCCCTCTTCAGGTGGATAGCTATCAAAGTAGCTGTAATCAGTTGGTCCGGACAACTGTGACATGAAAAACACAAAGAAATAGTTATTTCAGAAGGTACCTTTTGAAAATACTTTCTATTGATTATGTATCATTTGTATTGCTACCAGAGGAGGGAGAAAAGGCTAACATGACAAGGGATGATTTCTTTCATTGGATTAAATTCCTCCTTCTTTAAAAGCTACAACTCTAGAAATTAACTTGTACAACAGAACAACAGCATTAGCATCCATGTACAAAAAGACTCCCCAGATATTATGAAACCCAGGATTTCATTCAGAGGTCTATAAAGTTAGAAAGAAAACTGGGCCATGCTAAGTTCAGTTTTGATTCAAATTCATTTAAGACCTCATCTACAAAGATGGGGTAACTACTCCAAGCAGATTGTGGAATTGTTTGTTTCAAATTGTGTTCAAAGTGAGCTTCAGATTCTTTACCCTCAATCTTTTTTCATTTTATGGCAAAGAGAAATGGTCCGCTTAAAGCGTGAAGTTTATTTATGTATGTGCCATAATACCATGAAAATACAGGAATTTGTACTCTGCACAGTAACGTGAGCAGTGCATCTTAACATGCCCATCTAAGAAAACACATTTTTTCACTGTTCATCAATAAATGTTCACCATTTATTATAATAATGGTGAAAAACTACTGGAAAGTACACAGGCAGGATAACATTTCCATTATCTAACTGAATTTAAATTACGTATCACTTGGGTCTCTCTCTCCTTCCTTCAGCTTTCATTAAACATGGAGAGCTATAATAATGCAAATACATTTTTGGGAAATTCTGCACTTGTCATCAGTTGTTTCTTTGGAGTCAAGTACCTTTATATTAGTAAAGCATGAAGATATTGAAAGCCAGAGTCAATACCTCTCTTTTTAAAGGTGATGTTAATTTCCTCACTTTCAGACCATCCCAGTTAAAACCATTCAACCACCTGATTAAAAAGAAATGAGAGACTGAAAGGGAGAGACTGAGAGACAAACCATTTTCTGTTAGAAGCATTATGTTATTAAAAGTTTAAATGCACGTGAACAAGGGCTATAGAACATTTTTGCATGACAACAGTCCATGTGACAACACACTTGTTAGAAGTGGGAAACTTCAGCACTGTCTTTGCCATACGAGGAAGCAGTAGCAGGGAGAGCTTCAGAACCACCAGGAACATGGCATGTTGAAGTGGCAGGCAGGCTAAAGTAGATGGTTTAATGCACAAGGATGCATATGCATAAGCGCTGCCACGCAAAGATGTATGTGTCGCCTTGGGATTCAGCACTCTTTTAACAACACGAGAAAAGGGAGACAAATAGAAGAGCCAAAGCACTTCTTTTCCACAGAACAAACTGCAGGGCTTAGAAATAACTAAGATGAAAAGAAAAAGCAGGAAATGTCTAATCCACTGAGGTCTTTCTTGATTAAAAGAGGACATAAATCTAATATTGCTCCAGAGCCCTTAACTACTCTTCTTGAACAGCAACTGTTTGGCTTTAGATCAGAGATTCAGGAGATCTAAGAGGGCAGATAATCCTGAATACTACTGGCATTAATTTATCTGCAAATGGAATTAAACTTCTATGTCAGCAACCTGTAACAAAAACCAGTAAACAACAAGATATTTCTAGCTGATCCTGCTGAGGATTTATGTTGATATTATTGCTTGCTGAAGTAGCAAACATACTCGATAGCAACGCGAGTATCTCTTACACAATCTCTTACACAATAGGTGTCTGAAGCCCTATGGAGTTAGTGGACTGGGTTCTAAAATACTAAAAATAGTCTCAAAAAATAAATTTAAAAAAAAAAATCAAAAAAATCCTGTCAGTTTCTTTCACTTACCTGTGCTTCTTTATGTCATTAATTCCATTCCTCAGATTGCCTAATCTTTCTGTAGGGTTTTGCCTTAAAAACAGAAAAAGAATAAGCATAAAAAATTTGAAAACGTTCTTATTTTTGGAAAAGAACATTGGTCCTGTCTGCTTGCACTGAACTGTTACTCAGGGAAAAAGCTTGCATACAACGTATAGTCACGTGACGAGACATAAGGAGGTGTTTCTCTCTCCTTTCTCCCAAGGATGAAGAAATCTTTCAATTTGGAAGTCAAGACAGTGTCACTCTGCTGTTAGAAGTAGCAGGAAGTTAAGTGGTTGAATTTTAGTTGCACACCTTACATCTTCTTTGCCAGTAGGTCTGTTCATGAGTTGTAAAAGGAGGCAGGCCAAAATTAGCAGCTTCAAAGATCCTTTTAATCCCCCTGCGCAAACACAGCTATGTGTTCCTAGAGCCATGGATGAGATCCCACAGGAGTTCTGGGAGTGCTGGGAGTTCAAAGTCAGCAGTGTCACCAGTCACAGGCTGAGATTGTGACAATGCGCTAATGTTTCTGAGTTAGGCAGCTCCTTTTGAAATAGAACCTTTTTGCACACTTCTGAATGGCCTTAAGCCAACCCTTAAATCAGGACCTAAGCTTTGTGGAGGAGCTATATGCCAAAGAAATTTTGGAAGCATTTCGTAAAACACTGCACTTGATAATAAAACTAAGTTCTCTAGCTCCTTTCTTAGCCCTCAGCTATACACATTTTCCCTAAAATGTCTTTTAGAAAACTAAAGAAAAATTCATTCTTACAGAGGAAGTCCACACCCTGCATTTAAGGCTGTGCAGACTAAGAGGCGTGACATGCCCAGAGGCATGCATGTGTACTGAATATAATCAGAATGGACCATGTCAGGCATAACAATGTTAAATGAAGTTGTAAGGAATTTATTATTTTAATCTGGATCTTAAATAGCTCAAACTATCTACACCCAGTCTCTGTCACAAACTGCCCCTCCTACCTGCAAAGTCTGCGGATCAAATCCTCAGGCCGCCTTGTTATTATTTTAGGAAAGTCCAGTTTTTCAATGCCTTTGAGAATCAAATTATATGTCACCATTTGATCAGCCCCAGAGAACGGTGGACTAGAAAAAGAAAGCACACTGGTAGATGGAATTGCTGGCAAGAACACATCTGGTCATTTGTTATCCAAGCAAACATTTGAGAATATGGAAAAAAAGAAAAAAAAAGAAAAACAAAACAAAACAAAACAAAAAAAACCACCTTCCTAGCTTGACAACCTGCATTTCAGCCTGTTTAAGATACTTGAAGGGTGTGAAGTTGGCAAACTGCCTGTAGGAATCAGGGATACTGCAAGATGTGTCTGTCAAAGCTAACCCTGCCCCGAGACTGACTCAGAAGCTTCCATGTTGTACTAACGTCAATTGGACACAAAGAAGTGTCATGCAAGTGTGCATGGGGACAAAAAATGAGCCCTGCTCACATTTCCATCCCGCTGCACCCCTTCGCCCACTGAAGGTGAGAACAGCCTGCTGTTAGGTCTTCATTATAGGAAGCATGAGCATCTTTTAAAAGAGCTCTACACCTGTGTCTATAGCCTGTGTCTGGCTCTTTCCTTGGATGGATAAGCCAGAACTGAGGATATGTCTCCTGTCTCAATTGTCTGTGACATTTCTGAAATGATGTATGAGTAGACATACAGAAGAGACAAAAAAAAACGTATCAGTTTGTAAGTTGTTCCTGTTTACTGGTGGTGAAAATAACAAAATTCATTTAAAAATAACCTTTAAAGTGTTCTTCAAAACAGATAAATAAGGTAAGAACCTGGGAGTAGTAGGCACTTACCTGCCAGTAAGGAGTTCATACACAAGAATCCCAAGGGACCAAAAATCCACACTGAAGTCATGGCCTTTACTCAGAATGACTTCTGGGGCAACATACTCAGGGGTTCCACAAAATGTCCAGGTTTTCTGCCCTGACCCGATCTTCTTTGCAAATCCAAAATCAACCTGACGAAAATGAACATATGCTGTATAATCATAGACATGCTTTGCACTGAGAAAGTTTAAGGTTCTAATTGCTTCCACGCCTCCTCTAGAGATCTCACAGTCACCCGTAAAACCAATTGTTTATAGCTGAACAATTACAGTGTTACTGGGAAGGACAGAGAAGTAATTCCATGGGATTACTGAATATTACAGAGTAGTCCCATTTACTTTCATGAGTAATTTCCCAGACGATTCTTGTTTTGGACAGAACAACCCGTGTTCTCCTTGAGGATACAAGATTTACAGCCCATGGAAAAGGGTGGGTTGCTCATCGTCCTCAAGAATGGTTGTTTCAAGCTCTCTGAAGGATAATCTCTCTCCAATTTTACTGTCACAGTCAAGTACAGCAGGAGTTGTTCACTGTGTTCCCTTTCTATAGAGATAATGTAGAACCTGTGATTGCTTGAGGCTGGACAGGGAGGGCATTCTGGTCCTGGGAAAAAATGGTTCCTGCCTTTTCATTAAGAGTGGCTGGTGGGAGACAGTACTTTTAGGGTTTACTCTGTGGCAAGAGTTCTTGGAGGCTGCAGATCCCCATTTTTTAGCTTGAAATAGCTTTGCAATGCCTTTGTTCCTCACCACACAACCAGTAGCCTGCCCTCTTTTCTACTGAAAAGTAAGGGATATTAAACTCCAGGATCCTGGTACTATAATTACATGCTGTCTATTTATATCTCCCTGCAAGGAAACAGGATACAGGCACAAAAAGATAACAGTACATCTTACCAGTTTTATGTATCCTTCAGCATCCAAAATTAAATTTTCTGGCTTCAGGTCCCTGTAGACAATTCCTATGTGATGTAGATAGTCCAAAGCCTCTGTCACACACCCAACACAAAACTTGGTAGTGGGTTCATCAAAGCTGCCTCTGGAAGAAAAAAAAAAAAATAATCATTAACTTTGCAGACAGTATTAACTTCTAAAAATACCTCACTCAATAATCAGATAACATGTGACACCCAAAACACGAGCAACGTTTTTGCATTAACATTCTGTATGTCACTCATGTGGTTGAAGCTAAACAAAATATCTTTTAATGGGACAGCCTTTGAATCATCATGTTGTAAATCATTTTGCTTGTTTTGACAGTATTTTGAGTGATACTTCATCTCTCACTGCAAAAAAAATCCCAAAGGTCTAGATACACTGCAAGTGCACAATAACCTCATCTGACAGTGAAATGCAGCCACTTTATAATAACACAGAGCCAAATGACACCACAGTATAAAATAAAAATTGAGAACAAGGAATTTTTCAACCAATTGAAATGCCAGGTGCCATTATAGAGAACAAACCAACTTGCAAACAAATTTGCCTTAAGCACTTTCTGGTGAAAGAAAGGGAGCAAGATCCTCAGTCCTTCCTCCCTGAAGGACAGCACTTCCAAATGTGAAGTGAATCAAACATTGTGTTAGGACAACAGTATCGCTATATAACTCAAGAATACCTTGAAACAAATTATTACTGTACTTCTTGCTGAATTTGGTTGTTCCCATGCTGACAGATTGGATCCAACCTCTTCGTACATAAAGAAACAACCAAAAGAGACGATCTCTCCTAATTTGCTTACAGTCTCTACATTTGTGGATGTGTACAAATGAATTACTCCAAGTAATCATTTTTAGACAAGTTCATGAAAGCAAGCATCTTGCTTCTCTAATGCTAACAGAGATCCCACAGCACTTCTAGCCAGAGCAGGGATTCCATTAGTTGCTAAGAAGGATTTCCCTTCTCTCAGTCAGAGAGGGCTGCTTACAGTGTTTTGTTTCTCAGGCTCATTGCTGACTTTTCAGCAGCAGACAGTGCAATAGTCTTATGGCAGTGGCCCATGCCATGGTTGTCAGCAGGGAAAGACTGCTCTGCTGCTAGTTACCTGATAATGCAATGTCTTAGCTTAGGACACACTTCACTTATTCCCCTTCTCAAGTTCTACAGATCCCTCTCCTTTTGTTTAGGAAGCTGCTGTTCAATTTTTCATAGGACTTGTTCTCTGCTTCCTGGAGAGATGGTGAACTGTGGTGGTGGGCAGCAGCAAACACAGAGACACCAGCATTAGAACCACTAGAGACACGTTCTTCCTCTACCTACATAGATGGGGCCATGGGAGACAAGCTGAGCCTAAAGAACAAACAGTTGCAGGGGTTGCAGGGGTTACATCCTCCAGTCAGCTCAAAGTCAGCCTCTGGCACAATGTTTATGCTATTTGGTTCTTATTTTGTAATATGTTCACTGATGTGCTGCTCTGCTAAAAGCAGTCACACACTGCAAGTGTAGCCATGAATACAAAAACCATAGTAGCATTGGCTCATGCCTGCACCTTAGAAAGCAGCCACCAAGAACATCTGAATACCCCAATAGTCTCTTTTTTCACATCCAATGGGAAATTAACAGAGTGAGACTGAAATGGTATGGCTCTTCTGTGAAACCAGCAGAAAGTATTTATTTTCAGCATCTTGCGTATACAAAGAAGTGATGATTGCTCAACAAATTCTCTAACTTTAGAAAAGAGTGGGGAAGAAGGGGGCTGTATACAGGCTGTATACAAAGTATTGCAGGGCTATGAATTTTGAAAATCTGATCCCTTTCCCATTCACAGCCTCCGTAATAGATCTGTACCAGTCAAGCTAAACAGAGAACCTACTCAGCAAATGTACGGAACTGACTGGTGATTTCAAAGGACAAGGCTCCACTTCTGTTGCTGTTACCTGTCTCTCAGTAAGCTCCACAATTCCCCTCCAAGGCAAGCCTCCAGTAGCATGTATACATACTTACTGTCCTTGAATGTACGATATAGTCTGTGGAGAAACAAAAACAGCTATTTAGGACAAGCAAAATTAATTGCAAGACCAGCAATGTCTTTTCTCAAGAACTCATTTATGCGAAACCTCGTTCTAATGCTGTTCAGTGGGTCAGCTTTTAAAGAAACTCTACGGTGAACTTACTTCACAATGAATGGAGAACATATCTGTTCAAGAATTCTCTTTTCAGAATAGATATGCTCTTGCTGTTTGGTGTCCACTACATGTTTCTTCTTTATACACTTCATAGCAAAAGCGATGTTTTCATTTTTAACTTTAACCTGTAAATAAAAATGGTAAGTACATATGAGGTAAAGAAGTATTGCCCATTTGTGCTCAATAGGTATATTGGTGTCGGTCCATTTCAGGACCAGCACAGGACTGAAATTGATGACTAGAATGAGGGATAAATGCAAGATTTTCTGCACAACTATTCTGTATGATTTGAATTAAAGCATCAGAGCTTTTTAGGGTGCCAGTCCATAGTTGTAAAATGAAGAGAATGCTATCTTTGTCCTTTTTAGGTACAGAAAACTGCAGCAGTTTGGATAGGCACTGTGTTTTAAGATTAGTTTATACTGCAATGGGTCCAAATTTCAGTTTGAGATCTCTAAATACTTGCATAAAACAAATAATAATAATAATAATAAAGCAGAGACAGTTTATGAAGAATGTTTACAATGAAATATTATCCAAAATGGAAGATAAAACAGGGCTTCAAGGAAATCAAAGTAGCAGCTATCAGTGCTCTATGGCTAGCTGAGAATTTAATTTTTAGCTTATTTTCCAGGTGAAGCTGTAGAATTCCCAAACTGGCAGTCAACCAATGTAGAAATTTGTTTGGTGAAGTGTGATTCAGAATAAAACAACTGATTGTCTAATTACTGTAAAGACTATATGTGTTCAAACCTTTTGTTTACCATTAACGCCAGCAACCTGTGGAAGTGTTCACACTTTTTTTTTTTTCCAGATATTTGGTACCCAGCCAGAGGAAAGTGCAATTTTAAGACTTAAGTCTAATGAGGCTCTTCACATCCCAGAAACATGGCTGTTCATATTATAGAATATGACCCAAAAGAGCCATTACAAATTGTGGGAAAATTCAAAATGAACACAACTCAGAATCAGATCACACTGTTTCCTGTAGCTGTTGGGCATACCAAAGCAATTCCAAGAACAAAGGCTACGTGACCCTGGAGATCACTTCAGGCAGAATCTGGGGAAAGGACCTGTAATTCAGGGGACATGATGCAGGTAGGCACATCAGTAAAAGTCACATACACAAACTGATGAATATACGTACAGTGATGAGGAAGACACTTTTAACAACAAAAGATGAAAGCACACAAGAGTGGATTTGTCTTTTTGAACATCTAAGTCCTGAAAATACAATTTAACAAGACTTAATACCATTTAACAAGACTTATATAGAATTATCTCTGTCTGGGAGTCACATCATGCAGAATAAATGTTAAAATCCTCCACATCTTTCAGCACCTAAATCAATTATTTAAGACAGAGAACTACTTGAATATGTTTAAAACAAACTCTTACAAGCTCAACCCTTCCGAACCCACCAACACCGAGAGTTGTGACAACTTCTAAATTCTGGAATGGGGAAGAAGAGAACTGGGCTACTTTCTCCTGCAGCTGTATCATCTCCAAAGTCACCTCTTTGGTTGACTGTCCACAGAAGGATCTTCTTCTGCATTAAGACAATTAACATAGGTTAATTATTTCCTTGCCAGCAACATGTATCACAGTACCCTAACACTCCTATAAAAACAGAGGAGAGGTGAGGTGAAATTTCTTATCAATTTGGAGAAGAAATTTCTCTAGGACTGTGTAACAGTTCGAGCAGAATTAGCAGAAACAGAAGTGTAGCTATATTTTTACACAGGAGAAAAACATACTCTGCTATTATTCCAGCAGTGCTTAGGCTGAAATCAGAGGCATAGAAACAATAGGTGTGGTCCACCATTAGAAGCAAACCCTTTAACAACACCACTGCTTGGCTGAAACATTAAAAATAGACTGCTTCTTTTATGTCTGCCTATTTCTATTGGAAATGGCCATTTATCTTTTGTACAGTAATACAGTTTTATTAACACCTTTGGGGGTTGAGGTTGACCTTCAGTGGTTTTACCAGTCAACTTACCATCAGAAAGCAAAAGATAAGTCCATCATTTGAAAACACTTTCACTTCTTTTCTGTGTTCAGTTTTCTTTGGACAGAGTTAGTTCTTGGTTGGAAGTCAATATACTGAGATTCTATTTACTCTAATTTTCAGAAAAGAAAACTCCCTGGACTCAATAAGCACAACTACACAGTTTTAGTGTAGTGATTCCTATCATTCCCAAAGGCCCATCTCCATCAACTACCATCCATGATTTTACTGACATATCTATCACTTATTTTTGTGATTATCTACTGAAGAAGATATGAAGAAGAACAAATGATCTGACTTACTTTGCATGTCGTTTTTCATCTGCCCGGGCCAGGTTAGCCACATAGCCTTCCAGGTAGGTTTGGAGCTCCTCATAAGTTCCAACGGTTTGATTAAACGTCCTAAAAACCCAATGAAACAGTATAAACTACTGTACATACTATGGAAAGAGAAAGAAACCAAAATCTGTGTTGCTGTATCAGGACTTTACATTGCCCCTAAGCCACGACCCAGGCAGAACTTGACCCTATTATTTAGATGGTACAAATTTTAAGAGATCTGATTAGGCGCTAACCCACTGAAGTGCCAAATTTGGTTTGCCAAAGGGTAGGTAGGGGGACAGAGCATCTGATCTCAGATCATTTCTTGTTATGTTGAAATAATTCAGAGCAGGCTGGACATCGTTTGAAAGTCATAGACACCGATTATTAAGCGTGGTTCCACTATCCCTACCACAAGAACAAACATAGTATGAGTCTAGGTTATCACTCCTTCCCTCCAATGGACTGAACCCTGGGCATGCAGTGCCAAAGCAACTGACATCACCTCTCCTTCTTCACAGGTGAGTGACAGCACAGTGGGAATGATGTATCACCAGCTTCTGGCATGCTTCTCTCCAACCCATTTAAACAAGCTAAAGAACTAAAGAAGAAAATGCATTCACAGCCCAAGATGTCAATTCCTGGCTTGGGACAGAATCTTAGCCCTCAGCAGGACCCTTTTGGAGATTCAGCAAGGAAAAGGAGGGTGGCTGTCCACGTTCCAAGGAGGCATCCTTGAAGCAGTTAGCCCTGAGAAATGTGGGTTTGCTGTTTTGCTTTCCACTGGGAATCTTCTTCCTTATATCCTCCAACTGCTCAATTTTTTCCACTTTAAGAAGTCTGCAATTGGCCTTTACTAGACAAAACCAGCAAATTGGGCTGCATGATCCCCTTGACAAATGAACATACCCAAAACAGGGACATGTGAAGGATTTTGCTGTCCCCTGAGCCAAAGAATTTTACTTAAATGTCACACATCACCACCATGAGGAGAGAAAAAAGAATAACTGAATTACTCCTAAGCTTCTCTGCTCCCTCCAGGCACCTTCTTTGAGCCTTTCTTCATTAGGTCTCTGTCTAAAGCATGACCACAGCTCAGAATACCAAAAGTATAACCGCTTGTTCAGTACTCACTTAAGAAAACATTGTGGTTGTGCTCATGCTGAAGTTACTTCTTACTGTTGTTCTGCCTAAAAAGAATGCAGATCATTCCTTAAAGAATAGCATGATACTTACTCTCTATCTATAACAAGGCACTCCACATCATATTCATCTGCAATAACGTTAGCTGATCTGACGTCATCACTAAGAATTGAAACAGATTAGAAGAATTCAGAAGCATATCAAAATCCTTGAAGTATGTCACACTGTACTTATTCACAGAGGGTAACAGCTACTAGAGGTGCAACTCCTGCAAGGCCTCTGTAGGCTGTATTTGTATTAATATTGCTGAACCAAATACACAATTCTAGCATTTTACAGGTCCTTACTATTGTCTAGCACAGTTTGTATTCCCACTTCAATAGGGTTTGAATCATGACTCTTTAGAAACCTCCCAGAAAATTAGGTGGAGATGTAAATAGCATTCAAACAGATTAACTATGCATTTCAGAACTGATCCTCAGAGATAAAACATTCCACACACCAAGCATTTTCCACTCAATCATCTACATAAATATTCATAGAAAGGAACACAAAGGTGCCCAGAAACTCATTTATCAATTATTTGCGTATTTTCTAAGTTCCTCAGTCTTTTGTTGTTGTTGTTTAGTAGCCTGTATGCAAATATTTTAATTTCATTTCTGTAAATATCTTCTTAAGAAATAATTCCTTTTACATCAGCGTGAAAATTGTTACAATACTGCTTATGGCCCAGTCAAACACGAGTGCTTACATGTGAAACAACACAACAATCCTGAACTGTAGAAAGAGGTGCAGTTTTCTTCTCTTGGCCCAACTTTCCAGTGGCTGTTTTACATCCAAATGTATTTGGGATTTTATTGCGCATTATTCACATTTGTCATATTTTCATTTCTGAGAGGGATGAAGAAAGCTTACTATAAAATATTTATGTCCTATGTGAATTTACTCATACAGTTGGTTACTAAAAAGAAAGACCTTTCAAGGTCTTAATGTAACCTATGAGACATGAGCGCCCCAAATACCCTGAGCACTTCCTAAAGGCCAACAAAGCACGGGGAAAAGAAACTAAAGAAAGGGAATGCTCAAGATACTGAGCACAAAGAAGTTCTCCAAAGCTTAGAAGATTTTAATTTATTTATTTCAAGTGCTATCCAACACAGGATTAAAATTAAATGAGTGACCATAACAACTTTGCTAGGCAAATCCACTACAAAAATTGTATCAGGAAGAGATCCCCAGAAGTCAAAACTTAACTACTCTTTCAAAACAGGGCTGACATCATGCAGCAGTATGGGTAAAAATTATCTGGAGCCAGAAATAATAAACCAATACCTTCTGACAGCTCATGAAAGCCTGAAAACACTTACTAGGAAGAAGCTATTGGCTCATAGGTCACATACTCTCTGTGCTACTAACAATTGAACTTATCCATGCTAGGAGTCATAGAGAGCCTGGAACAACAGTTTTTCATCACAGCTTTTTAGAAACAAAAAGCAACAATGCAGAGAGGGCCAGCAATTGTTTTTTTTTTGCAGGGAAAAACAAAAGTAAATGACAGTGTAAGTTCTAAAGTTTTTTTCTGAAAACAAAAAACATATTAAGACAAATTCAGCCATTGCCTTGACCTGCTGGCATTTCAATCAAAACAAAGATTATATTCAAAACAGCCATGAAGTGTACAATCTGACACAGTGACATATTCATTGAAATTCTATACACTAGACAGTGAGAACTAACCTAATGAGAGCCTTTTCTCCGAAGTAATCTCCTTTATATAGACTTTTGATCAGCTGAGGCTGTGAGTGATCTGCAGTACTCTGGGTAACTATCACCTTGAAAGGACAGGAACAAGAAGTTAGGAAGGTAAGAGTCAAAGCATCCCATGGTTTCCCCTTCTTTCTGTATATTTCATAAATGCTTAAAACTCAGTGAAGCTGCAGTATTTAACAGATAAATGTAATTTCTACTTTCTCTCAAAAATTAAAACTAGTAAACATCCTGCAGCCCCTCCCACATTTTTGCTGAAATGGCAAAACCAAATTTATTTATTTCTCATCCTCTAACATTTTCGCATCACACCTTTAGAAACAGAGCAAAATAAATTCAATTTAAATGAAAAAAGAAAAATACTTCAGGTTCCCACAGGGGACAGACATCATGTTATCTTTTTGGGTTCTCAGTTAAACAGCCTGCAGAAATATTGACTAACATTTTGTACCTTTACAAACAAATAATCCCTGAGAATTTATGAAATAATCAGTTTTATATTTGTGTGCATTTTTTTATTATTTTATCATACCACATATTTGAGCACCAATATAGTTTAAAATATTGGAAGAAGCAAATTAGATTCTTTAGTTCCTCAAGTAGTGCTTTACTGTTTCAAATGAGTTTCCTGGATTGCCAAATCATGAAATAAATACAATGAATAAGTAAAACATGGCTCCTACTGGTGTTTGGACTGTAAAATGGTCTACTTAACCTGTCGGATAGTGAAACGTGCAGAAGAAAGAGGATCAAATCTCATTTACAAAAAAATTAAAAAAAATGACATTTTATCTTTGCTACAGAGTTAAGAAGCTTCAGAACATACTTGAATTACGTTGTAACAGTATAACATGGCTTTATTGCCAAAGAAAATAAGGTTTCCGTCTCTGCAATACTACTCCAGGCTTTTATCACAGCATTGTGAACATAAAAGCCACTGAACAGATTTTACTGAAGACCACACCCCTCAAGATAGCTTTTGAAATAACAGTAAGTTTGTTTTATTACATCTTACCTTTCCTTTTGCTATTATAAAAAAGGTATTTCCTTCTTCTCCTTCCCGAATAACATAATCTCCCTTGTCATAGTACTCCTGTTGGGTGATAAAGAGAAAGACAACATTGCCTGATATATCATTAGCTTCTTTGATAAAACGGATTATTTGCAGAGCTGTCAATATGTCTCAATGTTCCATTGATATTTAACTTCCTATCTCCAGCATAGGTTGTGTCCCTAATAATATGCAAGCATTCCACTGTGTAAAGCTTGGTGGCTGATCTGTAACATATCTAAATGCAGTAATATGTAACAAAAAATATTAGCACTGGTGTCATCCCTACAAAGCAGGGAAAAATTAGGATAAAATATAAAAAGCTGTTAAAAGAGTTCCAAATCCAAGTCCCATTTTCAAAGCAATTTGGGGCTTGATGCCTCAGAGCCAGTGCCTAAATCTAAATCTAAATTCCAAGCTACCAAAACACCAGCTTTTCTGTCTCTGCTAAGGAATCCCGCCCTCACTGCCCAATTCTTTAACTTTCAGTCAAGAACTTTTTCCATGCTAACTTTCAATTTCGTGATTTGTTAAAAATCCATTTAATTTTTTATTCTCCTCCAATTACTTATAGAACTGTTCCAAGACTGGAGTTCCTAAAGACTTTCCCAATACAAATAATATCAATAGCTATGACTGCTCTTTGAAAACATCACAGCTACGACTATATGCCTAAACTTTACCCCCAAATGCTGTAGTTAGATGCATCCCTAAGACAGACAGGTCTTTTTTCCCCTTACATTTTGCAGTGTATGTATTCTAAAGCAGATGAAAATGTTACATATCCCCATTGCATGCCAGTAAAGCATGATTACCAAAAAAGAATCAGAGAACCGGACAGCAACTTTGTGCTTAATCCTAATATAAGATAGACAGAATATGCTCTTAACTACTT
Source organism: Nettapus auritus (assembly GCA_011076525.1). Lineage (NCBI taxonomy): Eukaryota > Metazoa > Chordata > Aves > Anseriformes > Anatidae > Nettapus > Nettapus auritus. The sequence goes on from CM021768.1 coordinate 66,195,850, forward strand.
GCTTGACTTCTTAGATGCCAAAGATATAACTTACTTATATGCCACTAAATGTTGATATTTGGAATCTACTCTGACCACTTCAAAAAAGATATATATATATATATATATATATATATTAACCTATTTATTATTCATTATTTTAAAAGTTTACTGAATACTGTTCAGGAAAACTTAACAGTATCTTACCACCTCCAGGCAGTCCATGATCTTGGTTAGTTTATCTTCAGGTAAGTTTTTAAGAAGGGACACACTACCAGAAAACAGAAATACAAGGAAAAAAAAGAAAAAAAAAATGACTAACACTTTTTTTCAAGGATTTCTTCTCATTATAGAATTTGTACAATCACACTTTATAACTAGCTAAGCTGGTGTTGTGATACAATACACATAATATAAAACATGCACTAAATCTTCATTTGAAAGGTTGAAACACTCTCACATCTTGCTTGTTGGGTAAGCAGAACTTGCACAACTATAGAAATGTAGCAAACATTGCTTAGTTTCTAAATCACCTCTGTATTTTTTTAGGTAAAAGAAGCTCTAGCAGGCACATGGCCCAAATTCAAAACTAAGTCATACAGAATCCATTCATTGCAAAAACAAGACACTCTAATACTCCAGTAATGTATATTCAAAAGCATTGCAGAGACTGCGAAATCAAAGTTAGAAACTTTACCATTACTTTTATAACTATTAAAAGAGAATTCAGCTACAGTGATGACTTAGTGAACTTGCTGCTAAGAATGGAAAAACCTCTCCTCCGTAGTACTGTGACTGGTAAGTTTGGAAATCATGGAGCTCTCTAGCTACTGGGCTCAACAAGGAAATACTGATAGAAATCAAAGATGGGGACAAACAATAGATGCAAAAAGACATGCAAGGACAGGCTTGAGATCTCAGTTTGAAACCGTATCAGAATGGTGATGCTTTTTAAAGGAAAAGAAAATATGAAATCAGTTAATTATGATTTGGAACCTCTAACTTAACGTCTTCTAAAGGAAAAAGACTGCACATCTCTCAGTATTCCCTGTAGGAGAGAGTATTATTCTCCTTTACCTCTCTACAGATTTCTTAGTAATTTATACTGGAAAGAGTTCATAAATAAAGATATGTAGTTCTCATATTCAGGTCTCCAAGGGATGAAGAATATATTATTTAATCTACTCCAACAGCAAATGAAGTTCTAGTAGGACGGTTTCATTAACTCTCTTCATTGAATACATTGTTTTAACTTCTAGCCATGGAACCTGCCTATACATTTGTTCCATTTCTTAAAAGCATTTATTTCATCAAGCAGATTCCTAATGCAATAGATAAAGACAGTCAAAATAAACAAAGTAATTATGTGAATCCTAAAAACAGTGAAAGAGGTAAATATTCAGGTTAAGGCCCTTCCCATTCCTTAATGCACCTCTTTTTCTGTCCCTTTGTAAGACAGACAAGCACAATGCTATTGTGTACCTTACCAAGTAGCTCAGACCAGATCTTAGAAACACAAATGCATTATGTTTACCTTCTAAGAAAGCTTCTGTACTGTTCTTGCCTTGTCTGTGCTGTCACTCTCATGATGTTTTGAAACACTTCTCTGTCCAATGCCCATGTTTTTACATTGGTGATTGCTTTAAGGAAACAAAATAAAACCAAATGAAACAACAACAAATCAACAATGTTTCCACATTTCTTGTGGCAGATATTACAGTATCAGGCCACGGTACAAAAGAGACTAGCATTTTCAAATTGCCCAAGGACAAATTTTTAAATCTGCAACACCTAATGCAATCAGACTTTAAAAAGAATCCAGCTCCCACATAAGTAACCCTCACTAAAATAAGGCTTAGATTTCCAAATGGCTCCTTCAGTGAGCGCTTTCAAAGCAGCCCCACGGAGTGAGTAACCCTGATAAACTAGCCATTGGCTATGGGCATAATCTGGGCTGAATGCTCATGAAAATCTATTCCTAATCATGGACAGACTTTGCACTAGAAAACTCCAATGTAATTTGTTAAACAGATGACTTGAAAGAAGATAACTTGGCTGAAGTATGTGTGACATAAATGTATGACATAAATGTTGAATACTATGGCTCAGATCCATCTCTAATTCAGATTGATTACATGCAAATGTTTGTGAGATATGCAAGAAGATAGGAATAACAGAGCTCAAGAAATTCATGTAATATAATTCAATCCTATGATCTTCACACATTTTTTCCTCTAATTTAACCATTTTCTAAGGGAAAGAAGAGCAATCAAAACAAACCTTGCAGCTTACTGATTATATTTAGGAAGGTAATAAAAATATTAATGCAGCAAGTGTCCACAAGACCCAGCATCAAAGATGCAAACCAGTAAGTGTCCTCTGTGTGCAGTCACTGACACAACAGAACACACTGCACTTTTTATTTCTTTCAGCAAAATATGGTGATTCTATTTAATTTAATCTCTATTTCTCTCTCTCATGATGCTACATTGTACTCAGTAGTTTTCCTTCTGTAAGTTGAAGGAATAAAACTTTCCTCTGGGATAAATGCTACAAAAAGCTAGAGGAAAAAAACAAAACAAACAAACAAAAAAAACAATAGAACAACTGATTTCCCCCGTTTAACTATTTATCAGAAACATAAAACTGTTTTTACAGAAAAGAACAATGCTAGGTTTAAAAAGATGCACAGGTCAGTTGTCAGTAATTGTAATTAATCCTGATGTACACACACTCTTAACTGGCATTTATTAAAAAAGCTCAAAAAATATTTCTGGATGCTGAAAGGGAGAACAAAGGTTTTGTTTTGGTTTTCTCCTAAACAATATCTTTCAGTTTACTTTCCATGAAGAAAATATGGCAAGTATGAAAGCTTTCCATCTCCTGTATCTTGTTCCTTAACTAAATAAACCAATTACATTGCTAGTAAACGAACAAAAACCTGCAATCTCAAAGATGAGACACAAAAAGAGGAATCTAGAAAGAAACAGCAGTAAATCTTGTTCTCAGTTTCAAATACAGCTAATGCATATAAAGATGCTGCTGGGTAACCATGGCCATTAAAATACTGTCTGGCTAAACTCCTCTGCTTGTCATTTTTTAAACATTGCAGGTAAGGGGGTTGACTGGATCAAGCATCCACATCAGAGTTTTCGCCTACGTATTTGCTAGCTGTGCTTGGTTTCGGCATTGCAGTGTTCTTCCCTCACCACAAGGAAACACAGGAAAGCTAGTGGGGAGACGTGGGTTTCTGGAGGGATTTTAAGCATACAAATACCCTTTTTTTGTCAACAGTTGGAGAGACCTTGTCCTACCTCAAAACAATTCACGCTAATAAAGATCCAAAACAGCATGACTTCTTACTATGCTGAAACTTCACTTTACAACACTAATACTATATAGCATGCAAAAAAGAAAAATAGGGAACACATTCAAATGCTAGTATGAAAACTAATCACATTAGTGATGCTATTCTATTTATCAGGCAGCCACAAAAAAAAAAAAAAAAAAAAAAAAAAAAAGCTTACTCCATCTACATAGCCAGCAATGATTAAGTACTTAAATTGGGTGCAGGAAGAAAGACCAGAAGCTTTTAAAGCAAACAACTTTTGTTTTATTCCATTTGCTCCCTTTTAAGTAAGCATGAACTCTTCATACTTGTGGTGGTTCAAGGTTCCTCAATTGAGACAAGGCCAGAAATGAGCCTCCAAACACAAGTTATTTTCACAGAATGATGGAGATTGGAAAAATGGGGATAAGGAATGAAAACCCTATTTGGTCTCTTACTGGTCTGTCACAGAATAATATGGCAGCCTAGAAAAGGCATCTAGGGATATTTAATGAATTAATACGCAGTCTAATAAAGGAAGATGAATATTAGTATCCCAGCAGCACTGCCCTCTACCCTGGTCAGACAGTAAACACTAAGCAAGAGCCAGTATTTTCCATGGAGAAGCAGCATGTCTCACCTAGCAATTCCTTATCTTCCTCACAATCAAACTCAACCTTCTCCTTAATGCCAGTCACAAATGCAACATGTAAGGGATCTTGGTGACACTCAATAACTTAATGATATGGAAACAAAAAAGTACAACAGCAACTAATTCCTACCTACTCTATTACCTCTCAAATTAGGATTTTGACATCTATTAAAGACAATTTCAAAGATAAACTGAATATAACAGGAACCTCACAATAGTCCACACCACGTTGTTATAATATACTTTGTATACCTTTCACAGAAGCTGTCCGTGTGCAGTTGTATAAAATGGCTAGTTCACCAAATGCTGTCCACACAGGTATTGAGGAGAGGAGTTTATTCTGCTGAAAGACTTCCAGTCTGCCCTCTGTCAAAAATCATCAGGATAATATGCATTAAATCTGAGCTCTGTTCCACAGAGAGGAGGGAAAGTAAACCAATGCATTTCTGGCTTCACCACTCCCTCAAGCACAGAAATGGGAGCAGCAACGATGCAAACAGTGCCTTGAAAGGCAAGTACAAACCAGCCTCTCCTGGCCTCTAAGTTTCAGAGCTGAAAGAAGCACTTCAATTTATTTTCCCAGGAAATAGCATTAAATCAAGGTTCAAGTTTCTAGGGTATTTTTGTTGCTCTCACTGTTTCACAGAAATCACAGATAAAACTTGCAATGCCCTCAGTGGGGCCAGCGTGAGTGATTTAGGAATGCAGATATCAACATTCCTGTCTCTTGCAAAGACTTATAAATTATTTTCCTGGTTTTAGCACTTACGCATTGTACAAGCAAGCAGTACTCACCTTTGAGCACAAAAATGTGATTGCCTGGCTCTCCCTGTCTGGTGACATAACTCCCCTGCTGGAAAGTCCTTTCATACATACATTCCACCATATCTCGGATTTGCTGAGGCTCCAGTCTCTTCAAGAACTGATTTTTATTCAGGGCATCTGTGATGAGTTTCTTCTCACTGGTTTCAATCAAAAAGCAATGTTTCAAAGATCAAGCTTTGCTGGGATATATTATTCACCAAGCATTGATTCCTCTCAACATGCTTCATCTAATTTCTAACGCTGACAACATGACCAGTATCACTGATGCATATTACAATCCTTGCAACTAACATGCATCCCAGAAGCAGTGCCACACCATGGCCTCTCTCCTCCTGCATGATCCCATCAAAGAAAGCATCACATTAGATGTGAAAAGGCTCCAAGTAGAAGGCACACTCCCCAGATGTTTCACACTGTTTCTCACCATGTTCTTTCTGCAATGCATGACTAAAATATAGAGCCTTGCTTATGTGAAGGAATTAAATGTGAAAGGTATGTCTTCAAATACCTCCGCCTGTACAGAATGGCAACCTGTTATAAAATCAGGTCTACTTTTCTGGCATTCCAGTGTATTTTTTTCTTAATAGCCAGCAGAAACAAAACACCGATGATAGTAACAGAGTTAAATTCAACAATGATGGTATGAATAGTTTCTCCTTTGTAGTGAGGTAAGCAGCAAGGAAAAAAGTATGCCAAAGCATGATTAACAGGCACTGCTGGTTCTTAGGAACATGTTAAAAGACATTGGTGGTGGGAAAAATGAAGCAAGCTGTAAATGATTGTGATTAAACGACTGACTACAGAGAACTTGCCCTGAACCTGCAAAAGGCCATTGATCCTATGGCATTCCCTTTTCATAGCTACTAAACTAAGTTATGAGTGGGACACCATGGGAAGGTCAGCTTGCAGAGTACCTGCTGAACATTGTCCCCACATTTGCACAATAAGCCCAGGATAGAGGGTGTAAGGGGTGAGCAGGGGTGAGGGCTGGGATTAATGCAGCTCCCTTCCACACTGCTCTTTGTCCTCTGTTTTCCTACACACAAAACTCTGCCTACCTCTGCTGTATCCACGTGGATGACAAAAAACAACATAAATGCTCCTACCTGTGTAGAAGTGTGGTAGTGGTCTGCCCATTTGGGATGACAAACTGGCCCTGTCTCCTTAAGAAGGGGCAGACAAGGGGAGAAGTCTTCCCTAAGCATGCCCTTTGCAAAGTACAACTATACAGGGTGGTTTCATTGAAATGTCTTGGGAAAAGCTTTGGGGTATTCACAAAAGTCAGACAAAAGGCATGTAAAGGAGGCACACCATGTAAAGGAGCAGCCTGTGAGGACCCCGCTGGCAGTAACAGGCCATCACCATCCTGATCATCCCCACCTGGGACCCCCGTCCACACATCCACTGCTCCATTGATCTGCATTTATGCTCAAGTCTGGTTTTATTTGAGCTATGTTATAGGGATTGATTTTGTCTTTTAGAGGGATTTTGGCACCACTCTGTAAGTACTTTGCTTATGTCTCCTGGATAGAGCTTGCACTTGGACTGATTGCTTCTTGGATGAGATTTATGCTGGATGCTGTCATCGCTACCGTGCTCTGCCTAACCTGTCTGGCCCTTGGGGGATGGTACTCTGGTCAGCGAGGGTGCTGTGTGGTCATCTGTGGCTCCTGGCCTGCTTTTCCCTGGGGACCAGCCATGTTCTTACTGCTCCCTACGATGTTCTCTCTGCATTATCTCCTGGAGTGGGAAATGTTGATATAGAAAAGGATATTGCAAACACAAGATCAGTGTATTTTTCCAGCTGATAGAAGATATCAGTGTCTGGGTTTTAAGAAAGAGAGAATGTGGAAAAATCAAAGCTGGCTGAACTGACTAACAATGAGCGACCGAGATAAAGCTGGCTCTATGTACACATTGGGCAGCCTGTGAAGTCTGATTGACTGACATGTGCTCTAGGTCAAGGGCTTCCTGTAAAAGACTTGTAGTGCTTTGAATGCATGCCAGAAATGAATGCATTTAAACAAGTGCTGCATTGATAAATCTTTTATGGAATTACTGAGTGATTTTCCTTACTGCTGCAGTGAAAGTTACATTCTGCTTTCAAGTCCCCTTGTTCCTATTATGCTGGTGTAGGCAAACTGCCTAACAAAATTAACACCTTCACAGCTTTCTGGAGCATCTAAGGCTTCCTCTTGCTTCTATTTGTAAAACAAGGCAAAGCTTTCATCAAACACAGGTAATGTGGGAAAGTTCCCTGAGGGAAATCAGGAAAAAACAAAAGTAGATTTAACATGTTACTAGGCATATCATGTCTGAAAATCAGTAATTGTAATGACAAGAGGCAAGAAAATAAAATCAAGCAGTAATGGTTAAGATTGTGTTTAGAAATAGAGATAATAATTTAGCTTCTCCTGAAAGCAACAGCATTATTAGAATATAGTCTCTAACTTGATTTTCTACTGAAAATGACCTTGCTTATTTAATTTATCCTGGCCTGCATCATGCACATTATACTGCAATAAAATACAGTGATGGCTTATAAACTGATACTTAAGAGCAAGCACTAAAGCTTGCAGAAATACTGAATCTTATGATGCTGCTGTTTCAGGAAGTGCAGTGGGCTACTAAGCAAAGGACGTAGAGTTATCATAATCATACCTCAGGCTCTTCAATCAGTTGCTTGCTCATTTCATAGGCGTCCAGCACAATACATATTGTTTTGTCTTTCTCTGCTTCCCCTACACCTACCTTAGCTTTAAAATCTGCTGGAAATACTTTTCCTGAAAGGACAGGTGACGCTTGATATTGTATTTGTACCAGTTACTGCACTGTTCTTTCTAGAGGCTAAAAAGGGGATGCACAGCTCCATACAACTGTTCTGGTGTTCCTGAGGTATTTCTGGGTCCCACCACTAGCAGAACTTTACTACACTGCTTGAGCTTTGCTATAGCACTCCTGTTCAGGCCTGGTTCCCTTCCCTGCTGTTAGCTATTTTACCAATGTTCCCTGCAGCCCTTTTCAAAACAGTCACACCCCCATAAATACCATTTGACAGTTCAAAAACATCTTTCCGTGAACAGTAGTGAATTTCCTCCCAGGAGGAGATACCTGTCATCCCACAGGTTAAGGGTATGACATAGTTCAGGGAGTGCTGATTTCTCTCCATCTAACTTTGTCGTAGTGATGAGAGATTTTGGATTTCTGTTGGTATTGACTGGTAGGAGACAGAACTGTTAAGTGTGAGATAGATTTTTATTCTCCCCTCAGGGCTCCATTAAATCCTTACTCTGTAAAGGGGAAGCAGCTGCCTACATTAACAACTATAAAAGCTCTTATAGCCACTGCTAGGACAAAGAAACATATTTTTTTAAACACGATGGACAGAACTCCGTAGACAGTCAAGGTTGAACTTTGTCCTTTTATGAATGCCAACTGTTTGAATTAGACCTACCTGAAGTATTTACAACCTCTGTAAGGAAACCAAATGCTTGAACCTCAAGGCATTTTATCTCAATTGCAAGGGGATGACTTCAACAAGTGCACGTGTATCACAGGCTTTCCTAGGTGGTGAACACAGCACTACCACGCCTCTAGCGCTTCTGGTGTTATTTCCTCACTTCTGTATGCTTCTGAAGCAATTAGAAGATCAAAAGATAGCTTGGCCACTATTGCATCAAAAGATAGACCTCATCCCAGAAGTCTGAGTGAAGTCTTCACCCATTACTTGATTTATTGGGTAAAGTCTAATTTGTTCCCTTGGCGCGTATCATGTATGTGAGTTTATAAAATAGCTTTTTGATAAAGGTACCAAACATTCTGTTTGAGTCTAAAAGCTGTCCAAAAGACATATATCCAACAAATACTGACTGCAACAGAAAAAAAAATAAGCCAACTTGCAAGTGAATAAAATATTTTGGGTATGCTCTTTGAGTGTTATTCCACAGGAAATGAGGTTTTGATAGTGTACTGCACTTATATTAATTCAAGGCACCAGTTCTTAGTGTTTTTAGTCCAAGTTTCTGGTCTTTCAAAGCCCAAGATATTTGAACAAAGTCACTTCAACGTAGCATAGCAGAATTCTGCCCATAATGCAGGCTAAAGTTTCAGAACCTCAGCCAGAAAGACATGAACTCTTGGAGACAGGTGCAAGTGTATATAAAACCAGAACTATTCTGATATGCTTTTGCATTACTTTCCAGGCTAAAAAAAAAAAACTATTACAAAGCATCACTTAGGAAAAAAAAAAAAAAAAAAAAAAAAAAAAAAGTTTTATTGCTGTAATGCTATTAAGAGTCCATAATCAGCTTTTTAACTGTCTTAATAACTATTGGACTATGTCCCTAGATCTACAAGTAAAACATAGATATATTGCCATTTTATGTCCTACCAAAAATAGATCTAGAAAATGGTTAATTATGGAAGATTACTTGGTAATTTAAGAACAATGGGTAAAATATGAAGTTGAATTTGAGTTTAATAAAGTAAGAAAAGGCAATTCAATCTTTGGCACGATCTATCAAATACTTAGGATACCCTAGAAATCATTTTTCCTAATTCTAGCTCTTCTGATTTAATAAAGATACTCTAAGATTCTATGATGTGCTTTTCTTCATTCATAATCCTGCCAAGAAATAAGTTCACATGAGCTCCTGAGTCTGCTACAACAAATGTTCCATTAATATTTAGTGTTAAAAGCTGATGTTTTGGTTGCATTTCCAAATTTATTTATTTATGTATTTATCACTTTTTCTCACTTCAGCTTAGGGACCAACTTTTTTTTGTATGGTACACATAGCTAATTCTCTCATGCTAATTACTCTGGCAGAGTTGATGCACTTACTAGCAGTGTGTAATGAAACAAATGATGAGTTCAACTTCACTACAAAATTACTTATACTCAGGACAGTAATTAGCAGACAAATGAAAGTTGAATTCTCATCTTCCGTGATGGTCATTAAAATAAAAAAATGAAGTGAAAATTAAGGAAAAATGGATAGAGTTGAACAGAAGGAAATAAGGTGAAAAGAATAATACAAAAGCTGGAAATGGTGGTTGTCTGGTCTTAGTGCTTTTGCAGTGAATACTAGAAAAGTTGTTTCCACTAAAGTCAAGATCAAATAAATACAGGAATGGTGTATTCTAAATTGTTATGGATCTATGGGAGCCTTACCATAACCATGAACCATTACCATAACCATAACCATTTTGAACCAGATTGTTAAAGATAAAAGGGAGGGAAAATGAAATGACCAGTTCTCCTTTATCCTTTCTTTTTCATGCCATTATTTAGGAAGACAAGAAAATGAAGATGGCATTCAAGAAAAATGGCAGTGTTAGAACTGCTTGGCCACTGAATCAAGACAGGAAATTCCTGGCTCTCTAACCTATTGTATGATCATCATTATGTTTAGCATGCAGAAGCTGCAATATTTGCTTTTGTACTGAATGGTGAAGTCTGTACTGCACTTGGTAAATCATCCTGACCTGTGCTTTGCTCTGCAGTATTATTAAAATTCTACTTCTAAAAGCACCCTAGAAAACAATCCAGTGGACTTCAGCACAAGAGTTATGCCAAGGAGAAGACAGGTAATAACATTTTATCACAAGTTGTAATTACAGTTCCCGTAGTTCCCACACACAGAAAAACACTGCTTGCTGAAGCTTTCAGCTCCTTAGGGTGATTCAGGCAGCCTTTCAGGTTCAAAAGATAGCTTTGAGGATATAACACAGGATGGATGACAACTACAGTGAGCCTGATAACTCCTAGTTCTACTGCAGTACAGGTTCAAATGTGCCATGAACTCCTCAAAATAATAAAGCTTCCCACAAAGAGGAGACACTTTGGTTGCTGGCTGAAGTCCACATACTTTCTGGGTATCATGATATTAAATCAGAAAATCAGGATAGTCCTAAACTGTAAGGTAAAAGAGGGCCTACAGTATGGGTAAGAATACTAGCCTGAAAGTTGTTCACAAAGTGAGCTGCAACTGCAGCTCCTTCCCTCTTCTGTAGAGGCTAGAAGTGTAATGATTCAAAGCAGAAAAAGTTGAAATGGGATCCTTAACAAGGATTGAAACTGGGGGATAGGGGGAAGCTACTAACAGGTTAATTATGCCATACAAAACAATTTCTATATTTTGCAAGGGTGAGTTGACACCAGGCTGACAAAGCTAGTACACAGCTGAGAACTGCTGTCTATGCTGCACTTGAACTGAGGCCACCTGCTCCTTCCGAAGCCATCCATAAGGCAGGACTAAGAATCTGCCCCTATGTGAAGACATTCAGCCTTCTGCCCATCAGTACTCCAGAGAATAGCTTAAACTTCAAGCAGTAGGCAAACCTGGACCTGAGACTTGGGTTCTGCTTAGCTGACAGTAAAGACAAATACTGAAGGGGCTAAAAGTGAAGATGCAGATGCCATCCACCACTTGATCTGAAGTTAGGGGAATGCAGATTATTCTTGGTTAGAAGCTAAATGGAAATCCAGCCAGCATCTAACCACCATAGAGACAACACCTATGCAAAAAAAAAGTTGGGTACTCAAACTGTAATTTTTCACAAAGACAATATAATTGGGATCACAGCTGTATTCCTGTAACACAAACATACAACCACTCTGCAATAAGCTTACCTGAAATCCTTTTGGACCCTTGATTTTTCAAAGGAAAACCTAGCTTGCTTGCTCAAATCATACAGCTGTGTTGTTGGCTCTGCGGATACACCTTCCTTAGCTCCTTTCCTCCTGTCAGCAGAGACTTGATTCTTTGGAGTTGCTCTAAGTGGAGAAGGCTGAAGAGAGTGTTCTCCTTGGGTATTAATAACATCCTGCAGCTTGTTCAACTGTATACACTTGCTCTGAAGTTCCTTGGTGAGTTCTGCTATGACCTTAGTCTGCATAGCCAGCTGCTCCTGAAGCTCAGCAACGAGGCTTTGACCCTCTTGCAATTCTTCATCTTTTCTTTTCAGCTCCTTTTCCAGCTCAATCACCCTGCTGCAAAGAGCATCAGCTTGCCCAGCCACATGGATGCCTAAACCTGGGTCCTTCAGAAACTTATAGTTGCCAGCACAACCAATAGAGAGGTTTGCTACGTGTCTATCTGGCTGTCTCAGGTGCTTGGGTTTCATTGACAAGTTCCCCATTTTGTCCAGAGACCTAGGTGCAAAAACACATTGGCAATATTACTTAGTTACACAGCCAGAAGTAAAATATTTTTGTTAAAGGGCAGGTAATTATTTATCTGGCAGCTAAATTTGAGGTAGACTGCAGTAAACATTGTAGCTGATGGCTTTCATCCTTCCCAGTCCTGAAAGTGAGAGAAATACAGGGCAAAGAAGAGGTGGGTTGGTAGATACAAAGCAAAAGTGGCTGTAACTCTTTGTTTGTTGAAGAAATATATGAGCTCCTATCAGCCTAATAAAGAAAAAAAAAAAAAAGGCAAAACAATCAAGAAGAAAAGTTCATGTTCTATTGTTGAATCAAGAAATATGCTAAATGGAAAAAAGAAAGGTTCTTTCATTTTCCCATTGAGGAATAGCTATTGATCATACAAACTCAACGAGTGGGTATACATCTGTCTGGCAGAAAGAACACGTGATTTAGTAAAGATATGGGCAAATAACTTTTTTAAAAAACAAACAAACAAACAAACAAAAAACATGCATACTGACCAGAAAACAAGGATCTGTTTGAAATTTCAGATTACTGAGGCCAATAGGCATTTTTTAATCCTCAATGGATCTCTGTTCCTTGTACTTGTCCTGTTCTCCCTCTAACCCCTGTAAACCTCATATCTGCAGAGACTGTGGCAAGGAATTGCAAAGGTCTGTTGCTTGCCTGAAGAAGTGCCTCCTGCTTGTCTTTCCAGCACAAAACCAGGTACAAATCAAAGTTAGGAGGAGCCAGTTTCAGAAAAAAATCTCTTTCCTAACCGTTTCTATGCTATTTTGCAAACTTTTTTCCTACCTTTCTGCCTTAATGTCTATCTGAATTCTTTCCCAGAAAGAAGGGTTCTAGCTTAATCCGTCCTTCTTCATACAGGACCCACTCCAAAAGTTTCAACAACTTTGCTGTCCTTTGATAACAAATTGAGGGCTGAACACAGTTTGCCCTGATGCACTCCCACCAAGAGCAGGCAGCTGGCATTGGTTCTGTAGCTCTTAAACATTAAAAGCTGGATCAGGCTTGTTAGTGTCACAGCAGCTACTGCTGTTGAGGAATGATCAGCTTTCATGGAAAACTGTTCCTCTCTGTCATCTACTCAGGAAAAGTGTCCAGGAAAAAAGAGCTTGGATTCCTACTGGAACACTTGCTCTCCCAGCCCTTGTTGCAATCAGCAGCATTCAGTGGGTTTACAAAGTGACCTACCTTCTTCCCTGGACACAAGCTTTGGCATATCTTCTACTGGTTTAAGAGAAGCAAGGAAACAATATTTGCTGCTCAGGTCAGAGAGCATTCAATCCACACTTCTTTGGGGGGCTGGGGGGGAGGGAGGGAATCTAGCACACTGCTTTTAGTGGTCCAGTATTCATCAGTCGCTAACCCACTGTATCCCAGAAGCAATCTTGGAGCAATGTCTGTTTACAGATCCCACATGTGGACCACAACAGTGCCAGGTCACAGCTTGGTGTAGTTTGAGCCTACAGAGACCTCCGCCAGGAGAGAAGGAATGAGTTTAGGGCTGTATTGCCCAGGCTTTAGCACCACACAGAGGTTTTTCAAAAAAAAAAAAAAAATCCTGCTCAGGTTCCTGATGAAGCCTGATAAATTGTACCTTGCTATAGCAGAGGCAGAATACCACAGCACAGGAGACACCCATCTCAGGTGAAACAAGATTTTTTCCCTTGGATTCCAATCTTTGCCTTATCAATATAGTGTTTTACTAAGTTTTATAGAAGTATTGCTGCATGGTGCTTTGGCTTGATGACAGCAGTATGCTGTTAATAAAGTTCATGACACATAAATCAGTACTGCAGAAGAGAATTTAAGCAACTTGCACATCAAGGTACTAAATCAACTTATCTCTGAAGAGGGACCTGTGCGTTATTACCTATGGCTCAGTCAAAAATCCTATCTCAGCATGCAATAAAACTAAACTGTTTTGATACACAGGTAAAAATGAAGATTACTGGAAATATTGCTATCACACACAACAGCCTCCCATACTACATGCAGTAGCATTCACCACGTTTCAAAAAGGCCGTCACAGACTTAAAAAATGACCTTTGAAAAAGGATAGGGTGAATGCCTAAGGCACAGAAAAACACAGTAAGAAGATTGAATGCAGCAGCACAACAGGTTTACCAAATAAAGAGCTGATGACTTGGAGGTTAAAGTTTATAATGTAACAAATGAACTAGAGTGAAAACACAGGAACTTCTCCCATCACATGTGCCAAATTAATAGGCAGCGCACAATGCAGCAAACACTGAGATCTTACTGTTTCCACACAGTGCCCTTTATTGGCTGCTGGTATAGGAAACTCTCAAGGCTACATATACAACAGGACTCAAGAAAGGCCAGACAGGTAATTCAGCATGATAGTAAGTAATTTAACAGAAAACTCAAACCATTACACCTCAGAGGTTTGAGCAGTCTTCACCTGTAAGCAAAGAGACAAAAAGAGAGCATTCCCTGTTCATTTCCTACAAAGCATCTCACATCCTCCGTGGGTACATCACTGGCTGAGACAGGGCTGTGGAGCAGGGAGACTCACCCTACCTGGAGAAGACGCAGACCACTCGGCGGATTCAGCCCAAGCCAGTGCTGGGTGCTCAGGCTGCGCTGCTCGCAAACCACAGCCAGCCCTGGGCCGGTGCCTCTGCCGAGACCCCCCGGCCTCCTCGCCTCCTGCTCTCACCTGGCAGGCTCAGCCCGATGCCTCCGCAGAGCCTGGGTGGGTGGAAACGCCGCCGCCCGCCGTGCTCGTTGCCCGTCACGGGTGGCCGGGAGGTGCGGCGGGGGCGGGCGGGGAGGCAGCGGTGCCCGCCCGGGCCTCGGTGCTGAGGGGGCTGTGGGCCGGAGAGGGCCTGGCGTGTCTCACGGGTGGGCGGCTGAGCTGCTGCAGGGATCCTGCAGCCCTCGCTCACCGATCGGCTCCCGGGTGCCGGCACGCAGCCCTCCTGCCTGCTGCAGCCCCTTCGCTTGTCCACGGGTCCGTCCTCGGCCGGGCTGGAGCACGGCGGCTGCCCCCTGTTCCTCACCGGCTCCTGGTTTCACAGGGGCGGTTCGCTCCCGGCAGGTGCCTTCATGGTGCTTCCGAACAGCTTCTTCTCTTCGAGGAGTGCTGGCTCAAACGGTGCCAAACGCTGAGCGAGAGGATTTCACAACAGCCGAGGAGCTGCACACACGCTGCTCCTACTGGCGCTGTCAGGCAGGCTCAGTCTGACCCCAAGCTGTAGCCTCTAGGACTCCGGGTCTTTGATTTTCTCCTCTATACTTCTCCTCTCCTCTTGGGAGCGTCTTTACATTCACCTCAGATTCTTTTTTGTCCCACTCACAAACTCAGAATTGTTGCTCAAAGCTGCCAGCACTGGAGGAGAAATACCTTAAGTCAGTGGTTTCCACACTGCCCCTGAAACCCCTCGTGTTTTCCCTTCTACATCCTGACAGCCCCACTGGCGAAAAACCTCCACAGAGGCGTATGAATGACATAAATATTCCAGACAACTCCATCACGTGAGCAAACACCAATTTCCCCACCTGTAAACCCCCCTTTGACTTTAACAGACATCTGTGTTCAGTGTGGCTGCTGCAGTCCCTGCCTGGGGTTGCAGCGAAGCAGCTCATGCAGACTAATAGAACCCCTCTGAAGAAGGCTGCACACATTTACTTACAATCTAGTTCTCGATTACAAAAGACAAAATTATAAATAAACAGTGGCTGTACATTTTGCTGCCTACTCACAGTCTCTGAATGCCAATGTTGTAGTGATCAGAGGAGAAGCATTTGATGCGAAAACATGCCTCAGCAATTGCTTGTGCTCTGAAAGTCAAATTCTGTCACAACCACCGAGGTGTATGGCAGTTTGTCAGCATCCTCTTTTCCTGTTGCAAAAGTGTATGTTTTTGTGGGAATCCTGCCAGGAACACACTTGTCTGCAGATACTACATGCTTTATTATCAGAAGACTCAGTCAAGACAAAGGCCCTCCTACACTTGTTTCTGCACAGGCATGGAAGGAACAAGACTTCCTATTTTAAGTGTTTGCAGTCACACTAGATGAGGTAACAAAAGCGAGGACAGCACAGTCCCATACAGAGAAATGAAACAAGTAGTCTGTGAACAAACAGAAGCAAGCGGCAAAGCTCTGAAAGGAACACACTGTGAAGGCCCTGAAGGCTCTAATGACCCTTAATGGCCCTGACCACCCTCACTGGAGCCCCCTCCCCACAGCCGTGGGTCCAGGAGCTCTATTTAAACTCAGCCAAGGGTTTTTGCTCCTTGTTCAAGCCCCTTGATCCAGACTTCATTCTGTAGATTCTTGGTTCTATCTAGACTCAGAATGGACTTGATGTGGTACTAATTAGTTCAAAAACTTCAAAACCTGCTTTTCTGCCTACTTGTTCTAGCTTTATTCTGGGTTTTTCTTTTGCCTTTTGAGCAGGTTAGCACAAGTACTATAGCTTAGGTCTGGGGAGTTGGAGATCATGCTGTTACATGACCTGCTCAAAGGCAACTCACTTCAACTGAAAGTCACCAGCAATCACCCAGCTTTATATTCCAGGGCAGACGGAAACTGAGAAAAATGCAGGATCTAGTGCTGCAGCTTGTTGGGTTCAGCAGTCATAATGAGGTTCTGGACCAGCATGAAGCTGCAGAAATCAAACAGAGCCTGTTACAGATGTTGCAAGTAGAAATCGGTCTATCAAGAGGTGTTTCCTTTCAGATAAACTGTAATTGCATTCACGGGTCAAAGATGTTTTCACTGAGAAAGGAGAATTCCTCCTTCCTCTCCCCATAAGAAAATGCCAAAAAACTACCCTATTTAAATGAAAATAGCTATTGTAGTGTAACTTAGGTATGTGCATCAAGGACTGAGTGACTAGCTGTGCAACCTGCAATGATTTTGCTGTTGATCCAAATTAATCTCTAAGGTCTGGCTTCACAGGAGACAGATTTCTTAAATGGCAGCACAGAAGCAAAGCTCCCTGCCCAAAGGGGCTCCTGTGACAGCAATGACAAATAGGAAGCACAGGGGAGACCTGGTGATGGCCAATGAGAAGGGCCATCATGGGAAGCATGGGGTTGTGCGTGGGTAAGGTGGAATAAACAGGAGTGGGGGCAGGGGGGTTGGGAGGAGAGAGTCTGGACCCCCAGGTGTCAGTCTGGCTTCACAATAGGTGGACACTGATCTAGAGCTTAACTGGTCACAGTGGACCTAGAGAAGACTAAAAGCCCATACACAGCAAAGCCCTCACTGTCTCTGGCCAATTTGAGTGTTCACAGAGCTCTTGTAAGATGCCCAAACACCCCTCTAAGCCTCTGCAGAGGGATGTGTGAGGAGAGCAGCCATAAAGGAAAAATGTTGGCAGAATAAGATGTCCACTAAAATACTGACAGAGAAGGGTATCTGCCAGCCTCGGATCTCAGAGCCTAGCAACCCAGAGAACATCCTTGAGAAGTGTAGCTGGCATCTTTGAATCTCAGCTGGGTACCTGAGAAACTAAAACATCCTGAGGTCTTTACTGAGCACAAAAATAAAATAAAATAAAATAAAATAAAATAAAATAAAATAAAATAAAATAAAATAAAATAAAATAAAATAAAATAAAATAAAATAATCTGTGATAACTAACCAGCCTGGGAAAGCAGAAATCAGCTATTGGCTGTTCCAGGTGGGAAAAGGATTTAGCCTGGCTTTCTCACAATAAAAATGAGATAGAGTTGAAATTGCTCTGAAGCAACTTTTCACTTTCAATTATTTCCTGGACAGCATGTACTAAAAGAACACCAGTATTGCACAAGCCCTATAGTCTATAATTCCCACTCAACTATTTGCAAGCCTCTGGGACAGTAATAAACCTGTAAAGCATAATGGGTATGTCCTAATTATAATCCTTTCCATTTGCAATTCTGTCTATTATCAAAAACTGGATCAAATTTACTACCATAAAGTAGGGAGGAGCAGGAACGTGAAAATATGGAGCTTTAGATTGTGCCTTGCTGTTATAAAGTTGACATTTTGAAACAGAACAATGTTATTAAATATATTTTCCTTGCAGATAAGAATGAAATGGTTGGGGATTACAGATTAGTAATGCTATTCTTCCTTTCTGATTCCTAGACATATTTGCTTTGTAAAAATTTTGTTCTTAATTCTGTGGCTAGTCTCCTGAATCAGTAATTTAAAAGGATGGCTTTTTACCAGGACCAACAAACACATTGTTCACCAGTTTTAATGCCAGAAACAACATGAATTAAAATGTGTTGTCTTTTTAAAAAACAAACCCAAAGTTCCTCCAGAGCCTCCTGGCATCAGAAGCCTTATGTGGTGCTATGCAGAGATGGCATATATTCCTAAAGTCCTTCAAGAAACAACAGGACTCATCTCAATATAAGAAAATCAAGACCTCTAAAGTTATTATGTTTTATCCATGGCCAGCCCTTCAGAATTGCAATTTCAATACTGAAATTATTTTTTGTGTGTGTTTTCTGATATTTTTACATGGTATTGCATTTGGAACTGGAAATAAAAATTAAACTATCTCCTCTGTTTAGGATAAGTATTACAGAAGAAATACTGTCTCAATTTCAACAAGCCTGTATTTGACCCAGCACTTATACTTGAAGTCAAAGCTTCCCAGGGGGGTTGTATCCTGCTGATGTTTTCCAGTTTTAGACACATTACACAACCATAATCAAGTTACTCTACCTGATGTTCTTTGCCATGGAGCCTGTGACAATTGCCTGTGTCATTCCTCCCCTAGCAACCCATAAGATGCAGCTTTATAACTACACAACAGTAGCCTGTCTAAGTGCAGTGTGTGACGTTAACAATGGCGATCTGATTAAAACACTACAAGCACATGTTCAAGGCAAATATTCAGCTAGCAGTTTTGTTACAGAGGACATCACTATTCATGGCCATTAACAGGGGCAGTGAACATATTTAGATTCTACTGGGACCTGGAGGCAAAATCAGATTGACATGATGGAGCACTAAAGTCACGCTGCAGTGGATATAGAGACATGGGGCAGCTACATTTTTGACTCCTGTGACCATGGATATCATGGAACAAATCAGACTAATTAATCTCCCCAAAAGCTCCCACAGTTAACATGCTAATAAAAGACTGAAGACAAGTTCTGTGATAAGCATACTACTCCAGAGCTCCTCAATAGTGTGATTCAGTGAGATACTTCAGGCTGTCCATCATTTTAAGCACAAGAACTGGCTGACCTGAGTCAGGAACGCCACCCCGTGCTACTGTTCAGGGTGTTGGTTCCACATGCCTTTCACACACCTTGACAAGACCTTTGAAACCACTTCTTTTTTTTTCTCTCCTCTAAGCACACAATGACTACTACTTCTCTATCTCACAAAATAGTCGACAGTACATTCTTTCCCATTCAAATTCTTCGTTCAGCCTCTGTGTTCCCTTGAGCAGACACTGTCTTTTTTGTGTTAATGTTTCTAAGAAAATGAATGGAAACAAACAATAAATATATAGTCACTGAGGATGATTCAGCACAGAACAAAGAGGCAATATACCATACCTTGCCAGCCCTGAGGCATTTATAAGCAACAGTAACAACCAAGAAAGCTAGTTTTATTTCCAGGTTGGGAGAACAGCATTTGAGATTCATAGAGGAAGCTGAATATGCTAAAAAAAAAAAAAAAAAAAAAAAAAAGGAAGAAACTGAGTTCTGTGAGTGGCTCTGCCCTCCCTTTATCCAGCTAGGCAGTTCAGCACGTGGTGCTCTGAGCATGGTTTACAATCTCACATGTGTGGCTAGGTACCCTTCTGTGGTTAATGCGACCAGGGCGCTGCAGGAAGGCACCTGAAAGCTAGGGATAAAAAAAAAAAATCCCAAGCCTAATAAGACAGCTTAGAAAGATAAATGTGAATTATAGGGACCAGAAAAATGGGGAACTAGAATCAGAGGTAGGCTTGCATGTGACAAGGGAGATAGAGACATGACATTTGAGATGTCTGTGAGACAGTGGAATAGAGAAATCAAAACTTATAGCTCATAAAGAATATAATTACTACTTCTGCAAAAAAAAAAGGCTAGCAGAATTTAGGGAGGTGGCATATTTTTCTTAGACTAAATGCACTAGGCAGGCACACACTTAGACATTTTTCTGTCTAGAATTACATGTATAATTTTTTTCCTGTGCCTTGGCTGTATATGACTGTGTATTTACCATGTCAGCCTTCTTCACTGCTGCCCAACTCCATCCCTTTATCTGGACAAACTGACTCTTGCTTATGACCATGCACAGATTTTCTTCCTCTGTGATGTGACAGGCCTATTAGGCTGAAAGAAAAAAAAAAAAAAAAAAAAAAGTGAGATGAACATATGGTAAAAATGTCTTGCTGGACCCATGTGAATAAACAAACAGCTGGCTATCTGTGTCCTATAGGAGGTCACAGAAGCAGAGACAGCACAAACAAACAAACAAAAAAACACAAGCATTTGGACTGGAACTTTTTAATTGACAGTGTGGAACTTTTTAATTGACAGACCTGTCTATTTCTTTTAACTCAACAAATTTGAGAGCATTTTATACAGCAGTACAGATAGAAGCGTGCTTAAGATTGTAATTAAATTATATTTTACCTTTTTGTTCATGCAGTTCATTTAGAATTTTTTTTAAACATATGTGTGTGCCTATCAGCCACAAGGGTCAGAGGTGGAGGTTAACTCCAGACCTTAAAGACTGGGGAAGTACAGTGCTCCATCTGCCAGGGTAAAAAACATGAACAGTACCCCCTAATACTGATGCCAAATGTGTACCACCACTACCACATCCTACACAAAGGCTATTTGGAACTTGACGAACTTCACTTTCCAGGCCCTTTGAGGTCCTTTGCACTTCCCTTCCCTGACACTTGGTTCTACTTTCCTTTTCCCAACTGCTTTTCTGGAGGCTGTATTTCATTTTTCTGTTCAGTGCAGACATCTGGTGCTTGAGTTGGTGACAGGATATTTTCATAGGATTGACTATGATTCTTCAATTCTCACTCCACTCTGAGTGTTTGTGCGTGATTTCTCATGTTTTGTTTTTCTGAATTTAACTGTTGTCTTCAAATATTTCTGGAAGCAAATCTGGTCTTTCATAAATTAAGCTGTTGGCATCACTGTGGTTATGAGAATCAAAACACCAAGTCAGCTACAGTGCTCTGTGAACAGGGAAGTCCAGAGCCAACAGGGACAGCTGCTTTATTAGAGGACAACTTCCTAAGCACCATGACAATTAATCAGGATAAATCTCAATTGCAATGGATTTCATTGTCCAACATCTTACTTAAAGAAGGTGTCTGAGCCGAAGCCCCCGTTGGAATGAATATGAAACCATCTTAGCAAAAATGCTCTGTTGCCTGCTAACATTATAAATCATTAGTTTCAGTTCCAACCTTTGTAACTGAAGCAACCTCTTCCGGGAATTCTCACACACTCTCCTCAAGAGCAGCAAGCTGGAATGCATCTTCTCACTGCTGAGAAATATTCACTTACTTGGCTTCACATAATATTGACAGAAGGGGATATATGAGCAGCCCCAGGAAATAAAACTCTCTCCTTATCCTTAGAAGGAGACAACTCTGCCAGCACCACGCAGATCTACCTGGAGATGGTCCCCACACGCAAGGGACAAATTAGCTTTTCTGCTTTGCTGACTCCACCATCCCCACGTCACGCGGCATCAATAGTACAGCCAAATCCTTAAGCAATGTGCAAACAGTAAATCTGCAATTAAAAAAAAAAAAAAGGCTCAGAACCAATGGCAGATTGTGGTACACACAAAGAGGCATAAGAAAACAGATCATAGCATGAAAAAATGCAGAAATAGATTTTTACCAGACCAGGCATTTATGCTTTCTTGGTTTTGCTTTGTTTTCCAGATGTGTTCTGTTCAGCAAATGGAGGATAATTGAACAGTGCTCTCGGACTCAACCTGTTTGAAAAGCAGCACAAGGCAGTAAGAGTCTCATAGCTGCATTTTGCAGGCATCTCTACAACCTGCACTGGGTGACATAGGCAGCAATGTCTGCCTTGAGAATGTGCCCTGTAATGGGTCTGACTGGTTGTAAAAATACTGCTTTTTGAATTTGCCTTTCTCCCCATGTTTCTGATATGCAACATCAAAGCCTCAGTGGCTGAAAATCATAAAAAAACTGTGGCTACTCATGCTGGGTGTAGATTAAAAACTAGCTTTTTTTTTTTTTTTTTTTTTTTTTTTTACAGATTGTGTGTGTGTGTGTGTGTATTTTATGCCAAGGTTTCAGCTCCAACCTTTTTCTTGATGTAACTTACCTTTCTCAGTAAACTTACTATGTAAATGTCACAACAGATCATTCCATGAGATTGATTTCAGTTAGTGATACCTGCATTATCTACTTCTTAATTGATAAATTGCCACTCTGAACAAAAAGCTGCTCTGTGAAATATCTTTTTAGTTATTTCTCTAAAGAAATATCAAAGCAGATCAGAGGTACTAGAGCGGGGTGAGAGAGAAACTGAGCCATCAGATGAGTACAGCACATTACCAATGCAAACCAGTATCCTTTCACATGAGCCTCTGGTCCCCGACTGTGAAAGCCCGTTGGAGGGCTTTGCCTTCAGCTTTGATGAAAGCAGGGAAACAGCTTGGGCTCTGCACGTTATTCTGTGCAGACTATGCTGTGCAGAGGGAAAGGCAAAGGCCACTTTCCATAGACTTCAGGGTGAAGAAGATGGGCTGCAGGTGTCCCACAGCTATGCGCGATACCTTAGTTTCACTGCAAGCACACTGTATATCTGTTGTTTAAATTAATAATCATCAATCACAGGTATATTTAGAGGACTTTGGGAACTTCTCTGCACCTAATGCTAACTTATAAACATCCATAAGGTCATTTTGCTTGGGTTTAAGACCCCATGCAAACAAAAGGATGAATTCTGTACTTGCAGCCTCATCACAGCTCCCCTCACTTCAGACTCCTCAGAATCCTTTTTTCTGGAACAGAATTATAGATTGTTAATTCATGTTATAGACAGAAGTCAGCAGGCTTTCTGCACAGTTTTAATCATCTGGGTGAGATATGAAAATGCCAGACACACTCAGCCATGTTTCAGAATCAAGCTAGAAAACCAAAGGAAGGGAGGTTTTTCACTCCCAAGTACCATCGCTGTCTATCGCTTTCTCACCAAAACATTTATAGCACAGAATATTTCTGCAGAAATGGGGTTTTCTCACAGCTACAGTCAGACTTCACTGAACTTTCACACAGTGCTGACACTGCTGTCTCCCATTAATTACAGAACTACACTGCTATGGGCTGCTGTAAATCTGGCTTGGTTTGTTAAACCCTGTTTTACTGTGCTCATCTTCAGGTGAGCTACTTCTTCAGTGCTTTCCATCACTCTAGCCTAATCTGCCACCAGGAGTAATGGGGTAGGCAATATAAGGCAAAAATGTGACAATTTAAAACGGAAAACAAGAAATATGTCAACTCTGGAAAGCACAAAGGCTTCCACTTGGTCAACTCATTTACTCCAGAAGATATCTGTGCTGCTCTTTAATTCATTATATGTTTCTGGGCCTTTTCATCTCTTCATGTTTCACTTTTTTCCCTCATTTTTGTCATTATGTTCAAACTGAAAAGTCATCTTCCTAACACCTCCATGTTTTCTAAGAAGCAAGATTTTCAGGAAAATGTAAATACAATAACATTGGGAATTCACGGCCAGAACTAAAACAAAGTCCTACATAGTTTACATGGAAGAAACCTAATCTGAGAGC
Source organism: Nettapus auritus (assembly GCA_011076525.1). Classification (NCBI taxonomy): domain Eukaryota; kingdom Metazoa; phylum Chordata; class Aves; order Anseriformes; family Anatidae; genus Nettapus; species Nettapus auritus. The sequence continues at coordinate 66,219,583 of CM021768.1, forward strand.
TGTAACTGAGGTTGTTAACCTTAGCAAGTCTTTATGACAGGCAAGCTTTTACCCAAAGAAGAACATAATTTCTAGACCTATCTTTTGACCATGGGGATGAACTAATAGCTCTTTAAAAGAATACGCTCACAGTTGTGCATCTGCATAAGAAACACAGCATCTGAGCATGCAAGGGACATACACTATCTCAATTTTACCTTGTACTCAGTTCCTAGAAATTCAGAAGGGTCTCATATAAATGCCATAATTTCAATTGTTTTCAAAACATAATCCAGTTGAGCAGATCTCTGTGGATCTGTATCTATTTCTTCGGACATTTGAAACAGCAAAATTTAGTACTTCTCTTTTATCAGTGCTCCTGTACCTTGATTTTGCCCACTGTGTTAAGAGAAAGCATGATCTAGTCAAGCCAGGACACAAGAAATAGCTCCAGTGAGTATAGAACATATACTAAACACTCCCAGAAATAGTGGTTCCCATAGGAATTAGTGACCAAGTAGAAAAAGCTATTTTTAGCTTAAATACACACTTTGTGAAATTGCTGTTTCTATCTCCTCAAGAGACAGCAGCCAACCCACTTCTCAGGCAACAGCAGTTTTACACATTTTATCATCTAGCTGACAACTGGTCCCTTTCCAGCCATTTATTACGTACACTCTGATTAAACATACACACAAACCAGTATAGTCATGCAAAGTAAATGCTCCTCCAGGAAAAAAGAGCAGGTTTACATGCTAAGGAAATTTACCCTGTTGAAATAGAGGCTAGAACTTGATCTCTTTAGGTATTTCAACAGCTGCAGGGGGAGAAAGACAAACTCACCTCCAAACCAAGTGTTCATGCAGCTGACTGGTACTTTTTCATGCAGGGGTGTAAGGTTTTCTGCAGGGCAGAAAATGACGGCACTCACGATGATAGTTTCCTGGCTTTGTGCCGATTAGTCACACAGCTTCCTGGAGGTGAGGTGTGCAACCCTGAGGTTCCCTTTCTCCAGGTGATTTAAGTATGGCTTTAAGCAAGCTATTGTACTGTTCTATCCTTCCATCTGCCCGGAGGTGATAGGGAACATGATGTACCCACTCTTCTCCACTGTCTTCAGGCCATTCTTGGGTGATTTTGTTTTTGAAAGGACTTTCAGTATCTGAGTGTAGCTCAAGTGGTATTCCACAGTGACAGATATCTTTGCTTATTCCTCCTAAGGTGCTCCTCCAGTTTCCTTTCCCAGAAGAAACCTCCCAGTCACCATGATGAGAGCTGTGCCTGGTGTGAGTCTGGAGCGCCTGCCAGCTTTGTTGGAACCCAGAGGGCTAATGCAACCTCCTGTACCTCACTTCTCCAGACATGTACCTCTCCTGTCACGTGTGCTGCTTCATCACTCAGTTTCTGCCATATTATTCCACAAATACTGCTGGCATTATGGCTTCCCAAGATAAGTCAAATCTGCATTTTCTGCCCCAGTAATAAGTTTGATCCCTCCCAGCCTGCCTGGCAGTTTTGTGGGCCCACTTGGCTGTAATTGATTCTCCACTATGCTCCCACGTCACATCCGTGTGTTCAGGTTGGGCCAACTGGTCAGCCTGGTCTCTCTTCAGCCAGGTTTCTCTTCCCGAATTGCGTCTGAGACATGTAGAGAAGGAAATAATATACTCTAAAGATGATTACAGAAGAACAAAAAAGCTTCTCTCTTTCTTTGTTGGCAATGTCTGGTTTTGGCTAAGTGAATGCAATGATTATGTTATAAATGAGAACAGGTGAAAACAGTTTTCACTATATCCACTGGCTATTTGTAGTGTTTTGCTAGCTCCGCTAGACTTACTTTAGCTGTGCAGTGAAACGTGGCAAGTGGAACTTTTTTTGCAAGATAGAGCCTATTATTCCTAGCAAGAGGAGGGAGAAAAGAGGTACATCTGTTTTAGTAAATGCTAAAGAAGTACTACTTACACAAGACCCAGATCCTTCAGCATATGATGCATCTGGAAAGGTCTTCTAGCTCTCCCACTTATAGCAGTAGTAATCTATGCACAGGAGGAACTTTATAGGGTTAAGGACTACTGCATGCTCCATCTGCTAAATGGGGCATCAATCCCAGCAATGAGATGAATCACCCTCTGGAGATACCCAGTTCTTTCCAGTCTTGTAAAATACATAAACAAGGCATTGTTTATGTAGTAAGGCATTGTTAAGGCAAATTTAGGCATTGAAATGGGCTGCCCAGGGAACTGGTTGAGTCACCATCCCTGGAGGTTTTTAAAAGATGTTTAGATGTAGAGCTTAGTGATATGGTTAGTGGAGGACTTGTTAGTGTTAGGTCAGAAGCTGGACCAGGTGATCTTGGAGGTCTCTTCCAACCTAGATGATTCTGTGATTCTGTGACTGCTTTCAGGCCTCATCCAAGGAATCATCATTGGATTTTTCTTCAGAAATTACTTTATTTAAACAAGAAGATACCTGGACTCTTCCAAAGGCAGCATAGTTGCTGGAAGACATTTCCTGGTGGTGTATTGCCTTCATCACACAAGCCTTGTGTGAGTAGGTTTACTGACAGCTCTACAGGAGCAGAGTGACGGGGTACTGGCTGAAGAAAGCAGGGATATGGTTCTGTTTGAGAACTGCTTCATCAACGTAAGTAGCCAGGCCCATTTAACATGAGGTGTTGGATGTTCTTAATGTAGAAGCACTGAACTGAAGCTTGGGAGATGTGTGTTTAAATTATGGTTTAACTTAAATTATCTAATAAGTAAATCTGACATGATTTATTTGTTATACATTATTTTCATTTGAATCCATGCAATGTGTATTACCATACATTGTCACTAACACAAACTAGTTCAAATCATTATCACCTGGGCAAGTCATTAAGTTCCCCACTGCCGTTACCTAAAACGGGGAGTACACCCCTGGTCTCTTACCAGCTGTCCTGCTTGCGTCCTCCCTTGGACCCTACTTGCCCATTCCAAGGATCATACCTGTGCAGCAGTTGTGAGGAGCTGGGAGCAGGTTGTGCCTGCAGTCAGAGCTGGGCTCAGGGATGTGAATAAACTCCACTCCTGAGGACATGTAACTGGAAAAGCATAGTGCTTGAACTGGCGGGATGCTCTGAGATTGTGGGCTCAAATGTCAGAGCATAGCACAGAGGTGACATGCTTGTCTGACTGGTATTCGGCCAGCTGGAGGGGCAGAGCAAGCTCGAGTCTGTCTGCTGATGGATATGTGGATGACCACTGTCCAAGCACCTTGCTGAGGGGCACTCCTGACTGAGCTGGTGAAAGCTAAAATTACTGATAAAGAAACCTGCAGTTCTTGAATAAGTAAAATAAAGATGCAAATACAAAGAAAGTAAAGCAAAGTCAGGATGTTTGACACACACAAAAAAATGTAGTCTTCAGCTACTACACATTTCTTACCCAATTCTTCATTTTATTTTTAGTAAAAACAAAAACAAAACAAAACAAAATAGAAAGTGAAACCCTTGAATAAAACCCCTGACCACAAAGGGATCTGTTTCCTTTTGCAGGATTTACATGTGTTAATGACAGTGACCTGCATGGGAAAGAGTTAGAGATCTGCCTTTTTAATGGGGAAGCATCCCAAAATTTCCAGGAGCCAGACTTAGAATGATATGTAGGCCTGATAGCCTCACGGATGAAGCAAGTAAGGACAGAGAAAGTCTAAGAACATCAGATACCTCTGACAGTCTGTTGAAGTTAAGTGCAAACCTGTTAATCTTCATTAGGTGAGCGGGAAAGTGGACAAGAGATGAGCTTCATGATCTACTCAGTGCTGTACTAATTTATATGGGTCACAAGATTCAAAGCAATTGCTTCACCAAGAACAAATTCAGAAACGTATGATAAAAGAGCATCTTTGCCAGCAGACCAAATGGAGGGTGACTAGGCCTTCCAAAGTAGATGAAGGTAATGGGACAGAAAAGCATTGGAGCTGTTTGAGGAAGCATCTATACCCCCAGGGCCACGGGACCAGTTAGCACAGAAGAGCAGCTTCACTACACTACTACAACACATCTCAAAATAGCCTGTCTGAAGAGAGGTGGGATTCACTGATAGGCATCCTGTGTTCAGACCAGTGAGTGAGCAGCCAGACCACCATGTCTTGGCAATGTTGTGTGGTACCCTTCTCCCTACTATCCATCAGTACAATAGATAAGAGAATAAATGACTGGGGAGCCTAGCGTGCAACCTTGGCCTGCTACATAAATGGTTGTAGCAGACAGTTCAAGCTTGGCCTTTGGTGAGAGCCTTTGCATGCTGTATTTCTCTGTGGTAATGGAGGAAAGCTGTGTGGAAAGCCAGCACATACAGGGTTTCCAGAACTGCTCACACAGGAAGAGAAGCAAACCAGACTTCTCACCTGCTCTCTGTCCTCCTCTAGCCACTGTGCTGCCTGGGGGGCTGAGAGTTGTGCTGCAATGCTCTCATTCACCCTGTTAGTAGTCCTCAGAGCTTCAGCTCAGGCCCAAACAGATGCTAAAGGGGAGACAGTGTGATCAGATCCCAGACAGTCTGATGTGTCAGAGCTAGTGTATGCTCAGGCTCCAATTCAGAATTGCTCTGTCATGTGCATTATCAGCATTGCTTATCACAAAAAGAACTAATTTCTTTTCTCTGTCAGACTTAGCTAAGATTTAAAGCTGCATTTATGTCGTTATGTCGTCCGTTACACTTCATAGCCATCTGCAAAAGCCAATTTAGCTATGAATGATGTTTCAGTGCCTCTGAATTCTCAGTGGTACATTGTGCAATACTATCTCCTTTGCTAATGCACTGAATTTTGCCAGGACTTACGCTGTTTAATTTACATAAAATAAACTGCTTCCTAAGATATTTGAAGAGACATACAATTTACTTCTAATAGTAGGCTGGGAACATTTAACTTGCTAGCAAATCATTATGAATGATAACTTCATGATGAAGACAGAGGTTTTTTTACCTTTCTGTAAAACAAAGGTGCTTTTGGGAGGAAAAAGTTCACATGCCCTGAAAGGTAGATCTTTTCCAGGAAACTGCCTGAGGCTGCAGTACAAATCCAATGAGACTTAAACATCATCATAAACTTTACTGAGCCTATTTCCTACACAGTCACATATATCTGAGCTTTTACCTTTAAACAGCTACTTTGTAATTGGACTAAAGCTATAAAAAAATCAGCAATTCTGCTAGGACACTACAACCTATTTGGTGCCACTGTAAAATGTTCAGATATTCTGGAGATGGGACAAGGTAAAATGCAAAATTGAAAAAACTAAAACAACCAGAGCATGAGCAGTCTTTCTTTCTCCCTGTAATTTTACAACCTGCTGAGTCAAAATTGACAGATGCTGTCAGATACTACAAATAGACAAAGAGCAGCTAGACGTTGGGATTACCCGCTTGCTCTAGAGATCACTATTTTGGATTAGTTTAAATTATATTTATGTTTGGCTCTTCAGGTAAAAGAGCCATGTATGCCAAGACAGATTCACACTGTCTAGGGTATCACACAAAACCAAGAAATAAAATAACTGCTGGTGCCTTTCCCCACTGTTCAAACTCTCCCAGACCTCTCTCACCAGTGAGGTCCTTGCCCTCAGCCAAAAGTGCACAAAAAGAAAATCCCTACCAAAATCTTTGGTAACCGGTCACTGGAGAGGAAGACTTCACACCCAGGACTGTTGAGGCATGATCTCTGGAGCAGCTGTTTATCTCATCCGTGAGCCCTCCCAAAAGAGTGGTGCAGCCAGTCCCTGCCCACACACCCAAACAGGCCCCACAGCTCTGCCCAGGCATTACCAGGCCCACCTAAACCACAAGAACCACAGCTGTGCACAGAGCTGCGGAGAGGCTGGGGAGCCTTCCTCCACCCCCAGACCCTGCAGGAGGGTGTCCCCTTGTGCAGTCAGCTCCGCACTGTGCTCAGGAGCTGGCAGAACCCAGCTGCAGAGGGGACAGGGGGTAGTGGGGAATGGGAGCCGCAGAGAAACCTCTGCTGCAAACAGTTTTACCTATGACATGTCAAAGATGGGGAGAAGTATGCATAAGGATTATTTAAAATAAACACTGAAACATTCTAGTGAGCCACGTGCCAGTCAGTTAAGTGCCATATGGTAACACAGATGAGGTGATCAGGGAATTCCTGAGGCAGGAAATCCCTCACACATTCTTTATGCTCGAGATGTTTTGGGTTGCCAGTCTGCCCCCTCTCCACAGGAGATGTCCCTGACAGGATGGTTCTCAACCAGCCTGCAGCACTGGGCTCAGATCATGGAAAGCCCTGCACTTCTCAGCTGCTCAGCAAAGTGAGCAACTCCTGACCAGTGCTTCTCCACCAGGGCCACAGACACCGTGCAGGTGCCTGCACCCCTGTGTGCAGGACGTGGCTCTGCTGCCAGCCCTCCCTGCAGGCAGTCCTGGGGCCAGGGCCACCTTGGTGAGCTTCTCTGAGGCTGCTGCAGCAGGCGAGGCCCGGGCACGGTCCAGGCCCTTGGACGTCCAGAGCCAGGGATCTGCCATGGTGCATCCCTTGCAACACAGCCGAGCTGCTTTGGCTCTCAGCCTGAACATCCCCAACTTGGAGTGGCTGCGTCCCCTGGCATGCATCCCGAAACTGGCCTTTTGCTTGTGCCATTTGTACTGCATGCCACCGCAGTTCACAGGAGCAGCACACAGTGATGCTTCTGTTTTCAACTCACATTTAAATTGAGATAACTTTCAAAGTTCCTGCCTTGTTACATGCCAGGTACCCTGCAAGTATGGCATAGCCTTTTACCTCTTGTTCAGGGAGTTCGAAGGAGCAGCTCTGCAGAGAAATTTGCTTTCTGCTTATGTTTGATGTGCTGAAGTTTGGACTCCAATTGCAGTTTATCGTTAGTAGTGTGATAGGTAGAGTATTTCTCAGAGGTATTGCTCCAAGAGTCAGGTAACTATGGGAGAATCACTCTTTTTTTTTTTTTTGAAGAATAGTGGAAATTACAAGCTCTGATAGCTGCGGTGAACAAATAGCTGGTAGAGAGATCCTAAAATGCACTCAATGGAAAGAACCCTGACTGCATTCACTCCCAATATTGTGGTATACAAGCTAGACTGATTTGAGCAGTAAAGGGATTATTTTTTTCAGTGCACAGGACTATAACCATTGTGAAAATTGAAAAGGAACTTAGAAGAAAATATTGGCTTCTCCTACTCTGCCATCCCAAAACCACAGATAGTGCAATAAATAAAGCTCAGTAACATACCTTTACTTCTGAATCACTTTTCTTTCAGAGAAATTAAATATAATTTCTCAATAAACAATTTAATGCTGCTTTATCAGAGAAGAATGTAGATGACACATTATAAGCATAGCATAAAGTCACAGCATGGTGCACTACACATCTCGCTCTCTCCTTTCCCTGAGCTTCCAGTGGTTACAGCTGACATTTGCACCTAAAACAGAGATTTACAGATCAGAGTTCTTTAATGCTCAGCCCTCAGAATTCAGATAACATCTGTTCTCTTCAATGTTGACTGAGAACATGTAGTACCATGAATTTTTTATTTATTTTTTTTTTTAAATGGGGGAAAATGGCTTCTGAGTATCAGCTCTGTTGATAATCAAACTGGCTTACATGGGGATCGAGGGACACCATTTGCTATTTTCTCTAGACCCGATTGCACTGCCATACAGAAATGTGTACAAAAAAGCAACAGATTTGCTCAAACAAAAATTAAGGGGAAACCCTAACATTCTCCATTGGTTACATCAGAGGAGTTTGTTACACTGGCAGCACTGGTGAAACATGATGTTGGGGGAAAAGCATCTCAGTAAATGTATTCTTTACTTGTTTCACATGCTAACTTTCTAAACTATCACCTATCCATACTGCTAAGTATATTCCTTACTAATTGCTCTGATTTCATATTAACTTTTATGGTTCTATTATTAGACCCCTCTTGCTAAAACTTCATGCTATTATTTCCTTTTAAGCAATAGATCACTTTGCCTCGTTTAGCAGATGCAGCAATTCTCCGATTCCCTTTGTAACAAGAGTCACTACAGAATTTCTGGTTACAAATTGGACGTTCTGTGTCAGCAAGCCCAAAGTTCGACATAGCCCAAATGAAGTTCAATAGTCAAACCAACTACAGTAACATTAACTTTGCTTGATGGCTTGCTTTTCCATTCAATACTGCTGTCTCCAACTAAATGTCTCAGGAAATGCGAACCCATTTCCTTTTGTATCATCTTTTCCCTTGCTGCACACATCCTCATCTGACTTCTTTTGTGGACCAGGAAAACTAAAGCTAGAAAGAGGTCTAAGGAAAGTCTTGCTCCCTCTGCAATAACAGACTTGCTCCCAGCCCTAATTAGTTCTGACTTTCTACAAGCCTCTACTAAAACAATTCTTCTGTAGACGTCAAAATTAGCAAGATGCATAGTTATTCACTTGCTGCATTTTATCCTATCTTGCTTTCATACTTTCAGTTTTGAGTAGGTTGGCAGGAATATAAATGTGGAAGGTGGCTCAGCTCTGAAAGACAGCCAAGAACACATTATTATTGTTTCCCTGAGAAATAGTAAGCTCTCTATTGCAGTTGCACACATGAAGAGAAAACAGGCTCTGCTCAATATATGCATTTTCTCTAAGGGGAAAAAAATTAATAAATTGAAAAGCTGTGATGCATGCAGAACCTTAAGGCTATACTTGCCATAAAAAAAAAAAAGGAAAAAAAAAAAAAGGAAAAAAAAAAAGGAAAAAAAAAAAAAAAAAAAAAAAAAAAGAAAAAAAAAAAGCAGTTCAAAGGCCAAGTTTGTTTGTTTGTTTGTTTTGTTTGTTTTCCTTCCAAATAGTTTTTTGTTAGGAGGTCCTGGGCTGGTTTATAGTTTAAAAGGTAATTTCTAAGGAAGGCTATGTCATTTTGACTTTTGACTGCAAAACCAAAATCTGGGGTTTACGAAAGCATCCTGCTGTAACACCAAGATGGATGCTCTGTTTGGTGTGTCCCTCTCTGGAATGGTCTGGTTCCAGATGCTGCTTCCTATTGTAGCTACAAGTCCTAAGAATAACTTCTCTTCCAACCTCTAGACTTCATAGGCCAGGGCAGAGAAGCAGTAGCAAAGCAGAAAATCCTACCCCACAGGGTATGTATTTGACCTATAACAAAACATCTTTTGAGGCTGTGCTAGACCTAGAGCTTTCTAGCAAAGGGAAAATAAACATACTCCAGAAGAGCTTAATGCAGCACAGCAGAGTAATGGCAGAGCATCTGCTGGTGTCAGTAATGTACTTTCTGGCACTAAGCTTGCACTTCACATCTCACTGACCTTCTATACCATCAGTTTGGAGTCTGCAGTGTCAGTTTAGCAGAAGGCTCGCACCAGTAACATCATAAATAGACAGGTTCCCTTGAAAATCCTTACCAGCCTTGTTTTCAAGCTGAAAACCAGCTGATGACAGAAGACTTCATGACCATAAAAGTAGGTTAGGGTACAGCTGCTTGGTAGAAATGGAACCATCTGGATCTGCTTGACAGCAGCTGCAGGAGCAGGACAGATGGAGTTGTAAGGGAATTAATTTTGAGGGGTTAGCCTCTCTCTCCACACTGCTGTCTCTCCTATGTACCTGGAAAAAATCTGTCTAGCATGACCAAGAGACAGAGCTGACAGAACTAGCAGACATACTACAGAGCTAGCAGACATACTACGGAAGCCTTTTTTTTTTTTTTTTTTTTTTTCCCCAGCAGAAATACCACAATAAGCCCACAAGGGGTCCCACTGCACACAACTAATACCAGGACCACCACCCCAAGTGCCAGTGAAAAATCCCAACACAAATAGCCTTGAAAGATGAATCACATTTTGCTTCCTATCTATAAAGGTGAATTTTACTGCTAGATTAAGCACCTGTTTCCCCTCTGTCAAGACCACACAGGCTAGGAAGTACACTTGGAAGTACAGCTTCTTTGGAGATGATAGTTTTAAGCAGGCTTTGCATGTTACTACATGCAAGTTATTTTTTCATGATTATAGCATGAAACTGTACCCAAGTAGAAGAAAGAAAACGGGGGCTTCACTGGACATCCAGACTCTTCTGAATAAGTTGATTCACAGGGGTCCTTAAACTCCACATTTTTTGTCTCTGCTTGCACCACAAGGAAGAAGAGGTAGAGGTCAGGTGTGAGCTATTTTTTACAGGGCAGACTTTGATGCTCCTTCTGTTCCTATTAAATACTAAGCATCTGTCAGCTCTGAACAGGGATGTTAAGTCTTGACTGAACACTCAACCTGTAGAGTTGAATTCTTGTAACTCCTCATTTCAGAGCCTGCAATATTTCCTTTAGGAGCTGGTTAGCCATACAAGTCATTTTCACTCTCATTTCCTACAGGTACAAGCTACTAGCTGTTTTCAAGCCCATAATAGCCTAACAGTAGCTTAGTGTTCACAGTGGACACCCAGAACAGAAGGTTCACAGAACATGGGAGGAAAGGGTACAGAGTGTGATGAGATTTGCATCACTCTAACATCAAACACTGAGTTTATAACCCCCCAAAGGAGCGGCCTCTGGCTTGCCTGGGGCTAAGAACTGGCATTCTCCTTTCAAGCACCAGTTGCAGCCTCCTGCACCTGCTGCCCAGCTACTGTGCCAAGGAAGCAGCCATCTCCTCTGTTGCTGCGTGCTGCCTCTTCTGCATAAGAACCTGTCCCACAAGACAACACCCAGAGCCTACAGGCTGGAGGGAGGCAGCTTAATGCTATTTCTCCTTTCATTTACAAAGGTTCTGTTCAAATACATAAATAACAAATCCATTTCTAAGACACGCGTGTAGTCAAACTCTTTTAGTGCAGAAGGTAAGTGGCTAAGTTATTTTCACAAGTAATCTAAACCTTTGCTACAGACGGTGGCTTTCCTTAGAAATAAAAATGTAAAAAAGAAGGGTAATAAGGATGCAAATATTGTGTCATGGAAGCTACTTTCATTTATGAACCTTATGATGATATCAGCCTATTTTCAGGAGATGTAGAGGAGGAATACACCATTTTTGTCAGCACTGTACATCAGCTAAGTCCTGCCTGTAAGCCTCAAAAATAGGGAGGGCTGTAGAGAGAAAGGTTGGAAAGCCCTCACCTGACAAAAGCTGGGATGCAAGTCTGTGAACTGCAGAAAGTCTCCTCCTTTCAAAGAGCTGGTCTCTTCTTCCTCCTTCACCCTAACTCACTGAATGGGAGAAGAAGAGAGGAATCCTTCTCCAATGTCAGGGCTTGAGGCACTCCCATTGCTGGAGCTCAAGGAATACGCAACTCACTGACTTCCAGCACTTTGTACCAGCAAACAGGTAGTAGTTAAGGATAGTATGTATTCTTATCATTCTTATTGATTAAGGCTTCTTCAGCATGTTCTTACGGAACTCAGAATTTAAATACTTGCCTGAAAAAGGATGGTCAGAAATTAAACACCAGCTTACCTGAAAACTCAAGAGATACAGTGCAACAAATAGATATCTTTATTCTTATTTCTTTGCAACCCCCCCCTTTTTTTTTTCTTTTTTTTTTTAAGTAACAGTGGCAGGATAATTGCAAATACCTGTTTCCAAGTATGTGCCTTTGCTTAGTGATTTCACATCCAGGGTGATCTACAGCTACAGTTTCTTTTTTTCCTCATCAGGTTCTTCCTAGGATAAATAGAGTGGCTAAGTATTCAGAGCTACTACAAACTTATCAGGTGTGTAACACAGTGAACTACTTCACAGTCATAACTATAATTCATAAAGCAAACAAAGGGAGACTGCTTTGTTCACAGATGTAGTTGAGAAGAAGCCTCTTTTTTTTTTTTTCTTTTCCTTTTTGGCATCTTGCTATTTCTGTCATACTGGATTGTGTTCTCCATTGTTACCCTCTCAAAAAAGCTATTATAAAAATGATTTAAAAACATACTTTCATATTTTAACATAGCTTGTACATCAGTTTCTCAAAGACCATTCTAGAAAAGTCAGCTTGTTCAACCTAATATAGGAAGGTCAAGTATGGAAAATAAGAGTAACAAAACAGCATAGTAAAAATAAGAATGTCTGTAGCACGTAGTGGTTAGTTGTAAACAACTGAAAGAAAGGAAAAAAAAAAAAGCTCTCTAGAAGTTGTAAAATAGTCCAAGCTACAGAGCTACTATATTTTTCTACCAGGTATGTTTTCTACCACAGCCTTAATTTTTATTACTTTATATTTTTTAAATAACTTAATAATGAGTTTGTCTGCCAGCAGCCAACTCAAAAACATAATGGAAAAAGAAAAAAAAATAGCCACCATTACAGTGGCGGGGAGAAACTCTCCCTCCCCAGCAGCCAATACATTGTGTCCAGTCCTTTCCCTTGTGAGCAATCCCAGTCAGGCCAAGTTCCTGCTATATTCAGCTTATTAGAAGTGAAGTTCTTCGATGCAAACCTGGACTTCGCTGAAAGGAATGGTATTTTTTCTCCTCCATAATCCAGCATTAACTCTGCAGAGTCCTTGTAGCAGCTAGCTCCAGCATAAGGAGGGGGAAAAATACTTCATCCAGGTGTGAAATGATTCATAGGCGGCATCTGAGTTCTTCAAAGGGTTCTGCCAGTGCTGTCTTCAATCAATAGTTAAGCCAAGAGTGGGCTGTGATTTAATTTCATCTGTCTGATGTGAGAAGCTGCCTGTTTGTTCTTGTCTCATCTTTGTTGACAAGGTACTTCAACTGACTGCAGTTTTCATCACCTTGAACGCTACTCCGTACACAAAGAAATAAACCACGCCATGCCCCTTGATGAGCCACAAAACGTAGCAACAGCAGGAACAGCAGCCATCTCCTGCATTAGACTCTGCCCAGAAGCGTTGACCTGAAACAAAGAGTGAAATGTAAAGAAGACAACCATTATGTACATCTTCTCAGATAGCTTTAGTGTGACTCAGATAAGGATCCTGTGGAACTGAGGTCGGCATTACCACAGACCCATCCCCGAGTCTTTCTCCGTCCACCTCGCCTCAGTGTGGAATGCACTGGGCCAGAGTGACAATGCACTGGCTGTAATTCTCATTTTTCCTCCCCTCCGATCCCCCTTTTTTTTTTTGATAAGCTAATTGGCAAAGCAGAAGCTAAACCAGTGCTGTAATAGTTCCTGTATTTTTCCATAATTAATAAAATGAAAAAATTGACTAGGCTATGTTCAGCCAGCAGTGAAAGGAAAGCCAGCATTTGCTGCAATTCCTTTTTCCCAGACTGGACTCTAAATCATTACCTGGTTTCATGAATACATTTGAGGCAGAATGATCATTGTGCAAACCTCTCTGAAAACCGAGGTGCAAAAAGGGATGGAGTGGCTCCAGAAATGTCTGCTTGAAACCAGAGTGCTCTACAGTACTTGTGAGGAAGTACAGATTTCTTTGAAGTTTAGAATGTGTTTTTCCTACACTGAATAATGTAAAATATTAATATACACAATTACTTATTTTAATTCCAATCCCTTAAGGGAGAGAAGGCTTGAGAGGGCTACAGATAAAGACTGTACTCATTTTTCTAAGAGTCCCTGAATGAAAGGGGGATTTATACAGATGCTGTGCCCCATCTGTTGAAACATACAGTGTGCCATTTGGTTTTAACTGTTTGATGCTAGCTCCATATCCTATTCTCTTTATGTATTGATGCGAGTAACCTTTGACACAAACCTCAGAGTCTTCCATCTGTCCTTTTCAATGTGATTCTCAGGACTTTCGCTCTCATAAGAAGCCAAGTAAAGTGCTGCAATCACAAGCAAATACAATATGTTAAACCTACTGGCGTTTTTAAGTGTTTTCTCCCTGGAAAATGGATGGAAGTTAATTGAAGCAGGCTTATATTATCCATCCCTCAGATGAGGACTCCAGATTCCCATTAGAAAGTACAGCATTTTGCTTATAATTACATACAGACAATACTAACAAAAAGTGTATGAGAACAAAGACTACCCTGAAGGGGAAAAACAACTATTGGAAACTGAAAAGCATGAGAGTGGAGGAAAGCACTCAGAAGGAAAAACTGAGCCCAGGGCAATGGTGCTTTACAAGAAACCAGCCAAGTCCCATTTTTCTTTCTCAAGCAGCACCCTTTTAAGTGTCCTGAAAGTCCATATATACACACACTTCAGATAATATTTACAGGGACCACATGTCCAAATCATTTTTTTTTTCCATTCCATTTTAGAGAAAAGGACAAAGTTGATTTTCCTAGGCCACATGCACATCATGTGAAAAATCTTATTTTCCCTCTCATCTGTAAGGGAGAAGCTTTTTTTTTTTTTTAAAAAAAAAAACAAACAAAAAACAAAACAAAACAAAACAAACAAACAAACAAACAAAAAAACAAACCAAAACAAAACAAAAACTTCCCAGACAAAGATATTTCAGGTGAGTCTTTTTGTTACTGGGAAGAATCAATGAGTTAACATGAACAGAGACAAGCAATAGTCAGTCACACCAGACCTGCATGAAGTCCAGAGCTCCTTACCATCATCACTGAAGACTGGGATGGTGAGCAAATACTGCAGAATCTTCCGATCCCTTTCAAATGGACACTCCACTTGTTTCCATGTCATAAATTCACTGACTTGTTTTGCTAATTCCCAAAATTTCTGCCAGAGTAGAACAGGAAACAAAACAGATGCTATATTGGAGAGTACTAATTACCTGAACATTTTTGAAGGAAAGAGAGAGCCCTTGGTTTCAAGCCCCAGGCTTGGGAGCTTCCCAGCTTTTAAACTAGTACTGAACATGACTGAACAACTCAGCTTCTAACTTTGGAGTTTCTACTTCAACCTGGGATGACTTCCCACTCCTCCACCATGGTGAAATTGTTGTTAATCATGAATATAAATAGTAGATCATGATTTCCACTCAATTTCTTTTCAAGGAGCTGATAATAGTTCTGTGCCTAACTTTTAAGTTTGATAATGCTTATTGTTTGCCCGTTTCACAGTGAAGCATTTAGTAATTTTCACATCAAGTCTCCAGATGCTTCATACTGACATTTTGAGATCCAGATGTTCCATTTTTAAGTTAATCAATCTGAAACGCTCATTTTTCTTGCTGGAAGTTTATGCCAAAAATAAGAATTCCCCATGTAGCGTGTTGATGTCACTCATTGACAAGCTCTTTCAAGAGAAGTTTAACATGTCTCAAGGGCACTTGGCTTCTTTGTGAAAAAGGGCATTCCAGGCTATGAACATTGTCTAACTTTAGAACCAGGCTAGTTGAGGCTGATTACAAGAAGTGCAATGACTGTAATTTTGTGTGAGTGAGCCAAGCTTCTTTAAAACATAAAGCACAAGAAAACAAATGATTGGGTAATCCACGCTGACAGATAAGAATTGTACATTCAAAGGCAGAACTCCTGAAAGGGACTCAAAACTTCTTCACTGCTGCTCTGTCACACATTTCTTCAGAGGCAATCTCTAACTGTCACGCACAAAATGACTGCATGTGTATCTTGACAAAGGATGGACTTAACTTCTACATTTGGAATTTGAAAAGAAGACCCAAAATACTAAATTGTATGATTTTTGGTCAGGCATAATAAACGTGAATTGAAATGTTTAAATGAATTTGAGCACTGGGAAGAAGTTCTGATTTTTCCTACTAAAAGCTGTGACTGTTGAACAGGTTTCTATAAACACTCCAACTTCACCAAAATTGCATTTTCCTGACTACCTTTCAGCTCCTGTGAGAAGTAACAGATATATTCAAATTACAGTATAGTTTTGCTTTCCTAGAATCCAGTGGAAGCTGAATCGTGGTCTGCCTTCAGCCTTCTGCTGAAGGGGCTGAGGCTATATAAATACCCACTCAGTGCCACACTGATCTACTTACTTCAAAATTAACGTGACCGTTTGGAAGACGATTGGCACAGCCCTCATTGAGGAAGTAAATATCTTTGATCAAGAGGCTGAAGAAAGGTATCACGATCTAAGGAAAGAACAAGAATATTATCTGTCTGGTACTGAATCAAAATATACTGCTTTATAGAGAACAATTAAATGAAGTCAGGTGGTAGAAAAGATAAACAAAATACCAAATGACTAAGATCTATATAATTTCTCTCTCAATCCACAGAATTTTTGTGTTCACTACATTTTATAATGCATAAAGTCCTCCCTCGGATGGTAAGCTGATCCCTGTGATTTCCTTTCCATGTTTGTGCCAAAAAACTGCTTCCATTACCTTGAAGGCTTCATGACATGTAGCTCTCTCAAGGTCACAATTTCAGCACCCATTGGCACTCCACTGCTTGGCTAGTGTAGCTAAAAGGTGTGTTTAGAACAACAGTTTGCCTAGCTCACTTTATTTCTATTTCTTTTCCCTCTTGCTTTCACTTTCTCATATTTTTTTTGCAGATTCCAGAACATGCAACTCAAGAGGTGCCTACTTCTTGCACATACTTTATCAACAACTACATGGAAGTCAATAGCTGGGATAAAATGCTGTGGGGAGCTAAGGAAATCCTGACCGAAAATCAAACCCAATGGCAAGAGCTGACAGTGTATTGTTATCTGTTGGGTTCCTACTATCACCTCTCAGTGCTTCCATTGCCTTAAGACTGCATTTGTCTCCACCCTCCCCTAACAGTGTGTGCCTCCAGAACTAGCAGAACTCTGTTCTGCTATCTTGAAGGAGGTGCACTATAGATTCTCAGGCTCAGGAAACTGTCTACATACAACAGACCAAAGCTGGCAGTGGAAGAAACAAAAGCATGCAATTTAATCACAGAAGGCCATCAAACAGCAATATGAAAGGCAAGGCATCAACCTGTTTACCACAATGGTTGAAGTGCAACCAAGTAGGCACAAAATCTTATGGTTTCATTAGGCACTGAGAAAACAGGCCAGCATGGAAAGTATTTGTTGGAATGGCTATTCATATAAGAATGAAGACATGCAGAAGTGAGATCAAGTCACTGAAACAGAAGAATTTTCATCCAATAAAAGGTGATGCTGTATTGCCTCCCTGGAAGTTGACATTAACCTTCACTTGTGCCCCAAATTCCTGCAGGGTATCTCTTCAGAGTGCAGCTATCCCTCTTGACAGGGACTTGTCTGGAGATCTAAGCTAAAGAACAGCATGGCAAAGTTTGGAGCTATAAGCCCACTTAAATAGATGACTTTTGATCTACAGTTCTGTGAGCTTAAGCAAGAAATTGATCCTTACCGCTGACTGGTTCAAAACAGAATGCTTCCTGCTGACTGAATAAATCCAAGTATTTGCCTTTGGAAAATGCTGGAACATGCTTACATCCTGAAAATGACTGCATTTCAATTTGCATCCTACAAAAATTTGCATAGCTGCACATCCTTGTTGCAACTGAGCACAAAACAAATATTGCCATATCACAGATCCCAAGCGAGACGTGGCTGCAATATTTCAATATGTAGAAGTTCTTTCTTTGAAGTCTTAAAATTCACTTTTCTCTCTCAAAAAAAAATCAACATTTAAACTTCCGATGTTTTGAATGCTGCGCAAACAGATCCTTAGGACTCAGAAAAAAAAAAAAAGAAAAAACAGATTTTACTTACACGTGTATGGCATCAGCATAGACAAGCAATCTGCACATGGAATTGCTTCATCCTGCCTGGTAGTTTAAATTATTTGATGAGCACCAAGATCAGGTTTATTAAACACAGCACAAAGTGCTAATGTTGTGAGCAGTTGATGAACAACAGCTCCTAAGTGGACAGCAGCTAGGAAGCTATTTGGCTCCTTTCCACAAGAACTACAACTGAGACTCCGCATGAATGTGCGACCAAATCCACCTTACTTCTTAGAAGCTAATTATTTTAAAAAGTAAAGAAAGATGCCACCTCTGTTAACGCATGATTTGCAGTCATTCTAGAAATCTGCAAAGGGGGATTTTAACCCACTGTATCCCACTAATACCTGATTTAGCTCACCTTTTCCACTCAAACTCCAGAGTACATTTAATGCTCATCCAACGAATAGTGTACATGAAGCACACTCCCTAGGATTTAGACAGAAGTTCTGTCTAGATTTGAGTTTTGGAGTATCTTTTCTGAGTAAATTTTAAAGCTTTTCCACCCCAAACTGTAAACCACTTAAGAGAGAGATGCTTGTTTCAGTCTCTTTGCAACCACTACTTAAACTTTGTGTGTCTAGTTTGTCTTCTAACATTTTCAGCAACATTTCTTCTCGTTATCCTTCTTTCTTCAGCAATTATCAGTCCCTCTCCTTTGCAAATCCCACATGCAAAGAACATAAAAGAAACACACAGGCAGAAACAGTAGAGGCCAACTTCCGGATTCTGAAGAACTACAATATTTCTCCAAATTAGACACCTCTGAACTAACATGCATTACCCACGGTTAGGCTAGCTGATCTCCTCTCCTTTGGGCATAAAAACACCACCCTCCCAGTTCTCCTCTGTCTTTCATGTCAAAGCATAAATGAGCTGAAGCAATGCATATTAGTTAATATAAATAATCAAATCAATTACTACATGTTTGCAACTTTCAGCCAGCACCAAACAAGACTGGATTTCAGCAGACTGCTGTGACAAAGAGTCATTTTCTCAATCCACCTGTTTTCCTCAAATACTGCATTTATCTAAGTGCTAGCTTACAAGTAGTATTTAGACATTCTGAATAGACAGGGACTCAGTTTTGAGATTTAAAAAAAAAAAAAAAAAAACATTGAGGTAGAACTGTTGAAAATCAGACTACCCAGACAAAAGCTTACCATGTGACTTAACAAGCTTATTTCTTTTCTGCCCATTGCCAAGTCATTTGCAAACATACCTTCTCTCTGTTGCTATGAGCTGTCAGGGACCTCTGAGCGGCTCCACGCAGAGCAGTCCGGTAATTATAAAAATTGCTGGAAGGGTCCATCTGATGCTACAAAGCATGAAGAAATGTAAATAATGAGCTTCAGAGAGCCAGGGTCATCACCACACACAACACTTTTTCACTTGAGCAACTATTTTAAAAAGCAAGAGGTGTATGTAAGAGCACCATAAACACAGCCTTTTAAAGGACTGTGACATCTCTTTATCTGTTCTTTCAATCAGAACAGAAATGTGATTTAAAAAACGTTTGCTTGTCACAACAAAAGTCAGGGGCAGGAAAGCGAAGGCAGGGACTATGGACCTTTTCTTTCCCTCTTCACCAATAAAATAGCTTCAACTTTAACTCAAAAGCCAAAATCACGAACTAAGACAATAGTGGGTCTTGACACTAATATTCTACTCTTCCTATGTATGCAGATTTCTTAGAGCTGACTTGGCTGCAGTGGCAGAGTAAGATCAGGCAGCTAAAGCTGTTAGTGGCCAGGATGACTGCATTGCTCATGAAACACGCCCTTAACCAGCAAAGCCCAGCCTGCATAATAGGTTTGAATTAAATAGGACTGTGATATTAAGAGCTGATTAAGAGCTTTGCAGCCACCCCTTGACACAAGGAAGGCTATCTCCCAACCAAGGGTGGGGGAAGCAAGTATGAGGTGGCTACAACTGTCCAGTTTTAATCTGTTGTCATAGCCCGAGTCAAATCCCTGGATGATATTAGTAAACATTCCATGCTTGCATCATGACCAGAACATTGCGTTGTCTCTGTATTACTTATAGTCTGAGTTAACCAATTGCCATGTAGACCAAGCTAATTAACTTGTTGGTAAATAATCTGTTGGGTAGATCACAAATTCTTGTATTACTACACCTACATGATCTTTGCCAAAGGCATCTACTACCTGAAAGTAATTGACAATCAATCAATTCAAGATAAATTTCTCTGAATGGACAAGGCAGCTGCCTTACAGCTAAAATGCATTTTCAAAGGCAGAACTGCATTAGGTGAATCCACACCAACCTTTTCAAATACATCTGCCTCTCAAGATGTTACCTACTTTTTTTTTTTTTTACTGCCATTTAGGGGGTGTTCTTTAGAAGTAACAAGGCAGTTACTTCAATGACCTTCTTCCAGGTTGAAAGAGCACAAGATAATTGAAACATTCTTATTACACCTTCTGGAATGTCCACTAAGAGCATATATATATATATATATATATATATATATATATACATACACTAAATTAAACATATCAGATAGCAGCCATACTTGCACTTCAGAGCTGCCTAAAGCAGCATGCTACTAACAGCCACGTGTCCAAGTACTGGTCAAACTTACCTCAAGAATATCAAACTTGGCTGTCTTCACTTTTGCCCATGTTTTCTTTAATCGAGAGACAGGACTCATGTTCATGCCAGCTGGATGTAAAAGAGAGAAATTGTTTGAACATTCAGAAATCTTTGAGGTGGCTTTGAGGTGGTAAGTATTTCTAGAGCAAAGGAGCTGTTAACAATAACATATTTTCAGCAGAGATACACTAAAGTCAGACTTACTCTTTTCTTGAAATTCCAGTGGTAAAAAAAAAAACATCGGAAGCAAAAAATCAACATCTTTTACAGAAAAACGTCTCAAAAAATACCATGCTATAAGTTCATGTGGTCTTGATAAAGGTGAATATGGAGTAAAAAAAGTCAAATGAGTTGTCTTAACACCACCTTTTACAAATTTAATGGAAATCTACGGTATCTGGGAAATTCTACCATTTCCATAAATATTCCCAATATTTTCCTATCAGATATAAAAGTGTGGATTTTTTAAACTGCTAGGATATTTATGGTGCTGTAAAAAGACATTAATCCTCCATATTACAGGAGGAGTGTCTATTCCAACTTAGCATTAAAACTTGTTTCAAAAAGCAGAGATTTAGATCTCTGAAGAGTTACAGTGAAAACTTAGCTTTTTCTGTGATGTACACTAAAAAGTAATTAATTTCTTACATATGCAATACAACAAAAATATCTAGCAATTCTCTGCCATTTCCCCTCCCAACTGCAATCACTGAGCATGTTAGAGTTCCCTATGAAGAACCACAATTCATTTATCCAGATTCAGACAGGGACAAAACATCTCATGATGCATACTTACAAATAATAGCCATTAAGGAGTTAAAGTTGCCAATGTTAAAACATTCCCTTGCCACATCGATGAAATATTCTATCACTCTTGCTCTGTGCTTCTTCTTCACAGGCTGCAAGAGATGACATTGGAGAGTTACTTTCAGCTGGAAACAGAGAGCTCTAACCCATCCCCAAAAGAAACAACACCTACATCAAAGGTCTTTTCCATGTGTACCATGACTTTACCCTGTTTTTTTTTACACTGTTTTTACAGTGTTTGTTTGTTTTTAATTTGCCTATAGATTAAACCACACTATTGTCTTCAAAACATCAGAATGGAAAAGACAAGCCAGACAGCAAGCAGACAGAGGGCAAGGACAACAGATAAGGATGCTCTGCAAAGAAGAAGGGTACGATGAACAGCTGAGCAGAGAAGGGGGGCAGCACACAGGAGAGAATAGATGGCTCCATTCATGAGGGATAACAGGAGAGAAGGGCCAGACCCACTCCTGTGCCAAGAAGGACAAATGCAGTATAACATCACCACTTTGTCATATGAACAATGCACAAGTATGATGCTGAAAACATGCATCTTATTTCCTCTTCAGACACACGTGAATACGTGTGGAGCTGAGAGAATGCAAAGTCCAAAGGCATACTGAAGGGATACCAAACCTAAAAAGGCTCCATGGTTTTGACAACTAGGCTAAGCAAAACCTTTTAGCAGATAAAGTCCTTGCTTACCATACAGATTTCTGTTGCAACCAAATAACTGAGCCTGTTGAACCATTCTACATAGGCTTCCAGATTACGGGTCTTCTTTCGATCTCCGTAGCAGCTCTGCAGAAGAAAAAGAGTAATTTTTACTGTAATTTTCACTTTTCCCCTAAGAGAGACCTTTTGGCTTTCTGCCTTGCCATCCCGTGACCCTGTCAAGTAACCAGGATCAACACAATTACCCTCAAACAAAAACCTTAGAAGTAAAGCAGCAGTGATAGTATCTGGGTATGCATCACTTCTTCCTGAGCTGTTGGCTCAGTAAAGCACTCAAGCAGCCATGCAGAATCCATCACCTGCTCTTTATCCCACCAGCATGCTTTGGGGAATTAGGATAGATTTGTGCAAACCATCAAAGATAAGTATATGCTTAATATTAAATTAAAATAAATTTGAGAGACTGTCTCACAAAAATACAAATTATAAGCTTGGGTCATCCTATTCAGTTTGTCAGTTTTAGGTTGGATAGTAACTCTAGTGTTAACTGCCTGACTTATGCTCTTTATATTAACTGTGCTAAAGTCATCTTGAATCCAGCATCTAAAGAGGTAACTCCAGCACACTTAGCTAAAAATACAGCATCTTTAACCTTAATTTTATGTGGATATAGAGCTCACCATCTGCTTTTCATGATGTATGCTCTACCTACAGACTGCCCCAGTTGTCAGTCTGCTGCAAGGAGTTCAAGAGTTTAGTAAAAAGAAGAACAGATGTTAAAAATGAGTAATGCAAAAGCCAAAGTTAATCTCAGCTTTTTCCAGCTGTAGACTAACTACGTAGGCGGATGGAAGAAAACATTCAGAGGATTCAGTTTCCCCTTAGTTTAACTCAGAAAAAATAGCAAATGTGTTAAACTGATTTCAATTTGTTTTCTGAGTTCTGGAGCTCCTGGACATGTCCTCCAGAAAGAAAAAGCATTGATAAAACAAAATTTTTAAGAGGAGTAGAGAAGCATTTTCACTTTACAGTTTGCTTCTGCTGGTTCTCATTTGTTTGCTGGAACTTCTAGTACTCTAGGATTTTAAATGCCACACTTCAGAGCTGGTCAAGATCTCTAATTACCTTGTCATTATCCAAAGGGTCCTTTTGCACAAATGCCTGGACAAATTCTTCTGGTCCAATATAGTTAAGTCTCTCCTGAAAAAAGCACACAAGCAATCAAGTCAGATCCTAGGTTAATGTGCATAGCAAAAGGAGGTGAAGGATGAAATCATAATGAAGAAATAAAAACTCACAAGCTCTATGTGTGTAAGCTGCTGAGCTAACGCGTAGGGATCATTGCAGACTGTGATTATGTCCCTCTGGATGGACTGAGGCTTGGTCTTTAAGACTGTGAGGCGATCTGTGGACGTTGCATTAATTTTTGCAAGTACTTCCTCATACTGGCTAACAGTTGTGAGCTTTCGAAGCAGGTTCTGGAGGAGCTGCTGTACGTTCTTCCGATACATCTGTCACGACATGAAACAAACAATTGAGAGACATTCTCAAAACGTGCAAGGATAATATATACAGTCTGCATGACACCAAAATGGAATGATTCTGATGCCTGACAATCCTGTTGTAAACATAGGACACATTCTAGTATGTGATTATCTGATACTGACATCTCATCAGACCAAAAGGAATCCAGATGAGCATTTAAACACTGATTGTCTCAGGGCTTTAACAGTGAGTTGACTAGCCAAGTTACGACAGGAACAGTATGCAGAATGTTCTGCATCGAATGAAGTACCAGTCCTGTGATACAATACAAGAAATGAGAAATTCTCCACCTTCTGCTGCTTAGGACTGCAAATAAACCCCAACAACATATGGTCATTTGACCTACTTCACTCTGGGGTGAAACAAGACCAGTTTCACCTAAGTCAGAGTTAAAAGGTGCAGTATATCTGAGAGAAAGGAGAAGAGTATAAAATCATCTTTCCTTCTTTCATCCTGCAGGCCTCTCTATGTTGCCCTGTTTAATTTACCAGAACAAATTTGCTTAAGAGCAGGACTTATGTAGACAGAACTCTGTAACAGCCCCCTGGTGGTCACTTTTCCAAATTCCAGATACCAGCCTACAGATATTAACGGAAAACAAAAGTAGTTGAAAAAATGAGCATCCAAACACCTACTGGCAGCCCACCATAGTGTGATCAGTCAAAGGCCTGAATGTTTCCTACATTCTAATGAATTTGTGTTTCTCTATGAATCTGTCATTCATATGGATTTTCAAATTCAACCAAATACAACAGCATTGTTTTCGGTCAAATTCTTTCTTGACGTCCGTGGTATTCAACCAAGGCTAAACTTTGCTTGTTACTTGGTAAATAATCGCCTTCTGGTTTCTATATATATTGATTTTCTAGACAAATACGCACAGCAATGTTTTTCACTGAGGGGTGGTGTGGGAAGAAAACGGGGATCCTAAACTTTTCAAAAAAAGGATCAACACATTCCTCATGAAGACACAAATATTATTTCAAGTGGTGCACTTCAATAAATAGGTGATATTTATTGTGGCACATTTATTGTCATTTATGAGGCACAAATATGCCTCACTGACCTATTTCCCTTACAAATTCTTTGAAATTTGATTTAAATGAACTTTATGAAGCATTTTCTTGCCCAGCTGGTAAACAACTGAAATTGAATAAGCATCTGAAATATTTTGGATGTATTCTGGCTTATTGTGGGAATTGCCTAACAATTAGTGAGTCAATCTTAAAAGCAAAACTAATAAACCTCATCTGAAATTGTTCTTTCTGTCAACCCGCACAGGGAAAAAAGCAGGCGAAGATGTGAAGATGTGAAGCCAAGATACATACTCTTTCCTGGTAGATGATAGGTAAACAAGTTTACATGTCCGTTGCTTAGAACACCTCATGATTAACTTGTCTGTTACTTCCTATATTGATGCAGCAAGGTGAGCTTTAAATTCAAGATGATCATTGATACATCTTCCTAAAATTTTATTGTCTTTTTCTTCAGGCCTTTTTTTAAAAACAAAACAAAACAAAACAAAACAAAAACAAACAAACAAAAAAAAACACATCCCTCTATAGTTGTACCACACCTAGCAAGTCTTGTAGCCACAAATAAAGGGAAGAATGCTGCTATTTATTTATATTAAAAACCTCTGAGGTTTGGACAGCACAGAAGAAAGCAACGGGACACTTCACCCAAAGGTCACCTCTTGGTGCCTGTCCTGTACAGATTGTGACTGGAAGTCATTGCTGTCTGCTAGATGTGCAATATCATGTGCTAAATGAGTTTCCACAGTCACTCCCCCTAAATGATATCATAGTGGAATAAAAGAGAAGTTGGTACAATGTTGGGCTGCGTATGAGAAGACATCGGGATACAGAACATGGCTTTGGTGTGGCTCTGCATACATGCATCAAATGTTTTTACAGGAAAAGACACTGATAAGCATTTACATGGAACTCATCAGGTGACCAGAGGCAATGGCTGATAACGAAGAGCTTCAGAAGACTTAGCTTGAAATAAAGGTCAGTTTAAGCAATAGAAGAGACCAGAACAACACCTGGAAATATTTCATGAGCGTGACCTCTTAGGACACAGAGAAGGAAAAAGTAGCAGGAATAGAATGAAATTGAGAGGTAAATAAATAAATAAATAAAAGATAAAGGTTCAATATGCCAAAGACTTTTTTGATGGAGAAATATCTTCATGTGGTGAATGGTCTTATCTGGACCCTTACTGACAGCTCTTAGCACCAGTGGAGCACAGTAATTTGGAAAGTGGAATAAGAAGCTACAAGTAAAAGAGGTGTAGTGAACAGGAACAGACAACACCGATTCCTTTGTATCCTTCAAAGTAATGACTCACACAAACAAATCCAAGCAATCTGCAGAAAAGCAGGCTGAAGGAATTTGCCATTTGCTGTTCCACACAGCTCACGATAATGCATGCCAATTTCCTGCAGCTCTTGCTTTCCTTTTGTCTTCTAAAGGAAACCTTGAAGTCACTTGGATGTCTAGCATGGAAGCTAGGAAAGATCTGAAACTCCCTGCCAGAGCAAGACTGCTCCCCACAGATCATTTTCTAGGAGCTTGTCCAACTTCTGCCCTTCTCCTCAATAGATGATTTCACTGTTTAAATGTTGTGTACTGCCAGGAACTTCACTGTAGAAAATCTTTTCCCTGTCGCTGTTTCCACCCTGCTTTTGCTCCCATCAACTCAAATTTCTGCAGGCTAAACAACTCGCCCTCTTTTTATGCCAATGGGTATTTTTCAAGTGGATAAGTCTGCCATCCTACTACTTTTCCTTGAACTGAATGTCAGTTCCCTATCTTCCTTTTAAAAGAGTATCAAGGAACAAAGCAATATTGTGGGAGCACTGTAAAGGGAAAGATTACCCTTTTATATGCCATTACCCACACTGCGAAGGCAAACTTATTGCCTGTTCACAATCCAAAGCCCCCTATAGATATCCTGTAGCAATTCAAAGTTTGCTCATCAAGATTGATTTTTTTAATTCATATTCCATACTGTATCTCACTCCTTTCACCCTTCTTCTGTTGTTTCTCCTCCCTTTCAAAACACAGAAATTTATTTCAGCTCCTAAATTCATTTTAGGTTTGTTCTTTTTCACCCTTATTTATAGGCTCCCAAAGTCTTTTCAGGCCTTTGGCAGCATTCACACCGCCTCCCAGTAAAGCTTACCTACCAAAGCTTGTTAACAGGCTGTTTTTTGCCTTGTCCATATCATTATTCAAAGGCTTATGTAAGTAACACCAAGTCGAGGAAGACTAGAAGCATGATGCCATTTAGCAATTGCTCTTTGTGTTTATAGTTCTTCTAAATGCCACTCCAATGTCTTTTGCAATCTTAGTATTATGCCAGCTACACATGACCTGCTTATCGAAACCTTGTTAACTGCCTTCCCACTAAGTAGGAATAAGCCTTGGATTTTGGTTGAGTTTATTTCAGTACTTACAAGACAAGCATCAATTAAGCAACAAAATATTTCGTAAGACCTCCCTGAAACTTTACTTGCACCTGAGAACTGGCACTTAGAACAAAACCATTCTTCCTGATTTCCTCATGTGCTGCTTTCATTAGAAGGAATACAACAGACTTTCTTTGAGTCCGTGTCCAATACTAAAAGCACAAGACGATTCTTCCTGATGAATTTCTTTTCAAGAGTTTTTCCCAAACCTGCTATAATTCTTCCACTGACATAAACATCAGAAGTCTGATTCTAACCAATCTTATTCACACAAATTTAACAAATTACCAGGGGAATTATCAGATATGCAAGGCTTCCCAGTGTCCTACCCAGCTTCTTCCAAGCAAAATCATTAAGAACAAAAAACAAGCCAAGTTGTGCTTGTCTGCATAATGTGCAATTATTTCATGGTTTCAGAGATGGGGTGAACCCTGCCTGTGCTTTGGTCACTACAAACTAATAAGTTAGTTTGATTGCCCAGAGCCCTATCATGTTATTAACAACAACAACTACGTAATATCAAAGTATTAAAGAACTGCCTTTTTATCCAGTAACTTTGGGCACAGACAACTTACCTCATCACCGCTGGCTATTCTCTGCGCCAGCTCCTTTAAGTTTCTCATCATTCTTTCATCTCTGAAGTCATAAGGAAACGTCTCTGTCCATTCAGTCAACAGCTGCAGGATTTTAGGTGCAATTTTTCGTATCCGGTTCTATTGAAAATGGAAAGGAGGAGCATTACACGTAAGAGCAATACAGCACACAGCTAACCCAAAGGAAATATAATCCCTTTCTGCAGGATACCATGGAGCGTAAGGGTATGAAACTCAGTTAATTTTTTAAGCTTAACTTAAATTTGCACTGGATTACAGGCCAGAGCCAATTGGCTTAACTGGGCTGGAAATTAGGTCCCAGCTAAATGAAAAACCTTAGGAAAAAAAAACAAAACCAAAAACATATCTATGTATGTAGATGTTTTGCCTTCATTATCAGGAGTGTCACAGTGCAAGACTGTTTCTGTAATTAGTTTTTGTAATTTATGGCCAACTATCTAAGGGTTAAGCTTCAGTTACCACTTACACATGCACAATACCTTAGAGGGAGAAAATGGTGTAATGATTCACATTTGTTAATTTAATTTGTGTTATATTCTACTGGGGAGGAGGTACCATGCAAACATCCACATCCTGCTTCCCTTCACTCTAGACACTACACAAACACTGACAAACTGCATTCCCATGTAAGTGGACAGCAAGCTAAGCCACTCCACCAAGACTGAAGCAAGACAGTAGCTTAAGCATGTGAGACACGTCAGTGCAACTCCCATTCACGTGCTTAATTCATTGTTATGTCTTTCCAACTTTTTGGCTCTATATGTTAAGGCATTTGGAATGCTAAAACAAAAGCCATCACTGCAGGATATGTCATTAATAGCCATCGCTTTTATTTCTGTCTCTCGCAGTGGTAAATTGAACAGTGCAGCAGCAGCAACAGTCCTCAGGCAGGATGGGCCGAGCAGCGTGAAGATTTCCCACAAATGTCAGTGACTAAAAGGTCAGATTCTCAAAGTGAGGGATATTACCTTGTCCAGGCCAGGCTCACTTAGTCTCTGCTGCTCAATGCACAGATGGCAAACTTTGGCCATGAGCTCGTAGGGATGCATGAAGAGGCGTGAACTGAGAAGGAAGGTGAATATGTACGTCCTCTGCAAACAAGAGGAAGACAGAGAAAGGGATAAATCACCACCATTTTGTATTTTCTCAAAATTTGTTCCAGACAAATCATTCCTAATATTTTAATATCTGCAAAACAAAACTGTGCACGTGGCTGTGCCAAGCGCTATTACTACAGCAGTAAGCATTTAATTGAACACTTGTCATTGCTCCAGACTCAGCATTGTACCATCATGCTTGAGCCAAATTAGGCAAGATTAAACCAAAACAAGACAGGGCTGGGCTGGTTTAGCTCTTGTTTTGCACGCAGTGTTCTTACTTGCAAGCCTAGTACCTGAAATTACTCAGAATAAAGTTTCAGCTCATCTCCCTTGCTCTGCAGTACAGCTCTGTGAGAACCAGTACCTGACGGTACAACTCCTCCTAACCCAACAGTGTAAAAAAATCATGCTGCAAGTCCAAGCCATGTAGAGTACCAACACAGATCTTGCTTGCTTCCATATTTCTCTGGTTAAAACAAACAATCCTCAGACAGTGAACAAAAAAATAAGTCAGTTAACCAGACTGCCCAACTTTCCCAACTTCACCACAGAGGCCATCTCTACCTTGCTGCATTTGCCTGTCTGACTTCAGTATACCATGCACTATCACCTCATACTCCCTTTAAGAAGGAAGACCCAAATGCTGTTCAACTCTCACAGTACTGCTTGCTTCCTGGGTGAAAGTGGAGGGGATTACAGAGAGTTTAGTTCCACAGAACAACAAAATAGAAAAACTCATTCAGGGTCTACAAGAAAGGGCTCTTTACCTTGATTTTCCGCATATAACGATTCGCTCTTACTGTGAGATCAATATTGATCATATGCACTCCAATCCCTACACATTACTAAGGGATTTATGGCACCCATCAGAAGACGTACAACATTTCAATTCTTGGGGCTTGAAATAAATCATGTTTGACGAATCAGTATCTAAGTAGCTACATGGTTAAATTTTACATTAAGCATTAATGGATAGATAACCAATAACTTCAGCACAGTCATGTGGTGCTGCTAACCCTGACATAATTTTCAAAACCTCCTGTCTTGGAATTGTAAATGCACCTATGACATCAACAAAAGATGAATACAAGCAGATTTATGTTCTCAGCCAGAGTTTTTCAACAAAAAGTGATGCAGTTTGTCCCTTGGCCACCCCCTTTCCCAGATCTTTCGGTATCATTCTTCTTTTCTAAATGATATATAAAACATCTCAATGCACAGATGCATCTAGACAAGACAAAAATTCTCAAATGAGAAATGCCCTATTCTCATGTCCAGTTGCTGCTGATTCCGAACAATGTGGTACTTGTTCGACATTTCAGTTGCTAATTGCAAAATGTGTGTGGGCCTGAAACGAGCTATGGGACGCATGCATTAAGAACTGTTTATTCTTAAACTAAACACATACGTCATGCTGATTGTCCTTTCTCCTCAGCTTGCTGTCAAAAGATTCGACAGATTTTTAAGAGTCAATGGTACGTACAATCCATCGAACAGTAAGCCACACTAGGTATTTTCTTTATAAATGAGTCACCAGGATTGCGCTCCATAACAGCAGTAATAAAGGATTAGATTTCCAACATCAGGTGAGTTCCTGCATGCTGAACTCACTCGAAGCATGTTTACCAGCCAGCTGAACCCACTCCTTAGCAATTTCATGTGACGCATTCTGCTTTTGCTGTGTGCCTGAAAGCTTCCCTTCCTGAGATACATCAGGTCTAGCCACATAGCTCGCTGGGGGCACATACTTACATCAGGATAGTAATCTACATTGGGTACTAAGTGCTGGATGAGAGCTTCCAGAGACCCCGACAAGAGGTTGTTGTCATGGTAATAGAGGCCTCCACAGCTGTCCTCTTTGGACTGATAGAGATTCCTGTTGTAGCCGCTGCTGTCGAACATCGCTGCAAAGGGAGGTGTCTGCGGCATCGTTTCCTGAGGAGACATATTCACAGAAGAGATACGACTTTATTATCAGAAGGTGCGACACAAAAGGCCTTCTACACTCAAGATGGCTTCGCACTAGGAAAAACAAACAAGCAAACCAATATCACACCCTGGGTCACTCACACAGAGCAGAAAGGATTGCATTGCCTAGCAGCCTGTGCAAAGGTCCAGAGAGGGCTCTCATCACTGCCTATCACAACTGCCAGGCTCTTCTTTTGTATCTTGGCATTTCTTTGTTAAATTACAGATGAGAGGTCGAGGTTAAGAGTGAGAAGGAACATTCAAGACTCTTGTCAGAGGTTTTGGGAAAGCAAACTTCCTCTTAACACGTCTGGGCACATGGCATAATGTTTCTCAACAGCTTTGGGCAACCCCCTGCCAGCAGAGCCATGAGAGCAGCACATTCAGACTGTTGGGGGCAGGCAGAGCCCAATGAGTACAGAGGGACAGCATGAAGGGAAACCCTGAGAAAAGGTGGTGCACGAGGACAGTCTCCTTATGCGACACGACTGCCACATTTTCCTAACTTCACCCTGATAAATCAGCTCTTGGTTTTCCCTTTAACACTGTGACAGGTGTGATCCAGGCTAAGACTAGATGCTTTGGAGCATCTACCTCCATCTCCACTCCACAGAAATTTGGAAGGATATGCCCACATACAGCTTATACGTGCCTTCCAAGTTTACCTGTGTTTTCAAAGATGCAAGCAGAGCCAGAGCTCTGTTAACCTTCCTCAATATTCAATCAAAAGGTGAGAAATCCAGCCCTCTGTTTTCCAGCTTCAGTCTCCTAAGGAAAAACGAAGGAATTCCTCACCAGTCTGCATCTCAGCATCTACAGAATAAAAATGCCTTACTGGGGAAAACGATGAGCCTGTTATGTGGGCTGTTCAGCCATCCACGGTGGTGGGTGGGCGGCGAGGGTGATGTGACCACCCACGAGCTCTTTTGGTGACGCAGCATGCGAAAGGGCAGAAAGATAAGATCACTGTGATTACTTGCCGGCTGGTTTTTACCCTCCTTTCCTCCCCTCCCCTGCCTTCTGGTAGCAGCCGTTCTTGTCGGTGTAAGGAACCTGGGTTTTTACAGCCTTGACTGCAAGCCAAGTTTATGCCCACTTCTAACCACAAATATGGACAGTTTTCAACTCTACTACAGCAGCTACCGTGTGCTGAGTGCTAATGGGCCGGTTGTATTTGGGGAGCAGACGCAGCAAATGCAAAACGGTACTGTGCACTGCTTCCACTCCTCTCCACAACTACGAGGCATGGGAGGCTAAATTGTGAAGGTAATTTCTACAGGCTGCCGCACTTGTGTGCTGACAGAGCGTGTGCCTGAAAAGAGCTGTAATGCCTCTGAGCCATCATTGTAAGTGCAGATGCTGTTGCTTTTCTCTCCATTGTATCAAATCCTATTTGTGGAAAAGGTTCTTTAGAGCCACAGACCTCTGCGAACACCAGTCTGCAAAGGCACCCGGTTTTGAGAACAACTAGCAATGTGACAGCCCGGAGATAAGTAGCACGCTGCCATCTGTGTGCTCTGCAGCTCACAACAAAGCACTTTTCAGAGGGAGCTCGGTAGAGATGAGAAGCTATTAAGTTATTAGCTAGATTCCTGGGGACCTAAAGCACCGCGCACAGAGCCAAAGCCTCCCTGCTTCTGGCAGCACGTCTGGACAATGGAGGCATTCAAACCAGCACAAGACCGAGGGATTCAGCAAGTAAACAATAAGGGAAAGCCAAACTCCAGTGCTATGATAGAGAGGGACAGGGAACAGAGCCTCCTGGCCTACATGACCTGCGCTAATCCCACTTCGCAAGAAGCCAACTGATATTTGCATCAAAAAGGGACAAAGTGAGGAGTCTCCATGTCTGAAAAGTCACATTAGTCACTCTGTGCAGCTGTTCACCCAGGGATACAATTCCAGCCAGCCTGCCGAACTGGGGAGAGGAGAAGAATAAAGTAAGTACATGCGCTGCAGCACAAGGTACAGGCCTGACCCGAACGAGGCTCCTGCACAAGACACCGGGCAGGTACGATGCAGCCCAACTGCTGTCACCCTCTGCAACAATAAAGCATTCTGTGGCACACAGGATCTTGGTTTTCGGGCTCTTCACAAGGCTAGCAAAGTCTAAGAAACCAAATACCAGTTCAAGAGCTTGTGCAGCATTTCCTGGGTTTTCAAACTGCGTAAAGCTCACCACGTTTTCATTGCAAACCATGGACTTGAACAAATGCAAAATACTCCACAGCTCGTGTTGGAAGATGTCCTGCAGTGTACCACAGTGTAGAAGTTGTTTCAGCTACCATGGCGATACTTCATAGCCAAAAGACAAGCAGTAATGGAGAGGGTGCAAACTGCCCCCCACCCAGCAAGCATTTGTAACCCTGTGGCTGCAAGGGAATGCTCCACAGCAAAAGTAAGAAACACTAGTTTGGTTCTGCAACACCACTTGGCATCAGTTTTGGCGCTGCAAAAAGCACTACAAGAGGAGCTGGTTTTGATCCAGGTCTCTCATTAACCGAATCAGCCCCATTCAGCGTGAGACTGGAATCTGCAGAGGTTTTACCAATCTGACCAGCAAACACTTGTGATTTCGTACAACCATCAGCACCCCAGAGCAGTTAGGTACTATCTGATTTCACCAAAGGCCGAGGCGATACAGTGTTTGGGGAAAAGCCCCCGCTTCCATCATACCACTAACAGCTGGCACAGTAAGAACTGGAACAGGTGTGAGTCACAGAAAGGTTTTCTCCAACTCCTTTTATGCATGCACGGTAGGTAATACTGCCCTTTAAAATACATGATCTTTTTTTTTTAGAAAGTCAGCAGGCAGTGCTTAACTCTAATAACTCCCAAAGGGAATGAGACCTTTTAGAAACTTTCAGTCCCCTAGCTCTTAGTACAATTAGTCCCAGAATCACGCAGATCCTTTTTCAGATGGATCTAAATTTGCAACACAGAGTCTCCTAGTGCCTGAATCAAGAGGAAACACAAAAATATCCTTAGGTCATTTCTAGATGTCCTGATTCATAACAATGCAATAAAATTCCACAAAGACTGCCCCTGAAAAGTACATGTTGTTTGCTGTTTGCTCACTTGTTTGCTGTCTATTTCTGGAAGCCACTTGACAGAGATGGTTCGGTTCTGCTTCAGCGAGATGCCACGCTGTACTAGGGAAGAGATGTCCTGTGTGTCCCGAGTTCAGACACGGCAGATTTCATTCCTAAGTGAACAAGACAGAGGGCACGTTCTCTGTGCAATGAAAAGGGATGATATCAAAGTGTGACGGAGATAAATATAGCACAGCCAACAGGATGATTCATATAACACGTGTGCTTTTCCACCAGGGTTCCTCAAGTACCCTGACCCTTTTGCTCTACTTCACATGGAGGTGGAGACAAAAAGCAGCACGCTTTGTTCTAATTAGCTCAGGAGCTAAATACATAACACCAGCCCTGCCTTCAGAATAACCAGAGTGGAAGCGAAATGCCAGTCACAGGGCAGAATCTGAACAGTCTTGGTGTACAGAGCAGATGCATGTTAGGACCTGAAAATATTGATAAGCCACCACAATGCATCTGACAGGCTGGAATTAGAAACAGAGACAGAAAAGATGACTCTAGTGAAAAACATCACAAGTTAAAATTGGAACTTTTAACCTGGGTTTTGGAAACATTTGGCTATTTCTAACATGCAAAATATTTATTTATTTAATTCTAACTTGATCTGACTTGAAGGAGAGAGCACTGAAATAATTTCCTGGCTCTAGGAGTGATGCTTTCCTGTAACAGATACAAGAGAGTAACTTGATTGTGCAAAGACAAATAAAACTTGTTTCTGCATTTGGTAACATCAAGGAGAATGTGAGATCCTGGACATTAAGATCCCATAACCCTGACTTCAAATAGCATGCTCACAAAAAAGAAGCCTCAACAGTCCTCGCAAGAGCTGTGTAAATAAAATGTCAGAACCGAAAGCGACACGCTCAAAACCCCACTGTTTCCTGCAGTTTCCTTGCCAAGATCCAGCCTGGCATAACTAAAGGAATCAGGACAAAGCTTCCAGCCTGCCAAGTGCTCATCCAAACCTCTATGTTCAGCAACAGAAAAAATCAGTTTTCTACTAGCAGCAGAGGACGATTGCATTCGCTTGTTTTCTTTTCGTGTACATTAAAGAGCTCGACAGGGGTATAAACCAAAACAAACAATGTGGGTAACTCACATCCCTCATGGGGGCACCCACAGAGAGGTTCAGTACTAATACTGAAGGGTGCCTTTAAAGACACTGCCAAACATCTTCAGCTCTTCTGTTAGCTCAGGTATCTCCCACACCACATGGGGAGCGGTCACTGAATTTGCACCGGTCCAAAAGCTCACCTCCTCACGCAGGAGGCCAACCTCAAATGTGCAATTACATCCCCACAGAGCTGCTTCCCCATACACGTCAGAAAACCCAAACCACATTTAGAGGAGGACTGCACTCCCCAGAGCGCTCTCGATGGAGGCCGTTACAAAGTTGGGGTATGGCAAAACAAGACTGCTGGGACTACGAATCTCAACAGTTTGCACTAAAATGGGAAAACATCAGCAAGTTGAAATGAGTTTCCCTGGAAACCTGTAGAAAGGAAGTAAGGACTAGGTGCTTAGCAGCAACATCCAGCCTTATCTTAACTGTTTCTGAAGTGTTTGTGAAAAGCATAGAGCATTTTATACAACAAACCAGGCTACCCAGAACAAAAGCATACCAGACAGAGGTCACCCTTTGCATTCCACACAACTTGGGTGTGTTTGCTTTGTTTACAAAGCATCTGGTTTTTGCACTGAAATGTAAAGTGAAATTCTACAGTGCATGCTATTACCAAGATAAGAAATCTGAAAACTCCCAGATCAGTGCTTCATACACCTTACGGAAACAATCACAGAACGATCCTAGCTCAAGTTCTGTTTCTTGTAGTTCTTCCCTGACGTATTTCAATTTGCCATACAACTCTGACAGCGTGACTTTAGCACCAACTTTGACTTACGCTTCCTTCACCTGTATACTGGCCTCTCCAGAAAATACCTCTGGCATGCAAAAGATCTCCGGCAGGCAAAACAAAGTAGATGAGCCTTGAGCCACCTCTTCATTTCCACTGAAACAGCAGAGGATGAATAATTTTGTAAAGTTCTCAAAAAATTACCCAGGCAACAATAGGCCGTAAAAAAAAAAAATGCCAGTACGCAAAGAACAGAGCAGGAAGTGAATTTCAATGAAAGGCTTTTCCCTCCCAGAGGTGGAAAGGAACTCTTTCTTCATTCTTGGTAAAAATAGATGCAGCTGATGATGTGGGAAGGGTCAGATGCATTACTGCTGACGGATCGCTCACATATGAGAACTTTGGCACAGTAATTAGGCAGGTCCTGAATAATTCAAAACTAAACCCCTAGGATACTGAGCTGCAAGTGTGATGGACACGCACGCGTTTGTGTGTACATTTGGGAGCATTAAGAAAAGTGCAGGGCGTTACTAAGCGTGCTTAGAATTTCTCAGAATCTGCACGGATAGAAAAAAAAAGAGAAGATAAAGAAGCTCCTCGTGATGCTGATGTGCTCCTTGCCCAAAGAACCAAGCTCCCTTCTACCCTTTCCCCACGCTCTTCCCTGAGGCAGGAACCTCAAAGCGCATCCAGCAGCACTGTGGGTGGCTGTGCAGGCAGGCAGACTGCAGCATGGCAGAAATCCCAGGTGCAGGAAAATCACGCAGGCCAAGGGAGAGAACAGGACATATGTTCCTCCAGACCCAAACAAATCAAGCTGTCTGTATTGCTGGACTCTCAATGCAGCAGCCTTTAAACACAGAACATGAAAACAAGACCGCGCATAGAAGTATTATTAGCTTTCTCAACACACTTGTTATCTTATCATGATGGCAACGCAGCTGAGATTTTTATCTGTAGGTTAAAACTGAAAATGACATTTATTCTTCAAAAAGACAGACATTATGTGAATTGTATACCATCACTGACTGAAAAATATTTCAGCAAGCTCTTTTTTTTTTTTTTTTTTGGCTAGTGGTCAACATCAGGATGATGTCCCTTTAACATTTTTATTCAGTTCCAGCTCAAGATAGGGCTTGTTCTCCCATTAATGTTTCTTTCAAGTTGTAAATCTTTGATAATCCCACATCATATTTTTTCCCATGTCAGAGGAAAGGTTTAAAACATGAGCCACCTAAGTATCTGTTATCAGTGACATGATGGATTTGCACAGCAGTAATTATATGTCACAAGCCTCCAAAGATTCTAGAAAAGTTCAGGCCACCGCACGCTCCACAGCGATTCCTGTAAACCTCAAGTGATTTACGGAATGAATTAAATGGAAAAGCATGCACAAAGGCCTCAGGCCAGCCAAAGCATGCCATGAAACACCACCCATCTTTAACAGCAGACAACACACCAAGCTATCTTTCCTACCAAAATTTATGAGCAGACAGCTGGACTGAAAGCAAGGAAAGTTCGATGCACAACCAGTACTGGGATCACGTTAAGAACCTACATTTTTTTTTTAGTATCTCCTAGGATGTATTTCATGTAGACCAAAATAATAAATGGACCTTCTCTATCTCTTATTATTATATATATGCATATGTTATATATTTATCCATATATATATTATATGTCCAATAACGTCCAAGTACTCCAAGCACTTTCTTTAAAACCAAACCAATACATAAGCTGAGCATGATCTCCTCAGTCCAAAATGTTACATTTACTTCATGATCAAGCACCAGCTTATTATTAGCTGCCCAACAGAGAGTGTTAAGAAATCAGCTGGAACTGCTGATGGCAAAATTGAGAGCTTTGAAATAAGAGTACAAGCATATTTAACACACATGAGCACAATAGTAAAGCCTCATGTTTTTGTTTTGTTTTGTTTTGAACTTGCTGAAGCAGGGTGAGGTTTTTAGAAATACACAGCATTCCTCTATTTGCACCCTGAGAAGTATAGAAGAGTTCTGCCATGTGTTCTGCTGGGAGCAGACCGCCCTTGAACATTATAGTCCTAAAAGACAAAATGCTGTGGAGAAAAAACATGCTCATTAAACCCACCTCTGCACACCGCCAGGGCTCCCCTCCAGCAGCACGGTGCAGCTCTTGGGGCCTGAGCAGCTCACCAGCCCAGCCTCCTGCGTGCTGTGCTGCTCATCGATCAGCTGATGAACTCCTGCAGCTTGCAGTCAGGAGTTTTAAGGCAAACCATCAGCAGTGATGATTTACTTCAAAACATCACGTTCAAAACTCAGTGATTCAGCAGGTGATTCACGGTGGCTCAGCTGTCCAGGAACGGGGAGCAGGGTGGGGTAGACAGCTGGGAGCTGAGATGTCATCTGTGCTATGCCATCCCCACCAGTGAATCAGAGCCCCGACTCTCTATCATTTCCGTAACACGCGTAACGCCTCCTGTGGGCTTCAAACTTTGCCTGTTCCATTCTCCATACAAGCGAAGGAACAGAAAACTGATGCTGCAAACAGAGATGGGAGTGTTTTTCCCTATACAGAACAGAGTACAGCTGATCTCAATGAGGTATCAAATTCCCGCAAACTCTGGGGGATGCGATCCATTTTGTGTGACAGGGACACGAACCTCCATAATCCTAACCCTCCTCAGGTCACTGAGGCCAAAAGACAGACTTTATCGGCACGCTCGGTGGCGACGAGTGGGTCCGAATAAGCGCACAGTGATAACAAGCTTCACAAACAACTGCTCACATATGCGTCCACACTTAACCAAAAAAAGCATCGTTTCAGTGCCCAGACCTGGTAGCTGAGAGCTTGGATCTGCTTTTGACTCTGCTACAAACTCCTCACGTGGCTTTAGCCAAATCACTCGGTTTCTCATTACCGCATTCCTCTCCGACAGTATAAATAGGGATTAGTGTGGGGTTACCTCCTTTCATTAAGTTCCAAGATCTTTTTTCAAAAGGGGCACAGAAGGTGTATCACACAGTTTTAATGCCAGAAGCGCAGCACTGGTCTTGAGCGGGGAGCTCTCTTCCAGTGGTTCCCTCCTCAACCTCATCAGAGCCAGACACCTTTTGAATTTAAAGCTGTAGCTCTTTTCAGACATCTGTGCTTGGTCTTCTGGTGAAACCCACAATATACTTAAGAAGAGAGCACAATTCCCTTTCATAATCATAACAGACAGCCAGGTTGTAATTTACAACAGCAGGCTGTAATAGTGCTAAATAACAGTACTTATTTCAGTTTATTTAACTGGCCTTACCTAAAGCCACACCACATGTCACTTTTACATCTAGATAATGCAGAAGAAAAGTGCTGGTTTTGAGGCAAGACGTTCACATCACCTCTGGTTTTCCATTTAGGAACAGCTTGTTTCCATGAACGGCAGAAGTTTCACCAACAGTTACAGATACGCAGCTGGTTAAAAGCAGCCGGTATGAGAGTTCACAGAATCATCTAGGTTGGAAGAGACCTCCAGACAAACAGAAACCCAAACCTTCCAGCGTCTAGGTTGCAGATAAAGAGGGATGGCCCTATTCTG
The DNA here is from genome assembly GCA_011076525.1 of Nettapus auritus. Lineage (NCBI taxonomy): Eukaryota > Metazoa > Chordata > Aves > Anseriformes > Anatidae > Nettapus > Nettapus auritus. Next base: position 66,258,451 of record CM021768.1, read on the forward strand.
GCCATAAAGAGCAAACAGGGCTCTGTACCTGAGTTAGTAGCACTTGCCTGACACCTCTTTGTACCTTGGCTGAGCATCAGCAGCGGTTTCTCGAGCAGAGCTGGCTCTGAGGCACAAGCGGACTCGTAAAGCAGCTGGCTCCAGTCTATTTGACCGGCTGCTTGGGAAAGCAAGGAGGAAAAGAGCCCAGCCAAACTGACTGCGAAGACTTTCTACCCTAGTGTAGGCAGGGCGGTAATAGGAATCCTAATAGGAATCCACCAGCACGCTGCATCTGCTGGTACCTGTCAGCCCTGGGGACCCGGCAGCAGTTCCCATGCCCAACAGAAGGTGGACCCTTGGGCTCTGCAACCGATGGGCCAAAGCCTCCTTGCCTTGGCAAGGATTACACTTAGTAAGGCAACACACAACAGGTATGGCATTCAGCACACACACACCGGCTTGGGTTGTGAAAGGATCATCATAAACCCAGGGTAATACATCCCAATCTCTGCAGGATGCTTAAGGGAGGGTCAAGGCACAGCACTGATGGGCAGGTGCCATCAGGTCAGCACGCTGCCCTCGTGCAGAAAGCGCCTGCCCTGGTACCTGTGAGAGCAATTACCTGCGAAAATCCCCCGCTGCCCAACCTGACTCAGGCATATTTATCCTCTCTCTTACTGGTCGTGAAGCTGAATGCCTCGGTGTGCTGGCTGCTGCAGACTCACAGCTTCCCGGGCTGCTCTCTCTGCTGGCATGTGAGCTGGTATTTCTGGCCCTGTTTTCAGATGTGACAAGACGTAAGCGGAATACCTGACCCCATGGGAGGGGTAAGTGACCTAGGGAACATTCTACTCTGGGGAGAATATGTATTTTAATGAATCAAAAGCAAAGTAGTCAGAATACGTGAATCTGAGTCATGCAGCGCTATTCTTGAGCTACCTAGGAAGACTGAGCTCTATTGTTTCCATGATCCTGCCCATTTTCTAATTAAGAAGGCAGGCATACCGAGTGCAATCCACACATGTTCCTCACTGTAGTGATTTAGCTTTTTTAATGCTACTTCTCACAGCAGCTGTAATAGAGAAGAAATTAATACTAGCTTTCAGCTGGAGGTAGAATCTTTGTCTCCTGTTTGTAAATTATGTCTTGTCTCTGCTACGGCCGCAGAACACGCTCTGGAACTTTTGTTGCAAGCTCATTTTGTAGTCAAGTGTTTATGAGATGATGTGGCTCAGTCCCACAGACCTATGCCAAGCAAAGGGCTCTTGTCAGTGCATGCAAAATACACCTGCATACCTACCAACATTCTGAAAAAGATGCTCATGCAGGAAGTCAGAAATCCTGACTCCTTCACTGAAATGTGGCCACCCCATTCCAAATGACATCTTTATTCTGTACTGCCCCCAACTGTACGCTGAGCAGCAAAAAAGCTGTCAAATGACTGTTTCAGATCAGCATATTTGCCTGTTCTTCAAAGACAGAATTTATTTGTGATTAAGGAACGCTACATAAAGATACAAGGAAATGAGTGGCTTGGATCATCTTTACCTCCAGAAGTCGAGGCTGTCTTCTCCAGACAGTGCCCCTTAAAACAAATCTCCTCTGACAGCTCCCCTGCTCAGGGCTGGAGCTTTGACACTAATCTCTCCAAATGGGTGAGAAGGATCACAGCTAATGAAAGGAGCTCTACAGACCAAACAGGGACACAGTGGCGAAGAACAACACACCCACGCCAAGAAAGAAGCGAGTACTACGAGTTCATCTGTTTCTCAGTCATTTCGCAGAACTCCCACCACAATTTCTGAGTGTAATGATGAACTAGCTCGAACCCCGTTTCAACATCCCAGCAAAAGCTGCCTGCAGCCTCGCGTAGAAAGAAAAGTTTCTAAACCCTATGATTTAGAAAGGAGAGCCCCAGAGTGCGAACCATGCGATGCTGCTTACACCTCCTCTCTTTGCGACACCTAGTGCTGGATACTCAGAAAAGCTTGGAGTCACAAAGCATCCCGGTTAGCAGCAGCTAGCCCTAGTTCTACATCTTTGGCCCCAAACATCGCTTAACCCTTTCACGGCTGATATTTCTGAGGCACTGGAGAGTACCAGTTCTACTAAGTTTTAGCCATTCAGCTTTGTAGCAACTTTTCCAAAGGGAACATCAGCGCTCAAGTAGTCAGGTAGTAAAAGGTAGCCAGGAAGATCCACCGACATAATGGTGTCAGCTCTAGTGGGTGTCGTAACACCAGCCCCTTATAGCCATGTAGTATACACTGGCAAAATGATCCACACAAAGCCCCTTCCTATCTTTGCCCCTGTCAAACTAACTTTTTTTTCTTCTTTTTTAACTATTCCTGCTTACGAAAAGCAACTCCCTCATTTCCAGCTTTTCCACTTCACATTCCTTTCCGATGGGACTCCAGTCTAAAACTGTTGCCTGTTGTTCCCATCGCGGCGTGCCAGCAGCTCTCACTGCACCACAAACAGGTAGCAGGTACCTTCCTCACCGCAGTGCCCAAGCGCTGTCCAGGTAGCTCATCTCATCGAACTAGAGCACAGGTAACAATGCGCTGTGCTGCCCCCAGAGCGCTCAGGAGAAAGAGAACATTGAGAACCCAAACAAACAGGGATTTGTTGTGCTGGACAAAAAGCATTTCCATCAGCGCGTGTTACGGCTGCGAGCTTAACCCCTGACAGACCAGTGCTTTCTTTTTCTCTTTTACAAGGAGTTAAGAAAACCTACAATAGCCTGTTTCAGTCCTGCCTGTTTAAAGCAGCGATGCCCCCATCCCTGACCCAAAATCAAAGCGATGTCTTACCTATTAGGTCTCTCCACCACGGCTCACCAGCTACCTACTTGTCCAGAGTGTACATTAGCATCGATTTTCAGCTGATTCCCAGCTTCTCTCTAAGATGTTTCACTTGAAAGCTGCAGGAGAAGGCTGAGGGAGGCAGCTCTCAGGTGCTGTTGCCAGCTTTTAAAATAAAGAGGCGGCACAGAGATGCAGTCCTGCCAGCCAGGGTCCCCATCTCCCACCAGCGGCACGTTCTCCCTGACAGCAAGCCCCCAACTCTCCTGCTGTGGAGGGACAGCTGTCCGTCCGGGCTGAGAGCACCTCTTTGTTCAGGGCTCTCTCTGGGTTTTTCAGGCCGTTCTTCTCCTTGGGGAGGAGTCGGCTCTCCTCTGCTCTGCTCAGGGGAACTCCTCACGGAGATGTCCCCCCCCCGCTCTGTGCTATATTTAGGTTTACCCACAGGCAGGCAGGGAGGCACTGCTCGTTGTTAGGGCTGCCTTGGTCTGCAGTCTGCTGCGAGAGCAGCGTAGCTTCGGTCTCAGCTCCTTCCTCAGCAGTTACTCTCGCTGTCCCCCAGCTGTACACACGTTTGAGGACGGGGCTCCAAAGTTTCACCTGTCACACGCAGCCCGCATCCCGACAGCGAGCAGCCCACCACCACACTCAGGCAATGCCATGCACACACCTGTCCCACCCGCACGCCCTACAATGCCCACCTGGCAGACGGGTGCTTTTTATCCCTCCCATCAGAATCAGCAGCCATCAATTGCACAGGTGGCTTTAAATGAAAACGAGGGAAGCATCTCAGGGCATTACACTCCCGGAATGATAGTGCCGTGCGTTTTAAGATCCCGTCCCGTGCTAATACAGGGAAGGCGGCAGGAAAGCCAAGTGCTTTCCCCGCTGGGTGCACGCCTCTCTCCCCTCCCCAGCCCCACAAAACACAGCTCCGGCAGCCGATCGGGAGACCTCCGCCGTGGGGACAGGCAGCACCGTCCCGCAGGAGCCCTCGGAACCTACCTGGAGGTGGCCGCAGGCGCTCTGGGCACGGCCCGCCCCACCCGCGCTCCCCAGCCCGCCTGGCAGGGCGGAGCGGAGCGGGGGAGGCCTCGGCCCGGCCCCGCCGCCTCGGGGCGGGCAGCGCGGGGGGAGCGCAGCGCGGAGGCTGCCAGCGACAGCACGCCGAGCACAGGCTCCCGGCTTGTTTGTGCGCAGCTCCGTGGTTTTGCTGAGCCTGGAGTCTCAGCCCTCAGATCTCCCCGCACGGTTCTTCGGAAAGGACTTGCAGGGATGTGCCGGAGCTGCCCGCGGAGCCGCCGCCGTTGGTTTCTCTCGAACCTGCCTCAGCAGCTTCCCGCTGGTGTCCCCTGGCTCTCGCATCGAGTGGCAGAGCAAACACAGGGCCCACGGCTCCGATAACCCCGTTACCCTCCTCGGGCCTTCTGAACCTTCTCATGAGGGAACCAGAGCTGCACATACTACTCAACGCCCAGTTGAACCTCAGATCACAGGGAGCCATACAGCAGCTTCCCCTGCTCTCCATCCCCTCCTGGCAATTCCCAATCTATGCTCGATTTGCTTTTTTCAATGCTACCATACACTGAGCTGGAGCCATCGGTACTCTCACCTGCCAAACAAGTGGCAGAAATTGGGTCAGAGCTCACCGTTTACATGTGAAGCTACCCACAAGCACCAAATCTCTCAGTAATTGAAAAAAAACTGTCCCCAGTAGTTAAACGCTTGCAAGACCGGTGCCTCTGGCTATTTCTGCGCTCAGCAGCAGAAGGAACATATAAACCTGAGCTCCTTTGGCCGGGTCGGTTTTGGAGGCAGTCATGAAGTCCTACCTGCATTTCCATCTCTATAAATTCAGTCTCTAGAAAGAAATACTTTAAAAATCTGTTTTTAAAATTGTTGAGCTGGCAAGATAATAATAGTAAATTGCCCGCACGATCCCCTTCTGGAATCTGGGCTTGATAAATGCACACGTGAGATCTCCCAAAACACCATGCAAGTTCTTCAACTTGGGGATTCACATCCAAGACCGCCTTGTCCCCCTGCACAGTGTCACAGTGCAAGGCAATTAAATGACACTGGTGCGTAACTTCTGGAGAAGATGACACGAGGCCAAGTCAGAGGCCACAGCAGTTTCACATGTACCTTTCTCATCCTTTTTCCCACTTTGGTGTATGTCTGAGGGAGGTGCCTCTTATCTTCCTCAGGCTCCACTCTGCAATGTTTCTTTCTAACGCCATTTCCTGTCTGTAACAGGTTTCCCAGTGCAATACATCACTTAATATTCTTGCTAAATTCCTGTTTACCCCACAAATCTACAACTCTTGTTGGCATACCTACAAAAAATCCACTAGAAAAAAATTCAGACTTCATCCAGATAAAGGATTTTCCCTCTTTCCTTTTGCCCCCCTCAGAAACCAAGCAGTGGTTTCCTCCTCCCCTCATCTCATGTATTTTCAGCCACACTCTGACTTAAAGCAGAAACATCCTACCGAAGTAACGGTACGTTTGCACACATGAAGCCTGGTTTATTTTGGTCCAGGCTGACAAGAGCGAAGGCAGACCCCGTGCTTCCCAGCGGAGAGGACAACCCCAGAGCGGCAGCAGGGTGGTGCAGGGAGCCACGCGTTGCCTGTGAATCAGCAGCACTGCGCTGCTGCAAGACTGGCAAATGCTCACCGGGCCACAACGAAGTATCGCGTTAGGCAAGAGAAGCAATTTGTCTGCTGTGCCTGGCACTGCTCCGCCGCTCTGCAGTAGTGCAGGCGGTTATGAATCACTTGGCAAGAGTTTAGAGGAGGTCACAGACTGTAAGGAGGTAAGAGAAACACAATTATGAGTCAACATTTCTAGGACATGCCCAATCTGGATTGCTAAAATGCTTTGCTTATTTGTTCTTATAATTTTTTATAGGGTACTGGTCACAACAGCAACACGGATTAAGGGAATTAAGCTCAAATAAAAATAATAATAAAAAAAAAACTAGATGGGATCTGATTAAACCACTTATACTGCTGCACACTAAATGCAGTCGCTGTGCAAAGTTCTCCTACAACTCAGACCCATGTCCACGGCTGGATCTGCTGGCATGAAGGCCGACATTTAGGCTGGGCTTTAACACGGACCCTCCACTGTGGTGGAAATACAGGCTACGAACTCAAATTGCAAACCACTCTGTCCATGTATTTGAGCTCTTGGGAAAATCCGATCCCAAGTCCCATCTTATCTCCACCCTCATTACTACCGTAAAAACCTATTTTTCACCTGAATGTAAAATCTGAATGTGTTACTTCCAAACAAACATCATGGTAGGGTAGAAGAGATTTTTTCATCTAGTAGATAGTGATAATCCCTCACCAACAAATGCACACAAAATTACCATGCAGACTAGTAGTAAGCAGGCTCCTGACTATTCGAGAAAAGGCGGGGTGAAACACCAGTGTCGATGTCAGCTATCAAAGAATAGGGCGCGTAATTCCCAACCTTTCAATACTTGCATAGAACAAAAATGTATTTTTTCAAGATAATTCAGGTTACTTTTCTGATAACCAGTAGCTATGCTGGTAAGTTTCATATGAACAGATTCATACCTTTCAGTGTTTCTCCGAGACGTAAGAATTAAAAGTTACCCAGAATGGAAGGGGAAGGGAAGACTATTTCATGTAATCATATGACATAAGGAAATGAAACTTGAGAAAAATCACCACGCCTGGAAATACCTACAGATAACGAGATTTGCTACTTCTCTGCAGTTTTTGTTGTGGACTGACTTCCACAAGTTTCATATGGTTGAATATCTATCTACTGATAAAACAGCCCACTCCTTCTTCCTTATTTCAAATGTCAACTATTTTTGTCTTACCTCTGAAGAATTTGGGTGACAGTAGATTTTGTGGAAATAGCAAAAAATCTTATTTTGGTTCTAAAGAAAGTAGCCTGCAACTCTGTATAAGAAAGCGAGCCAATTCTGACCTGTCTGCCAAACTAGAGAAAGCTTCAGACCCTTGGTGAGGATGTAAACTGGTACCATTACCAGCCTTCTCCCATCTAAGAGCACACCTTTCAGCTTCTATCCTTCCAGCTCCCTTAATTGTTCGTATCCCTGTTTCCCTCAGTATTCTGTGGGGAATTTAGCACTGAGTTTACGTACAGAGCATACAGCGTTGCTTGTGCTACGTGCCCCAGCCAAACACTTGTTATTTCCTAGTGATAAACAAGAACCCACTTCCCTCAGTTTACCAAGTGATCTTTCACTAGTTAGGTCGTGCAAGTGCTGCCTGTATTACTATTAACCAGTGTTGAACTTTAAGCACTAAGAGAGAATACTCTGTCTTGTTTCAGCAAGCAACTGTCTGGACAGTTCTGTCAGCGCACTGTGAAACAATCAGCCGGACTAGCTGCTAGCCGCCTGCTGCAACTCCAAAGGAACCATCAGAAAAGAAGTAAGAGAAAACGGCTGATGGCCGTTCTTTTAACATTTCAATGCTTGTTGTTGAGTAGACCTCTCGGGCCCTACCTTGTGGTCTGTAGCATTTCCCTGCATGAAGCAGGAAGACATCAGGTTTCATTTAAGCCCTACGTTTATTCACATTGAACTTGAACTAGGATCATATTAAAAACAGATTACAAATCATTTAAGAGCTATTAATGCTTGCCAAAACTAACCTGCGGTTTCAAATAAGGGGAAGGTCAAAATAAATGAAAAGTAGCATTTAACTCGTTGTAGAGAAGTCTTGTTACATACAGAGCACATAACACATCTGACATTTCAAGAAGTACTCAGAATCCCATACACAACAGATTCTTAACACAGACCGACAAAAAGTTTCAGAGTTTGCATTCATTTACCCCAAATTCAAAAGCAAGGATTAATTTGGCAATATCAGCGCACACATTTAGATCTGTGCACAGAAGTCCTGCTGAAATCATTGAGACACCTGCACAGGTGAAAGCATTTCCAGAACCTGAGAGCAAACATCTTGTCTTATTTTGATTTTTAAAACCTGCTTCAGGTTCAACTTATAATGTTAAAAGAGATTAGGGGCCTAAGCCCAGAAGATCACTTAAGTCTTGCCTTCAAGTTAGAAATTGCAAATATGCTTTAGCAATTGACAAAGGAGAATACAAAAGCATAGTCTTAAATGTTTTGATGGAGTGGTGTGACAGTGCAATTGGGAACAAAGATGAAGAGATTTCTGGTGAGTACACCGTACTCCCTGTAACACGTACTTTGCAACGAGACTTACAACTTGGTCACAGTTTAAACAACCTAGGCTAAAGCTGTTGGTGGTAGGTGCCCTTCAGACTCAGTGCAAATCTCAGGTAAAATTATTTTTGCTCTTCTGAAAAGGTACTGGGCAGAAGTCCAGTATTTTAAGTCCCTGTGCTTTCTACACTTGTTTTTTATGTGTTACTGTCACCTTCTGAGAAGACACTCAGAGACTTGACATTTGGAAGAATATGCTCACCGTCATTAGCCTTGAACGTCTCCAGGTAAGAACCACCCAAATTCAAACAAACTACATTTCTGAAAGCTGCCTGCTCTACAAGCTCGTGTGAGCCTGCCAGCACTGCTCCTTCCAACTTTCTCACTAGTGACAACTCAGCCAGGGGCCTGAGCTGGACTCACGCTGAAAGAACCCCTTACACCTCTGTGCAGTGGGCACCGGAGCTGGAGACAGCCTCTTGTAGCCCCCTCGGCAGCCTTCCTGTTAGCACCAAGACCATGCAAAAGAAACAGAAGCAGACTGACAACAATATGGAAGGATTCAATACTCCATGGTAGATGGGACAAGGAAATTGAGCATTAGGATGACATAGCTAAGGTGGAATCATACAGGAAACTCGATGATCTTGAGGTCTCTTCCAACCTAGAAATTCTGTGTGATTCTGTGAAATTGTAGGTGGCTTTTCTCACAAGTCTAGCCTCAAAGGATATTAGTGCTGTTTGGAAAGGAGATAGGTACTGCCTAGACACCAAAGAAAGGCACAAATCTATCAAATTTTGTGTTATGTGGCAGGCCACGGAGTGCAGTACCCGACTTCTGAAGCTTTATCTAGGAGCCAAAGCTTCGGAGTTAACAAGGCAACTCTGCAAGGACCCCATTCAGTCATCTCACACTCCACACGTGGTGCTTCTGTCAATTAAAGTGGGTGACAACCCATGCGTAACAACAAAGATCAAGTCTTGGAAACCATTCACCTTCAGAATATTCACCTCAACTGCTGACCCGGGTGCAGAACAGAAGGAAAAGACAGATGTCCTTTAAAGAGCATTATTTTCTCTCCCAAATAACAAAGAGGATTTATCCAAGCTACTACTGCTCATGTGTTCTAGGGCTGACTGTTATAAGGTATCGCACAAATTCTGCTTTCTTTCCCATGAAACCTGTGAGGCAAGCGGTGAAGATGACCACAGCAATGGGTTGCCACAATATAAACTCTAAGAACAATCGTTACACTCTCTGTCATCATATCTAACTGAATTATCTTGACCTTTCCACAGGACCAGTCCACATGACAGTGAGGTACTTGTATTTCAAGCCAGATAAGGCTGATATTATGTCAGAGAAGCAACTTCAGCTCTCAAGGACAAGCAGCAGCTCCTTCCAGGCTTATAGGCTGCTTCTTACCCAGCAGTTGCACTGCATCCTTGGATGTTAATGCAGTGAGGAGCCACTAGCTGTAATGAAAAATGCCAGGAGTTGGCTTACTTTAAAAATGCATTTACACAAGGAACAAATGGCTCCATCTCCTTTTAAGTGAACATCACTTTGACAGTACTAATGGGGTACTATACAAATTTGAAGCTACTGAAAACCAAGTACAGCACGATGCAAGATGTTTCGCGAGTTCCTGATGTCTCTTAAATGCTGGGAAACACAGGAGGTGGGTAAAGTTGATTCCAACTCCGCATGGCTTACTCCTAATTTTTTACCTCTCAAGTTGTTGATTCACTGCAGTCACTTGCCTTATTAATGGCCTATGTTTAACTGACCCCAAATGAATAAACTGTCCAGAGTGAATTAAATTTCCTGTTTATTTGCATAAAAATTCCCCTGAATATCTTACAAATAAATTCTTTCACCTATCTGCAGATGTGACAAATATTCCACTTGTTAACGATGAAGAAACCCTTCCCACAGCACGTGACGTAGAAAGTGAGCACAGAAGGCCAAGAACAGAACCAAATCCAGATCCCCTCACTGGCTGCCAGAACCCAGTTTACTGGGAGGTGCTCCTAACTGCAAAGCAGCCTACCCAAAACACATAAAATACCTTGTGCAAATATTGTCTTTTTAAACTATGGATAAAAGCTCTGCTTTAGGACCCTGTTTGATGATACGCAGATGACGGATAACGCCAGGAGAAACTGGCATACTGAATGTGAACTGACTCCTGCCCTTTCTGGATCACTGCAAATACTTGAAACTGCCACATGCCTTGAGCTTTAAAGGTCCCCAACCCCTCCTTTACTAGCCTTATTCCAAAGGGGGATGTTGGCATATTTGTTTCTGTGTAGTTACTGACCTGGGGTTGCTGTTGCTGGAGGCTTTCCCCCTGCCTCCCAGCCAAGGGACCATCCCCACCTTCTCCTGCCTCTCCCCCCTTTCACGTTTCATCCTGACATCCTCTCAAACCTACCTGACAGCCTGCAGCAATCACCCTGTGAATGGCAAGCAATTTCCTCATTGACGGCCTCCCGTTTACTCTGACATCTGCCAGCGCTCCCTGACACGTGAATAAGCATCGAGACATTAACAGTCTGGCGCAGGTTTACGGGTTGGAATAATAATGTTCAGGGGGCTCTCTGCACTCATGCGGGCAGCCAAAAAATCCTTTGCTCACTGAATTTTGCCGTCCTAGGGGCTGGGAACGGTGGAGACCCATGTGTTTGGGTGAGTGGCACCTTGTGCAGAGGCCTGCCACACCATCAGTAGGTAATGCAGCCAGTGGCTCGACCCTTCGGCAGCAGGGCTGGCTGCGGGGCTGTGGGAGCCGACTCGCTGGTCTGGGAAAATAACAGGGAAGAGCAAACGGAAACAAAGGAAGCCTGCAGAAATTAAAACAAAACAAACAAAAGCCCCACACAAAAACAAACAAGACATCTCCTCCCCCAGAGCCAAAGCCAACCCTTCTTCTGCATTTTCTAACATTCATAAACCCTGCCTGAAGCGGTGAACTGCAATGGAAGAGCTCTGAACTGCCTTTCGCATGCGGAGTCTCATACTGCAAATATGACGAGGGCCAAACAGTCTCAATTTTAATGGATTATCAAAAAGAGAAAATGGTCCAGCAGTGGTTGCTTGAAGCTTATACTAGCTCATGGTTTATTTCTCTTGTGTGCGCTTGTATTACGCAGCCAGTCTGGGACTCTCGTGCAGTGGAGAATATCCCAGCTCAAGAGACATCCTCCTCCATCGCTTCCAACCATCCTAACCACGTCAGCCACCTCCTGGAGGAAATTCATCCTTCTAGCCTGCGGCGGTGATGGCTCTCAGACAAACCTCAAAGCACCAGTTAGTGAGACCCTTCTGTACCAGATGACTTGCAGGAAGCCTGGTATGCCTCCCAGATGTTTAATAAAACATGACAGTGCCCTCTGCAAGTCTTTGGATAGAGTTCAGTCATCTCTACCCACAACCAGTGCACAAAGGATTCAAAGGCTTCCCAAACCGCAACTTTTGTTTTCAAGTATGAATAAAATATGCACATGCATTTCTCTGTGCTTGCTGTTTTGTGAAGGGTATGTTTTCCACCACTACGTAATGAAAAATAGGCTTACAGTTCAGCAGGACAGGCGAAATGAAGCGATGTCCTGAAGACTAAGACAATAATGCCATTAGTACTTTCAAGGTGTTGCTCCATCGGCAGATTGGTGAGAAAGAAAGGAAGATTTATTATAGATGAAAGCAGTTTGACAGCCTATGTGAAAGGAAATTGGTGGGTGACCTCTGTCAAGTTCCGGGGAGCAACACATTCACATCTTCAAAACTGTCACGACAGTAGTCAGCAGCTGCCTGGGAAATAGCTTTCCTATTCTGCAAATATTTTCAAGATGCTGAAAATTGCCTCTCAAACCATGACACAAATTTGAAATCACACCCAAAAAAAGAATGCTCATGAAAAAACAATTCCAACCATTTCAGATTGAAAAGTTAAAAATTTTTTAATAGCTTAAATTTCGAATACAAAATTTTATTTTTTAAAACCTTATGTGAATTAGCCAACATGGCAAAACAAAGGTTGGCTTGAATTAAAAAAAAAATAAAAAATTTAAGAAATTAAAAAAAAATTAAATTAAAAAACTATAATTTTTGCGAAGAATATTTAATTAGTATAAATTCCTTCCCCCCCCCGGCCCAAAAAGGTT
>CM021768.1:66270709-66388590 GCA_011076525.1 Nettapus auritus
CCCCCCCCCGGCCCAAAAAGGTTATCAGATGTTTTTCAAAATCTGTACTTTTTTTCCTACAAGTTGTCGGTTCTGTTAAATTGCCTGGTCAAGAGACAAGGAAGTGTCACTGACAAGCTTACCACCACCTCCACTTAATCGAAAGGCTGCCTGCTGTGTCCCCAGCTGTCCCCCTCCAACTTCCAGCCATGAGGAGGATTACAAAACCCTGCAGAATAAAACTGTCCTAGAGCTACCTCCCCTTCCCCCAACACACGCAACAGACTGGCTACTACACCCAAAGGACAATAAATAGCTGGCTCTCAGCATTCAGCCCTTCTTCTTCTTTTTTTTTTTTTTTTTTTTTTTTTTTTAATTATGATTATTTCCATTTATTTTTAGCACTGTGTGTGTGTCCCAGAAGGCTTGGAACCTGAGCTCGCAGACTGCAGGACGCACTGGCCACCAGACAGGACACAAGGGGAAACACAAAAGCAAACAAAAACTTCTTCAGCTACAGGTATGAGCCCTGGTTGTGCCGGCTCTGTATTGAGATAAGCATCTCTCCCTGCACAAATCTGCTGAGATTTTGCCTTCCTGAAAACCTGTGGGATAGAAAGGCTAGAAACAGACACTTCTGTGGTCTTTTCTGCCGTTATTCTCTGCATCTGCAAGTACTTGTCATTGAGTCAACACTTTTAATGGGTAAAAAATGAACACAACCAAGTCTCAAATAAAACAATGTAGTAGCTTGTACTGACACCATTTGACTCTTCAGTGTTTCATTTTATTAAGTGATATTCATTTGAAAACTGTTTCAATATTACTTCATCCAGAGCAATGGCTCCAAACCAGCTATTCTTGCAATGGAAGAAGTGGTACATGCTTGAAGGCTTGGCTAAATATGGTTTAGCAGGCATATTTTTACACTCATGATAGGCTGCAACTTGTCTGCTCTGTCAGTTGACTAGCATTCAATGGCAGCTTGCTTCCTCCCCCCCGCCTCTTATAGTATAATAAAAACTACAGGCACCCTGCCAGAAACCAAGATTCAGATTCTGCAGACTCTTAATGCACATGCTTGACTTCAATAGGAGCTGACCCAGGAGAGGCTCCTTAAACATTTACACACTTCAGACCGAGCACACGAATGTAGGTATGTAGGTCAGGGCTGAAAGGAAGGAGATTTATACTGACGAGTAACGTCCCCCTCATGTTCACAAAGAGGTTTAAAATTTACTGCTTCACTGTTGTCATCAACCTAGCACAGCCGTACTGCTGTGATGGAGCAGATATCAGATAGAAAATACTTAAAAATATGCACATATATATTTCATATTTCAAAGTAAATACAATACTTGAACAAAATAATTTCCATTCGCTTCCAGCTAGAGAGATTCAGTGACACCTCAATTTTTACCCATTTGCCAAATAACCAAACTGGGATATATCAGCACAAATGTATTTACACATTTGTGAGCACACATTATTGTACTCAGAGCCAGACCTGCACTTTCCTTTTGCCAGTATAGGGGAGAACTTGGCTAAATTCAGATTAAGAAATAGATAAAGATTGCTGAGAATAATCAATGTAAAAGAGCACATTCTACTGCAAAATTAATAACCACCCTTTGAGGACAGGATTATTTAACAGTAAGCTCAGACAACTCCCAATGCCAAATGAGCAGGTGGCATTCTGTATAGTCATGCAGAAGTTTCTGCCTCTCTTGGCAAACAAAAGAGCATGATCAAAGCCAAAAGGGTTTTTGCTTTTGCTGACAGCCAACACTGGCTTCCACGATCTCCTTCAATTTTGTTCCTCAGGCTGTGTATAGACAGGCAGGGACATACAGGCCTTGTCTGGTGTCACTTGCTCACACAGATCAGATGTTAGCCTTAAACGCACTGTAAGGCAGCCCAAAGCCCTAGGAAAGTTTCCACCTCATAAGAAATTCCCTCAAATATTATGCTTTGGGAGAAGGAGGGAAGACGTTTGAATAAACAAGGATGGACTTGGATAAAATAAACTCCATCCACAAAAGCAACAACAGAACTTAAGGCTGTAGCAGCTAATTAAGGGGGACTGCAGTTGGTAAATCAGAGGTCATTACGTGCAGTTTTCACTAATCCACTTCATTACAGTTTAAGCTCTGTACAGCTGTGCTGTAATCAAACAGGGGGAATGCTAGCAAGGAACAGTATGAAATCCATGTGCATTTTGGTCTGTTAAAAGTCTCTCGCATGTAAAAACCCCAAGCCTGCACTGTGTGGCTTCAAAAGCAAAGGCAGGTAGGTGACGACACTGTGTTCTTCTAGAGTCAATGACAGAACGATGGACTCCAGTTTTAGAACCATCATGGGCCTTCTCCATCCCCCTCTCAACAGATATAAATCCGAGCTGCAGAAATACAAAACTGACAGGTATGAGGCTGCCAGGGCAAAGGGAAAGAAGCTTTGTGAAACCTTGGAGATAACACCGGAATGGGCACTGATGGCTATAATGAACTACAGGCAAGCAGCAACGGTCTTTTCCTCATTCTGTCACTGCAAAACCAGCACCTTTCTACATAGCTGCCGGACAAGCCCCGTCTCCAAAAAGGAAGGGTGTCATCATGCACACCTAGAGCATGGTGTGCTTTCAAAAAATAGAACCAGAAATAAAAAGAACTTTCCCCAAGCCAGCTCCCAACAGTTAGCAGAATGTTTATTTATGAGCATCGTTTACAACGGCGACCACCACTTCAGAGCATCAGGCTGAGCTGCCGAGTACCAACAGGACCCAGCCTCCTGAAATAAATACGGTAGCAAGGAGAGGTGGTGGCTGAATCAGCAGTGGGTGATAACCCCACTAGTTTTAGGTACTGAACGTGACCGGAGAAGGACCTTCTCCCTGGATTCTGGTGTTCTAGAACACCACCAGGTTTGAGGTGAAAACTGGAATTTATATTTCAAGAGATATCACGGAGAAGAATTTGCCGGACTCATCTGAAAGTCTTACCATAACACGTCTGTAACAAGATGAACCCACTGGGTTCAAGCAACAGGGATTTATTTCCAATAGTCTTTCCCAGCAGACCTCTAACTGTATTTCACAAAACAGATTCTGCTTTCCTTTACCAACATGCACCCTCTGTGCTACAGAACTTGGAAGTTATTCCTTCGCAAGCCTTGAAGGTGTGCAGGTGAAATACTGCTCAATGGAGCCACGGGGGCCCATTTGGGAAATAAATATAAGATTGTTGCAGGCCCAACTTCTGAAATACCAGTCCTTGAAGGGTGTGCTCTGGTGATGCTCGTTTGAGAGAAGCCACGTGTGTGAACAATTCCGATAGCCTGGAGGCCAGAACCAGTAACAAAATGTAAATAAATTCAACTGATGCTAAAAGTGGTAAATATAAACGGAGTCCTCAGGGGGTGAAAGAATATCTCCCTCTTCCTCTCCCTTCAATAATTCTTCTATTTAATAGCATCATCCTGAGCGGAAGCGAAACTGCAAATGCGACAACATTGACAAGTATAAGAGCCTTTTGTTGGAGGGACCAATAACTTTAAATTGCAGCCTGTGCTGCAACAAATCACCCATCTGCAGAGCCGGTGATAGAAAAATTACTTCAGAAAGCCAATATGTGGACTAAAGGCATTATTTAATGTGTCTGCCAGAAAGCCCTTCATAAAAATTCATGACTCCAGCAGCTGGTCTTAGTTACCATGAGACTTCTTGTGTGTTCTTCTATGGAAAGCAGAGAAACCTTACTCCATGTTTCATCAAAAGAGCTGTGCTTGATTTAACTGCGGTGCACAAGGCAACACTCCCATCACCAACCACTACAGAGGTGGCTTTTCTGTCACCTACGGCTCAGGAGCATCATTCCAGTCTGCTCTGCTCACCTTAGGATCAGGCAATAAGGGGCTTTAAACACGATCAGACCCAGCAGAAGCAGCCCAGAAAGCCTTAGGGGTTGTGCTTCATTCACCAGAAGCAACAAAATCCCCAAAGGAGCACTGCTACTAGCATCTGCCTGAATTTGTTCAACAATTTTACTCCACAGTAAGCATAATCTTTACTGGAGAATATAAAAGTCACTTCATATCGTGATACACAGCTGCTTCCTTTCTTGTCGAAGCCTTACAAACGTATCTTTCTATATGGCTCCTCTGAAGTGTCAAAAAGATCCACTTCAAATGGGAAACGACAATACCAGTGTGAAGCAGAGGGCTGTTGCTTCCTACAGTGCACTTCTCAAAAAAAAAAAAATTGGAAATAGATGATAAAGTTTAATTTAACTGGTCCTAGAACCAGCATGTTAACCAGTCCACCTCTCCAAACACTCTTTGGAGATTGTTTCTTTGGAGATTCTGACTTCAGTCAGAAACTAACCCAGAGGGGAAAGAAGCCTTTGGCACCCATGTCCCTCTCAGGGGGGATGGTGCTAGTAGCGGCAGTCGCTGAGGGTGCCTGCTTGCTTCCCAAGAAGCATACCCCACTCAAGAGATCCTTGCTCAGCTAAGACACCCTCGTAGCTGGAGCTCTCAGAACCAGATGTCCTTACCAGAAAAACACCAGTGATTCATTTAGGCATTTTTAAACGCTGGTGTTCCAGCTCTGAGGCCATCTTGCTAACCACCAGGTCATCCTCCCTTCCAGCAACAAACAAACAGGGTCAAAGACCAAAAAGCGCTGAACACGATAGCCTAGCTGAAGCCGAGGCCTGAGTTTCTATAAGAACACCTGATGATGACTAACTTATTACCTACAGAAGGCAGACAAGATTCCTGGTAGTTTTCTTTCTCCTTCATGCTTTGTGTCTATTTCCAGGTCTGGCTTGCATCCAGCATGCAAGCTTACCATACTGCCCTGGATAACGTGATTCTCTCGATATCCTTCCCTGACCCTTCTTCCTTCATCACCGCACGCTATTAAAGAACGCCTGTGGAATAGCTGATGGTAAATTCTTGAAAATCCCTTTCCTGGCATTTCATTATTTTCTTGGAAAGCAAAAAAGATGCAGAAAAAAAAAAAAAAAAAAATGAGGCAACACAACAGAAGGGCTCTTCATTTTAAATTCAGTAGTTGGCAGGTCAGAACGTTTGCTTGGATCAGCAGGGGGTTCCTAGCTGAGAGCCAGCTTCTGCTTGGAAGCCGTTGCTGGAGCAGAGCAGGTCAGGAAGACCAGAAGGGTTTTGCTTGGCCCTCCCAAAGCGCTTTTTCTCTCTTAGTTCTCATGTGCCTTTTTAATTGTAGAGATCTCTAACCCATGGACAATAATTTACTCCTGTTTATGCCAGCATTAGAATTCACCCTGACAGACACTTTCAGAATAGGCTTGCTATAATTATGAGACAGCTTGCTCCTCCCCCCCTTGTTTGTGGCATTGCAATAACGATGGCTATTGCTTTTATTACTGAGATACTTAGTGTTAAGTGTGGAAATTTCCCATCTCTTACAGTGCTTTCAACTGAAGTAATGCACTAATTTAAAGAATTTACTACGCTGGGGTTTGGAAAATGATTCAGGAAAAGAAGGCATCCTTGTAATTGACATTTTACCATTTGTGAAGTCTCGAATAGCTATACTGATGGGAAATCCAGCATAATACTAATCATTATTTTACTGTTGTCATCATGTTTCTTCCTTTTAGGACATGAATGGTGGCTCAGCTACTAATTCAGAAGCAAGAGAAATCTTGTTATTCTCCAGCAAACATGCGGAACTATATCTGGCAGACTTCCTCTGGAGGTTTTTTCGTAGAAATATGACAGCTTCTCCAAAAGTATTCTCAAAAAATTATTTGTTTGCTGGTATTTTTCAAAGCTTGCTTTAACTGAGTGTACTTAGAAACATTTTCATTCATATTAATTGTTTTTGGTGATAATAGGACTATTAAATTTCAAGTTGCACAGATACTTGAGTGCATAAGTCGTGCAACAAATTAGGCTAGGGTTTTTTTCAATACTAATAGAAGCAACGTCAAAATCTGCAATCTTTTCCTATGTGGTACTTTTAAGTGTTTTAAAATGGAGCTAACTTTTTTTTTGCAGCATAGGCAACTATGAAAAAATAGGTGCAGGGGCTTTAACGCTGATGTGCAAGAATGGAACTCTTGAATGCCAGGCTAAGGGTTTACTGCTGAGGAGGAAAGATGAATTCTCTGTTTCTGATGGGATCACCCTCTCCAGCTACTTCCTGAGACAACGTATAGCCCAGCAGGAGTAAAGACAGATTAAAAGCAAGGAAAAGCAACAACAGCAAGCAGTTGAATCCTGACTAAATGCAAGAGAGGTACAGTCTGTGCCAGCCCGTTATCTTTCCCAAACTACAATGGCCTGCTCTCCGCAGAACACGCTGGAAAAGGCTTCTGCCTAAAGGATCCTACGAAGGCTTCAAAGCAGCTCATGAGAGCTCCCAGGGAGATGGAGCTAAACTCCCATTTCTGAGATGAGGCTGTGTGTCAAAGACATGCTGGGTCTCCCAGCGCCACAGCTCAGTCTGCCCATATTTGTGCTAGTTATGTCTTCCTCTTGCACTTTGTTGTGACATGTGGATCCCATCAACATCCTGATCCCCTTTGGATATCACATACTTGCTTTGCTCGAGTTTTACCACCCCACCGCACACTTCCTTTGAAAGCTCGCCTCCCTCCTCATCGCTGACTTCCTTGGGTTTAGTAATTCCCTCCTCTCTGTCTGTGTGCTGGGCACAAAGGGAAAGTTTGATTACTGCAACCCAGACCCAGACAGAACAGCTCACACCCCGCCATGCTGCACATTTTGCTCCCAGGATGTGAGCTGTGGTGGGGCTTAATGTCTCTAAGAGCAGTCCTTAATGCTTTACAGGGCTGCAGACATCCCGCCCAGCCCCAGGCATCAGTACCGTTCTTGAGCTAATGCCAGTTCCTTCCGCAGAGCCCAAGGGCTGATCTGGACACACACAGGAAACGGAACAACACGCAGGAGACCAGCCTGCTTCAGCAGAAATAATGCCCAGAGCTGCGGGCTCTGAGGGCTGCTGTTTTGCTCCATCTCATCACCTCCCAGCAGCCCCAAGGTGAATTATGCTTTCCCCTGAAGGAAGGGCAGCTCAATTTTTATCCAGCCTTCAATCACCAATTGTCTCCAAATTATCTTGCAAAGTCCCATGCCAGCTGCCTTCACCACAAGTAACTGCCAGTGCTATTCATGGTAGAAAGAGGAACTGAGGAAATAACACCATTTACGAAATACATTTGCTCCATAGAAAGGCAGAAAAAAATGCTAGATAGCACAGAAACAGCTTTCCAAATTCTCCCTGACAAAGATCATCCCTGCCCAACAACCTCATTTCCCTCTGAGACTTTAAAGCTCCATCTACTAAAATACGGTTCGGATACAGATTATCATGCACAGGCTTATAAATTACACTAAAAAGTCTTACTCCTGCCTTTGCAGTGCCCCCGCATGCTTTCCCTCAGTCAGCTCACGCTGGTAAGGGGCAGGGAATCACAGAGCACAGGCTGCTGACATGGCAGGCCCATGGGCTCACTGGGCAACCTGCACGGCATCTCACCGTGTGCTTTAGCAAGCTCTCCTGCCAGGACCAGCTGCTTCTTTCTGTCGCGCCTGCCAGTAACATGGCCTGCAAAGAAGTCAGCAGGGTTTGCAGACGCTGGCTTCACTCTTGCAGCTGAGTCTAGCTGGACATTACAGGGTAACGCGTCTCTGCCAATGCACAAGTTCCCTTTGTTTTGTGTGGCCGTTACCATCACAAGACCTCTGAGCATGCATAAGATTTCCTAAAATTTAAAGGGTAAATTTATGAGTTAACTGCTGTGTATACATTCAAAACTCTCCAATGGTGTTCAGGACTAATGTACACATCTAGGCTTGGAAGCTGTTTACTCCTCCTGTGACAAACTCCAGAGTTCGACTGCAAACGTTCATTTAGCAAAAGCAGACAACTGCCTGAGGAGGCTTCAGAAATCTTGGCACTCATCTGTGAGCTGGAGGCAACTGCATTTTGGATCCTCAGCTTCCAAGGGACGGATTCAAACAGCAAAATGGTAGCCTGAAGAACGCTTCTCATAGCTACAGACTCTCTGTATAGATTCAGAATATTCTCTGAATATGCTCTTTACAGATTCCTCTTAGATCCACCTGGCTTACAGGCAGGTAAATCCAGTGGTCAAACCAAAAATACCCAGCCTGGAAAGTGCATTCTTTAGTTCTCATTCCTGCTACACTTGGTAGTTCCCAGGATTTCTTTCCCAGCAGATCTGCAGGGCAGGCAGTCTTTTTCATCTATGTATTACTCCAAAGGCAGGTATTTCTTATTCCAGATTTCCACATTTATCTTGCCTCCAAGCACAGACCACTGAACAGACTGTAAATAATGCAAAGTCCATCAGAAAATCAAGTTAGCTCAGAATTGAGTGGTCTAAAATCCAAACTAAGTTACAGAACTCCAAAAATCACATTCTGCATCCTTACTGCAGGGATATTAATTTATTTATTCTCCCCCCATCACTTGCATTTTGAATTCATTGCATCACAGAGCTTTTTCTATCTATGCAGTCCCTTGCCGTTGATATTTTCCTTCCGGAGCAGAGCTGGATCACTCCAGGTTTGGTGGAGCTCACCCCAGGAGTTTCAGGCGCAGAAGTCCTGGAGGGGTCTCCTCACCAGGAAACCACTCTTCATTTTATGTCATCTGCAGTGTACTCCATTGAGCAACCACATGGTAGACACTACTCAAATACCTTTATCTCTGTAGCTCCTATTACCAATTACAAATTGGGACTCAAATGTCATACTTAAAGACATATAAACTATAAGCAACAAGAACTTCCTAAGAAAAGAGCTGCTGGCAACCAGAGTCACAGTGGGCCTGCGTTCACATGTTAGGATAAGTCATGCAGTCTCATCTGCCTACATTTAGCTGGAGCGTCTGGAGCAGCTGTTAAAAATGTTGGTAAGCAACAGGGGACCAGTGAAGCTTCTAACATGGGATCTTCATGCCTGGCCCATCCTCATGCGAACATTCAATGAAAGCGTAACTGCAGTAAAGCTAACCGTCTGCCCTTGGAAGTCCTACACACAATGCATGCTGTTCTAACCATATAGATTCAAATACAGCATAAGGCGTTAGGAGGTGCTCACCGCCCTGGCTCATCAGCACACTTGAATACATCACTCCAAAGCTGTGATGAAAGTTGCCAGTGAAATGAGGTTTTCAGGTTTCACAAAGGGCACGTCTCAGAGGCAAGAAAAAAAAGCACGTCAGTTAATGGTATGCTCCAGAAGTTTGCATGGAGGGGCTATTTGCAAACAAATGTAAGCACGCTGCTCAGAACCATCTATTTGTCCTTAAAATCATTTTTTTTCAGAGCATTAGCTCATAAGTGTACACACGTGAACTTCCCAGGAGTTAACTCTGGAGACAGGGCCCTCATTCTGCACAACATGGAGCTGCACAGCATCTGTATTCCCACTACACAGGGATCCTGACGGACGGCAGCAACCAGCCTGCAAACCTTTTCTATCAGTAGGCCTGCCTGTGCCCTCCAGATTTTTTATTCTTCCTCTTCACGGCAGAGCCAAGCCAGAGACCACACTCAGACTGCATGCACTACAATAAGAACAAATCCTACACCTGCAAATAATTCAGTTCCACAAGATCATTCACATACACTGCCTTAGAAGTGTCAGACTTTCAAGTAATTTCATGCTATCCATCATTTCTTCCAACCTTTGCCCCATGTAGCTGAACCATGAGTCACAATAACACCAAGGCACACAGGACGGGGAGACATAAAGGTTACTCTTACTACTTTCGCTGTAAACAGATAAGGATACAAAGAAAATGAACTCATGCGAAACTCTGCTTTCAGTTCTGCCACTGAAAACTAACAAAGATATAACCAATTCAGAAAAGTACGGATCGAAAACTCATTTTTTCCTTTGTTGTCCTTTTTGCTGAAACATGGAGTTGATCTACCATTAAAGTGGTCTAGGGATAGCTGAGAGACTCAAGACGACAGTTTGAGGAAGTCCATAAAGACGACTGTCACATGAAAAAAGCAAAAAGCAGATGTTCTCCTTGACTTCCGATTTTGATTTATGTTGTCTGTATTTTAAGTCACTTTCCTTTGCAACCACATGCCTAATGCTGATAGCGGGGAAATCTCAGACTCACGCACATTTTTAGAACCAAACCACTGGAAATGGTTTGTCAGTTGTTCACAATTCTGACGCTTGCACACAAACAGAAGTCACCCAGCTGGTTTAATATGAAAGCTTTCTCATTTCAGAGCACTACCTTTCTTAGAATTCTTCACAACTGCTGGAATATCCACTACTAATTTTCTTTAATAACTTTTTTTTTTTTTTTTTTTTTTTTAAATCATCTTCTCCAAACACAGAAGTTGGCAGGCACTTCTGCACCGGCTGAAATGAGGGAGGTTATCCCAAAGGCGTCTGTGTTTCCATGTGCATTTGCCCCTGAGCCTCACGAGGACTGTTGCTAGCTTTTATGGAACGAGGCAGTGATATGAACTTTTCCTTTTGCATTTCAAAGAAAAGCCAAATGCTTACCAGAAACTTCAAATAGGTTTTGGATTTGATACGATCTAAAAATGTATAGCAACAAATAAAGAAACGCTATGAAGCAATCTCCAGATTGCTCAGCGCAATGTCCTTGCACCATACAAACCCAAGTATGTGCGGGGGAGCCGTACCACCATGTAACAGCCTGAAGTTTTCCACTTGTTATTCCACAACAACGCTTGTGAACAAAAGATAAAAAGATTTACATCAGCCTCCATGTTTGGCACATTTTGGAGACCACGACTCAGAACCAACAGTCAAGCCTAGCTGTATGCAACGCTTGCAGAAAAACAGGTCTTGCTACACAGAGCCTGGATCTGAAAGACCCCCCTTATTTACACTTGCTTCAGAGAGCTCAGGATGAAGCTGCTGAAGGGAAGCCATTTGCATAGGTATGCTCTGAATATATCTATGGAGCCTGAAAAACAGACGTTTCATACAAAGAAATAATACATGCTTTGCTGTGAGGCATCTGGCAAATAAAACAGTTCCTCAGGGACAAAGAGGCCTTTTCTTGTTTGTTTTAAAAGGGAAGCAAAGCTACACAGAAGGCTGCAGAGTGACAGTAATGTCCGTGTATTGAAGATTTCCAGTATAGGCTTGCCAGAGGGAACAAAGATTTTGTGCACTGGGTGGCTTCTCATTTTTCTGAACACAGCCCTGAAGTATCGCCGCCTCTGTCAGGTGGGACACAAGCCACTGCCAACCTGAAAGCTGCTTGAGATCACAACTTGGCTGCAGAGCACCTGTGGGGGAAGCGGAGACTGTCTCCTGGTGCAAGCTCCTGCCCCGTTTGGGAATTTGGCTGAGGAGTGGGGCAGAGGTGAGCTGCAGCCTAAGCCAAGCGGCACGCAGCATCCTACACTGCAAAGCGACGGCGGCACAGCACCCAGCATCTCCGTACCCGGCAGGTGGTGCGCACCTAACCCTGGCAAGGAAGCTGACATTTGTTTGACTTAGAAAATTTCTTCCATTGACACTGTTAGATTATTGATCAGGCCTTTACAAAGCTGGTAAGAACTGTCCCGGACAAAATGCAGGCTACTGAGAGGATGACTGAAGGATGGTGTTGGCAGTAACCAGGAGAAAAAAGTCTCATCACAAAGGCAACGACTGAGCTTGTTTTCCTTCTCAAATTCCCAAAACACAGCTTAAACAGAAGAAATTGCAGCTTCTCCCAAGCAATACTTTGTTTTGAAAGATGGTATTTTGGGGAAACTGGGAGAGCAAAGGAAAATCTTAATCAGAATACACGTACCTATTGGGAAAAAAATCCTTTTCATTTTATCCTTCTAGCTAAATGATACAAAAGGCAGCACGGAGGCTGTGGGCAGACAGATCAATGAAATGCATTTCTTGCAATGACATTTTTTGAGAAAGACTTCTGGGATGTAGAGATTATACAGCAGTACAGGCTTGCTAACAAATTGTAAATGCTTATTTCATATCTGCTTTCCTCTGCAAAGAAAACCTGACAAAAATACTTTGCTTTCAAGGACGTATTTATATCATCATGAAGAACTTGGCCAGGGCAGGTAAGACCTGCTTCGACAGAGCCTGGGCATGCAGAGTCCTCTTACTGATGGTGATAGCAGAGAGGCAGGAGGAAGACTTTCAGGCATTTCAGGAAGAAATGAAACTCTTAAGGCTGAAACTTTGAAAGCCATGCCTTTTACTTGTGAACTGCACTTAAAGTTTCTAACTAAACTGCATCTTGTTTTTGCATCACGGATAGTTTCACAGCTCTGCTGCCTGCACTGTCAAGTAGAAGGGCAGCTGCTAAAACACACAGCATGCTGAGAGCAGAGCTTTACAATATTTGCTTCCTTCTTTGTGGTCCCAGCAAGACGAAACATCTCACTGGAAATTATTTCAGTGGCCGAAGGACAAAAAGTCTTCTCCCCCCACCACCTGGATAGGGGGTGTTTAGGGTTCGGTGACCTCTGATGCAGAACATGGTGTATTCTGACACAATACCCCCACCACACACTCTCTAATTACTAGTACAGCAACAAATACAAGCTTTTTTAAAAGTCAGCGTGCATTTGAAGATACAGAATAAAGAGGAGCTTGCTTTACCTTTAGATCAACTTCTCACCTTTCTCACCAGTCTTCTGAATTAAAGTAAAAGATGCTGCCGAGCTGTGGGAGAGAGCTGAAATGCAAGCCTGTTCAGTTCCCTTCCCCTATAACATTCAGTTAGCTATAAGGTAGAGGAAGTTATGTGTCTGTGTTATATACTGAAAATATTATGAACATTTGAAGGGAAATTGTTGTTACAACACTAACAACAGCTCTACCTGCAGAAATATGAAGCACTCAAAGAAAATCTGAAAGCAGTGAGGTTTTTTCAAGGCTGGCAATGTTTAGCACCATTCACGTTCACAGCACAGTAGAAATTTCATTCTTGCAGGAGCGCTGTCAAGAAGAAGTGCCATTTTGGGTCTAAAATAGTTGAAAAATGAAGACTCCCGTGTGGCACATGCACTGCCTTAGCTCAGCAGCAAGAAGTTTCCGAGATGGCTGTCAGGCTAGCATCCCTTACACTGCATGCAATTCTGTCTCACTGACAAAAGACAAAAACTCAAGCGTTTCTTACGTATCGCTACAACTGTCAGCTTACTTGCTGATTCACTTGGTGTTTTCCACTACAGCAGCTTTTAAAGTATGCAAACAGCACTACTTTTTATTTTACAAGACAGTAAAGTTATGATTTTGCTGATGTTAGGCCAAGCAGTATTAAAAGGCTATTAAACTAATGCTGCAGCACTTAGATCCTGCAGAGCACTGCTCATGCCACTGAAGGGAAGTTGCCATGGGAATGGAGTAATTGCATGTCTCCCCAGGGGAAGAAAACCCTTCCTCATCTGAGCTTATCAGGAAACATTAAAAAATCCATCCCTCTGATTAGGTCACACCTTCACAGTAGGATGCTCATAATCTTGAACCTCTGCATATCCCTCCCATGGTAGGGGAGCAATCTAGAGGCATTTCCCCAGCTCAGTGGTTGAAAAGCAGCCGCAAGACCACGTGCTACCCACAGAACAC
This sequence comes from Nettapus auritus, assembly GCA_011076525.1. NCBI lineage: Eukaryota > Metazoa > Chordata > Aves > Anseriformes > Anatidae > Nettapus > Nettapus auritus. The sequence continues at coordinate 66,284,315 of CM021768.1, forward strand.
CCTTTGGCAGCCCCTTGTAACTTCAAGATGTTACCGTGCAAGGCAGAAGCAATGACACTGAAGTCAGGGAAGCGGATCCCAGCTCCGTAGCGGGGTTCTCATGGTGGATAATGATCTCAAACCAGCTCTGCCATGGTAACAATTCACTGAATGTAGAACTGCCACCTTATCCAGCCATGCCCTTAGGCTGTGAATTCTGAGAATAGTGAAAACATTGAAAATATTCACTTGTTACAGGGTCGCTGACTTGAAAAAGAACAACCTCCAGGCTGCTTTACCTTTTGCTCTCAGAGCAGAGCTTGAGGATTTGAGGTGTTATCCCTTTTCACCTACTCCACAAGGCAGAAGCGCACAAACTTAATGACACCAAAGATATCTGCTATTCTGAGAAAACTCCAATTAAAAAAAAAAATCCTAAAAGATCTTGAACTGACAGGATTCTCAGCCAAACACGGTAGCACAAATTTCATAAGACAACAGGGCTAGGATGGTCTTCAGATGCACACCGTCTGTCCACAGAGACGTTCCTTCAACATTTGAGAACTCAACTTTAGATCATATATAAAATGATTTTTTTTTTTTTTTGAGAACTCAGTGAAGTTAAAATCAAATAGCTAATTCACAAGATCAAAGTACAACAGCAACTTTGAGCAGCTGATCTCCTAGCTAAGTGAAGTTGAATTTTGTTCTCCAGCTGTTGAGCCAAACCTTCAGCTAGTACAAATTTGCCTAACTTTGTGGAAATCAATGGAAAGGCCCCGGTTACTATAACATGCATCAAAATTACCAAATTGCCTGGTGTACAGCAAGATTATTCATAAATCAAAACATGACTGCGTGCACCCTTGCCCTGCAAACAACTTCCCAAGCCATCCCCTGCCACTTTCCCCTGGCCACACACGCATGCTTGGCCCCCAGCTTCCCGTCAGAGAAATAGTAATCCTGCATTTGTCCAGATGTTTTGAGAAGCCTCCCAGCTGATTTCCTAATTATTTCTACTAAGCAAGTATGAATGCCTTCTGAAAAATCACCAAGGACTTTGGAGAAACAGGAATCGAAGGCAAAAGCAAGTTCTGTGAAAAACAAAGCACCGCAGGCTGAAACGCATGGCAAGCTGTGCAACAACAATACCAGCTTGTAGAGAGCTAAAACCAGATAAAATGTCCCTAAAATGTTCCTCACTACAACAAAGCCAGGAATCAAACAACAATTCTACCTATAATCAGTTAAAAAGAATAGGGAAGAGTCCCAGCATGCAGAAGCCAGAGCCTGAGAGAAAAACCACCTTTCTTTTCGTTATTAATCTAGTCACCTCTGTGCTTTTGAAGCTTTGCAGCTAATAGCCTGGAGATTTTTAATGCCCTTGCTGCTTCAGGAACACAAAACAAAACAACTTTGGTTCTGCATACACTGAGAGTCTCATTTACATTTCTGATTCCAGGAGCTAGGATTTCAAGAAAAAAACATTCGAGAGCAGGAAATCCAAACTGAGGTCAACAGAGCCTGCATCGCCTAAACACTGAGGCAAAGAAGTGAGAGCAGCAGCTGTGTGTCTTTTGCATTGAGCAGAATCCGCGAGCACCAGGGTCTGTTCTTCTCCCTCATCGTCTCCATCATGCCACAGAGACGCTGCCTTCAGACTGGCCTGAACGAAAATCCATAGGCTGTTCTGCTCACCCTGCCAGGTCACAGCCTGCTAGCTGTACGAACAAGAACCTTCTGCAGGTACAGGGACACAGGGAGAAGCCAGCTGTGCAGAGCTGTTCCAGAAAACAGCTGATAAAAACAAAACGTCCAGACAAGGCTCTTGCTAAGACTCTTCTTGCCTGGCATCAAGTGGGCAAGGCTCAGAGGTAAATCCACTGCTGCCACGTGATGGGGCTAGCCTAAAATGCCACCACTAGAATTTGGGCAGGGATGTAAAATAAATATAAAAAATAAAAATTTAAGCTGAAATGCACCACCACCACCCCCTCAAACTCTGCGTCCTTGCTCTGAATCAATCCAGACGCTATTAACTTGCCAACTTTCACTAAGTTTGCGTGGGTGTTGGAGGAAAGTATTACGTTCTGCTTTTGTCCAGAAAAAACAACTCATAAACACTTTGCTAGTACTAGAGTGGGAAAATGCACATCCCTGCTCTGTAACTTCATTCCATTAATTTCAACAATAAAAATGATCTTTCTTCTTGGCAGGCATATTATTTTCATGTTTTGAAGTCTGTCTGCATTTCAAAGGGAAATGTTTTCTTTAACAACGTACGAGAGATGCAAACAGACTGTCAGAGAAAATACAGGGCTCACTAGGGCTGATGCTGACATAACCTTCCAAATGAACTCTTAGGGTTGTTTTATCCTTTAATACAGGAAATTTAGTTCTAATTCCCACAAAAGGTGTCTCTGGGCAACTAAACAAATCCGATTTCTTTCATGTAATTGTACTAATTTTAATCACAAGCAGCTTGTAATCACTGAAATGCTTTCTGACTAGACCCATTAGAGCATTTGACACTGATGCACACAAAGCGGCACTGGGTGATTAGTCTGCATCCTTTGCGGGAGATGTTTCACCTCCTGATGATTAAATCTTCTTGACACTCGGTGTCCCGTTTCCCATGGCTGTTTGACCACTCACTCGCACCAGAGCAAAACTGCACTAATTCACCTGAGGTAGTCCCTCAGTGCAGAAATGCCACAGTATACAAAGCAACCTTCCATTTGCGCACATGCAGGAAGTGAAGGGAAAACTAACCTGCCTCAAAACTCAGGAAAGGAGACAGCAGCCACTTCTCCTGGGCAGGTGCCAGCTTAAGGAGCTTCTCCCCCTGCAGCTCGTGCCCTGCTCACCCCTGGCCTGTGTCTGTACCACTGCAGCTAGTACAACGTGGGAGGCCGCGGCAGGAGTCAAGCTTGGGTACTGGTAAGAAGTAAAGGGAAAGATTTTATGTCTGCCTCCCAAAGCATTTCGCCCTTCTGTCCCACCAACGGTTGTCCCAGCACACCTGAAGACAAACAAAGCCAGAAAAAGCCACCAAGAGATGCAGAACCACGTCCCTTGTGGCAGCAGCACATGTACAAACATACCTCTGCGATAATTTCAGGCAGCCAGGACAGCACGTTGTTACTTACAGAGACATCAGGGATGGATGTGGGAACTATCTGTTCTGAGCACGTCCCCTTTGATATCCAACGAGGTGCAAAGTGCCACTTACATCTCAGTAGGGTCTGGCCAGCATCCTGCTACACCTGCTGTTCCACATCTCCGTGCCAGTACAGCCACGGTACTGAGGCTGTGTGGTGGTGGCAGCCCTGCCCAGCCAGCAGGACAGAAGCCTTTATCTGGGCTTGGTTCCACCGAGAGAAGATGACTTTTAGCAGCGCTGCAAACACCCACAGGGAAAGGAGTGAAGTTGACTAAAAGCACAGATTTCATTTTCAGCCTACCTGTCTCAGCACAGTACTTCACTAAACCCCTACTGCATGCAGGGCACATCACTCCAGCACCATCAGGATTTTCCCCTCAAAGCATGAGCTGTGGTGCGAGGAACTGCAAAGTCCATTCCCACTGGGAAGAAAGTGTGATTTGAAAGACTTTCCATGTCATCTGTTTTGGGGAAACAGCACTGTCAGGAAGTCTCTACAGGCACACACATCCTCACAAAGGGATCAGATGAGCACCAGAGCCAAAGCACCAGGATGAGGTGAGGAAGGACTATAGTGGAGATTAGTTTCACCTTTGTCACTGCTCAGAGAGAAGAAAAACTGCGTTCAGTAATATAGCTGCTCACTCACTCACTGCTCATCACATTTCATCCTGGGCTAAGACACAGGAGGGGAAAGGAATACCCCTGGCTTCAAGACACAACATTAAGCATTCAAGTAACTCTAAAAAATTCATCTTTTTTTTCCCCATCCTGATTCAACTTGATTGGCAGTTCTTCTGTCTCTTTTCCCTAGCGCATGTAAATAAAATGAGTCAAAGTTTTATTCAAGTCATTCAGGATTCACTCCAGCCAAGGAAATCCTCCTAACTTAAGAGCACAATGTGTGTCTGTAATGAAGCCTCTTGAGTATTTTGGGCATTTGTGGAGTGTTTGGACAGATGGAATCCAGAAAGTCCAGCACTCGGCAGGACTGAGCCCAACACAATCACTCCTGGGTTGACGGTTCATTTTGCCTGCACCTCAGTAAAGATCACCAAGCTTCATTCAGAAGACCAGCACTCACAGAAAAAAGTTGTCTCATTCACTTCATCCCAGGGGTAGCATCCAACACGCGGGGCTGAAGAGCAATATTTAGAACAACCAGATATTTAAAATAGAGAACTACAGTACGTTTTAGGTTGTAGAAGCTTTCCCCTGTAGTCAGAGAACAAGAGGAAGAAAAAAATCCAGCAGTTACGTGTTCCTGTGGAACAAGGTTTTGATTTGCCTTTTGTTTCTCTTTGCTCAAAGGATGCTAGCAGGTGGTACCATAATTATATTTTACTATTTCCAAGCACAGAAACATTAAGTTGTCAAGTTAAATGCCCAGGAAGTAGACAAGGAACTTAACCAGAACAGGTATTTTCTACTACTTGCTGTGATTCAATTGTAATCCTAGAAGTCATTGCAGATTGCATGAAATCAACTCAAAATTTGAGCCCAACTCCACATGAATGTTTACTGAGTTTCACATGAAACTTAGACTATTGCTTTTGGCTGGAAACCATGGGAAATATGTTAACTTCATATGATCAGACCACAAAATGGATGAAAAAGAGCAGTCTAATCTGAGCTTTGTTTTGAAAGATTTGGTTTTGTTCAAAGTCAAAACAAAGCCCAGCTACTCGGAGTTCACTTGATGCAAAAACAGAAATAAAATATACACGAAGTCCCTGAGAAATGAAAGAGTGGTATTTTGCACAGTACTACTACTGCCTTTTATATGTTGAGTTGAAATAACTTTTCTCCGCTGTTTCCCATGCCTTTTTTCCAAGGGTTTATGTGAAGACCGAGATCTACCTCAATATCTTTGCTGAGACCATGGTGAAGAAAGCATTGGTTTGGGGGGGTTATTGCTTTTTTTCCTTAAATATGAAAAACAAACAAAAACAAACAAACAAACAAACCACTAGAGGCATTTGTTCTGCACTCAAGGGCTTGATTTTGGTAAATTTGAGTTAAAAATTGAATGCTGGGACCCAACAAACCAATTTTATTTTAATCAATATTAGTGATCACATGTGACAGAAAACATTTATCTGTTTTCCAGTGCTTGCGTATCATCAGTAACACAAGCCAAACAGCATGGATACCTATGTTACCAACTATCTTACGTATCCTACACCCATGATATGGCAAGGCACCACATTTAGAGGAGGCAATGACAGATCTCTGGACTTGAAAAAAAAAATAATAGCCCTCTCAAGACCAACTATGCACCTGGGGGTGATGTGGGGGGCAGGCCATCTATCAGCTTCAAGTTTCATCACCATCACGTTTGACTGTATTCAAGTCCCAGAAAATGAGCTACATGAATTCTTTTTGTTCTGGATGTTTGTATCTAGTTTTATAGCATATATAAATATTGCCACAGATGTGAAGATCGGGTCAAGAGATAAGAGCTGCTGTTTGTATGTTCCTAAGAATAGGCATGTGGGGTGAAAGATGTGAGAGTTTAACACCGACATGAGTCAGGAAGTTCTTAAAACATACAGGCAATGACACGAATTTCTATTGAAATATTTGGATTCCTCAGGAGCTGCCACAGTCATCAGCTGCCAGAGGTAAATAAAATCTGAGGAAAAAGGACAAAGAGGACAGAACCTCTCAAAAATTCCTAAAAGGCAGAATGAATACAAGAAATAGGCTAACACCAGGAAAAAATCCTCTCAGAGAAATCTGAAGACCAAAGCTAGGCCATCAGCTCCTAGGACCGTGGGTCCAAAAAGCATCTACAGCATGCCAGCCAAATAAATGACTCTTTTTAGGTAACATCCTGATATAAGCAAATAAACCTTGCTTTTTGTTTGTTTTCTTTTTTCTCCCCAGTGGGCTTTGTCTTTTCTATGTTTTAAATAATTAAACACCTTTGTTTGTATTTAATCTAGTTTGAATTAAGACTTATTGCAAAGTCACTGGTAACAATCACATCGCTTGAAGGTAAGGCCTTGAGCCACGTGTCTGTGAGCTCGGCTGGCTGAAAGCTCCTCCAGGGCTGCAGTTCACTGCAGCCGGAGAGCGACAGGCTGTGGCACCATGCTGATCGCACAGCCCTGCTGGGCGGCTGGCATTGCTGGAGATGGGCTGAAGAGAAAAGCTTCCACAGAGGCCAGTAAAAGGCAGAAGAAATCTCTGGCAAGTTGCAGTGGGTTTACGTGGCAAGGTATTGGTAGGGGGCCATAGGGGTGGCTTCTGTGAGAAGGATCTAGAAGCTGCTCCATGTTAGGTAAGGGCCCCGCTGCTGACCAGAGCTGAGCCAGTTGTTGTTTTCAATCACCCCCAAGTGCTGTTGTTTGCGCCTCTGTGAGAGCATATTTAAGATGGGGAAAAAAAAATGCTGCCACACACAGCAGCTGGAAGAGAGAGAGGAGTGAGGAACAGCCTTGCAGGCACCAAGGTCAGTGAAGGAGGGGGAGAGGTGCTCCAGGCACCAGAGCAAAAGGCCCCTGCGGCCTGTGGTGAGGACCATAGTGAAGCAGGATGTCCCCCTGCAGCCCATGGAGTACCACGGTGGAGCAGGGATCCACGCTGCAGCCCGTGGAGGAGACCACGCAGGAGCAGGTGACCCGGCAGGAGCTGCTGCCCGTGGGGGACCCAGGTTGGAGCAGTTTGCTCCCAAGGGATGGACCCCGTGGTACGGACCCATATATGGAGCAGTTCTTGAAGAGCTGCTGCCTGTGGACAGCCCACGCTGGATCAGTTCAGCAAGGACTGCATCCCGTGGGTGGGACCCCACAGCACAGGGGACAAGAGTGACCGAGAAGGAGCGGCAGAGAAGAAGTGCTATAGACTGACCATAACCCCCATTCCCCCGTTCCCCTGCGCCGCTCGGGGGGAGGAGGTGGAAGAGGGTGGATGGGGGGGAAGGTGCTTTTGGTTTCTTTCCTTTGTTTCTCACTTCTCTAGCTTGTTAGTAATAGGCAATAAATCTTACTATCTCCCTGTGCTGAGTCTGTTTTGCCCGTCATGATAATTACTGTGCGATCTCCTTGTCCTTATCTCAACCCTTGAGCCCTTTTCATCGTATTTTCTCCCTGTTCCTCCTTAAGGGGGGGGAGTGAGAGAGTGGTTGTGGTGGAGCTTGGTCGCCCACCCAAGAAAAACCACCACACAAGTGACACAATCTTCAGGGCATGCTTAAATCCTCAAGTCCAAAGGAGTTTTTGATAGTATGCGGTCTGCTGTACGGAGAGCACCTCTGGAGCTGAACAACTCCTTGGCTGCAATTCCAGTTCAAGTTGGACCGTTGCTGCCTGCTTGCAGCATTTCAAATGTTTCCTCAAAACCACGTGATGCCACTATCTATAGCACAGATTGCCTTAAAAACCAGATGCCAAGCAGCCTTTGGATGCCCACAAGTTCCTGTGCAGATCCAGGCTGAGACTCAGAGGTCCCCGGGACCTCTTTACACAGCAGAAGAAAGTGGCACCCAAAACCTCATCGCCTCCTCTGTCAACACCCACCCCAGCCCCGAGGACGAAACACGCATCCTCTGTCACGTTAACAAGCCAGGTGCAGTGCCCTCTGAAATCCTGTTACAACGGGGTCGAATGAAAATGCACGCCCATCCCATGGGTTTCCAACACACGGCCATTGCAAGTTCTGCCCAAGGTGTCCTGCAGTTAATTTCCTTGGCTCCTCGAGTACCCAGTGCCCAGCAGTAACCCCTGGCTAATAATAAAACCAGCCGATACAGGCAGTATGCTGAAGTTCACTGACAAGAGGCTGGAACAGTGTGATAGCGGGGAAAAACACCAACCCCGCACCAGCTACGCCAGTACTTCCAGCTTCAGAACAGCTCGCTGTCACCCAGCTTCATCCGCTCAGCAGTCACTGAGGGTATTACAAACACAGTTTGTGAAAAAGACCCCTGCTCCTTTTATCCCCTTGGGAATTATTTACAGATCCATTACACTTCGCATCTCCAAGTCAAGGTTTACAGAGGCCTTTCAGACAGAATGACATATGCTAAAAGGCAATTTAAATGGTACTACCAGAGTCTGAGGATTTAAAAGCCCATCCTGACATTTAATAATTTTTAAAACACTCAGGAGCCTTCCAGCTCACCCTGTGTCATTACATACCATCACTTCTGAACTAGCAGAGAACTCAGGAAGCTCAGTTCTCCAGAGCTTTATTCCCGGTCAGTTGCTGTTTGTTTACTGTAAATCAGCTCTCCTTACCAGAAAGCTCCTAGCCAGGTCAATAAAAGCACTCTAACAGCTGCGTGGCTACAAAGAGCTAAACCATTCCCCTGCTGACTTCTCTGAGTGGATCTGGCTCCGGGTGAGTGCCACCAGATGCTGCTGAGACAGGGACAAGCTCTGGGAGAAGTCAGGCTGCGCAGGGTGGTTTGGAAAGGAGGTGACTCCCTCTCAGCCAGAGAGGCACCGCTCCTGAGGTGAAGGCTGCAAACAGAGGGAAAATCAGCAGTGGGTGAGGGTCTGGCCACAATCATGTGTGGTAGCCTGGTGGTGCACGGCCCTGCTCTCAGTCACAGGAGAACGCTTGGCACCGTCCCAAGGCTGTGGGGCTGGCACTTGTTGTCAGTTGCCAGAAGCACTGGTACTCGTGAGAATCCCTCACAGAGTTTTTGGGAGGCCACGGCTACGGAGCACCCTCCCACTTGCCAGCAGATCCATCGCAGTGCTAAGATCCCATTTTGTGTAACAAATAGGTCATTTCATAACACTAACAAAGTGATTTAGAAAACTGTATTTTCAAATGGGAATTTGAAAGCTAGAGGCTGTCTGAACACGTCTCTTCTCACTGTGCATGCTGCAGCTTTGCCACTGACTTCAGCAGAAGCTAAACTAGGTTATTTGGAAATTCCCTTAAAGCCACAGAAAGAAGCTGTAAAAATTATAGGAGGGGGATTTCCACGGAGGAAATGAGAGTAGTATCCTGTCTCCAGAAAGGCTACAAATAGAAAAAGAAGGAAAACCCCAGAAACTTCCTTCTGCCCCGATGGACGTGCTGCACATTGCAACCTTGTGCCAGAGAACTTTCAATCACAGCAATTCAAGAGCTCCTCTTCTTTTCTGAGACTGTTTGGTGGAATCGTGCTCCATGCCAGAAAGGCAGCATAGCTTAATCACTTGAGTAGCTGCGTACCCCCCAGACAAAACAACCCTCCCAAACCTAACCTTTCTTGTTTTGTTCCTACCTTACAGGTGGTTTTTGTTATCTGCCAGCATTCCGAAGGACAGGGGTTGCTCATTATCAACCACCAGTAGTGCTGAAGGCACTTTGCCAGCTACCGCTGGATCTGGCAGAGTGCAAGATCTGCCAGCCGTGCCAGCTCCTCGAAGTAACGGCCAAATCCCATCTATAGGCACTCCTGATGCTTTTGCCCTTTCAAGGCGACTGCCAAATGGCATCTTACAAGCAGCTGCTTGGGACCTTGTGTGTGCATTGCTCAAGCAGCTCCGTTTCTGCTGGGTGCCACCCACGCCATATATAAAATACCATTAAGACAAGCAGCATTGTTGGGGATCTGCTTTGCTTTGAGAGAGCACGAGCATTTGTGTTCAATTTATGACAAGCTCGTCAGAACCAGAGTCAAATGGGATCTACGTACGTGCAGAACATGCAAAAACTGAAATAATGCTAAGAGTCCCATTTGAGATGCATCAGGCAAACTTAGTACAAATGTCCAGGTTTTTTTGAGGCAGCTAATCTCACATGGTGCCCCTCACATTCTTCCCCCATCCTGCAGCAACAGAGCTTGCTGCTCATAGGGTAAATTGAACAGACTTCTCTGAAGGAGCTTCAGATATTTTAGCCTATTTTTATTTGCTTGTGATGGATGCAGTAGGATCCTAAGACGGACATTGCTGTATTCTCCAAATCATGTGGGAAATCAGAGAAGCTGCAGTCAGTTCTCAGCAAATTTAGTCCCACTAGCAGAGATCCTGATCAACAAATTAGGAATAGGCAATTTTCCCATCCTTTATCTCATTTTGTCTATCAAAAATACTAGTTTGTGTAAGGCAAACCATTTTTTCCTGTCCCTGGACAGTGCTTACCTCAGCGCAGGCCCCCAGAACCAGCGCTCCCACATCAAATTGTGCACAACAGCCCCCTCTCCAAGTCTTTATAATGGAGAAAAGTGAGAAACAGCCCTTAATAGCTCCCTCTTTTTCCCTTGCTGAATGCTCTTCCTATTCACCAGTTCATCCCAGCAATCACACGAGGCTCACATGAGTTTCCATCTGACCACCTTCCTTTCTGCGAGCATGCTTGCTCAAAGCTCGCAGCTTCACTTCTAGCCTGGGAGAACCTCCCACAGCCCCCTTCAGCTCAGATCTTCCGGGCTGCAGCGCTCCAGCCTGCCCGCAGATCCCCCTCAGCGACAGCTGACTACTGCTCCTGGGTCCCCCCAGTCACATTTCTTTTGCGTTACACTTGACACTCGAGGTCAAACGACACGGAAGCTTTGATGCTGCAGGGATATTCGCTCCATCCATCTCTCAGGGTCATGCTGTTCCAGGCTGAGCAGCAGAGACAGAAGAACTGCTTCTCAACCCCCTGCTTGGTCCTGTGGTGAGCATCCACAGCAGGGAGCAATTCTAAATACAGCTTCTGCTGCAGCAGCATTACAGTGTCTTCCTCGCTTAGGGAGGTAGGAGTGAATCCTAGAATGGTTCAGGTTGGAAGGGACCTTAAAGATCATCTAATTCCAATCCCACTGCCACGGGCAAGTACAGCAACCGCTGACCATGTTATCATTATCCAAGGAGAATGCCCTCCAATGTTACAGAGGGATTACAGCCACCTCCTTTCAGAAGCATCCATGCCATTAAATACTCACAAAGACTGATCTCTCATGCTCTTCAAATCAAAAGCTGTGTTATTTTCTCTGATAGTCACATACCAGCTAGCCAGTTGCATTCATTCGTTTTCTGCCACAGTTAACTTCTCATAAGCTATTCTATTGTGAATAATGCTTTGTAGCCATCTCTTCGCTTGCTTGATTTAAAAAAAAAAAACACCCCGAAGCCAAAAAACAACACACATTTGCAAGGAGTCAGCAGCTCAAGTACCTTTTGCTTTTTGAAAACATCTAGCCTGCAGAGAGCAGGTTGCTACGTGTCCCTGACTTTTCAGGTCAGCTTTCCTACATGTGAGAGCAACAGCATCATTACAGGCCTGATGGATAAAACACAGCCTGTCAAACTGAAAGAAATCCATCTTCCTCGTTCATTTCCATTTAGACTCCTCTTTATAACCACCATTCAGCATCCATGTCATGTGCAGCTCAAGCTTCCAATTTGTATTCCATAAACGGCGCCCTCTTTTTCCTCGTCCTTCTCTCACAATAAGCTGTGACGAATCTGTTATCGTGCAAGCTCCTTTATGCTAACTCCACTTAGAGAAACCCAGAGCTCATTCCATTTTTCAGGCTGCAGAGCCATCAGGCTGAGTAACTTGCCTCCCAGCAACATGCTTTTGTGGCAAGCAATCCACTCGTACCATGGGTAGGGTGGTGCGGACAGTTACACGACACTGCACAGCAGGGTATAAAGTTGCCTTCTACTCTTCACAATTTCTCAGGTTGTTGTTAAAGGAAGGTGAAATCAGCCCTGCTGGTATCAATGAGAATGAGTCAATGAGTCACTGATCTCTACAGGAAAAATATTTCAGCCAGACTTTTTGGTTGAAGAGCTAGAGCTGAATCACAGCATGGCATTTCAAGTCTCCCTCCCAACGGTGAGCCTGAAGCTGAATGAGGATTTGGTTCAAAGTCCTAAGTTGTTCTCTTCCCACACCCGGACAGCACAACCTCCCCAAAAAACCATCACCTCTACAAAAGCTGTCCACAGCCCAGAAGGATCCTTGGGGTATGCTATGTTGTAAAATCAGTACAGCCTGACAACCAACGAAACCACAGGTTTTTTACTCAAATTTTAAGAGAGTAAACCTAAATACCAACTGCAGACATTCCTATCTCTGTTCCTAAAGCCATTCTCAAGATGCTAAAGGAACAGCAGCAGGAAAAGGGAAATCAGAAAAAAATAAAAGCCCAGAGAAGTTAGAGGGAAAGCGAACCTGCTTACAGCTTTACAAGCAGACATCCTGCTGGCTAGCAAAATGGCTGTTTGTCTGCTGAGGGGCATTAACACATTTCTCAGTTCTATCTGATGGGAACAGCTAGCTAGGTTAACAAGCATTTTATCTTTGGATAACGTGTCACAGGCTTTAGAAAAGATCCCACAGGACAGAGAATGAATGTTTTCCCCTCTATTACACCCCTGATAGAACAGAAGCCAGACTCCCACATGCTCCGCCTGAGCACAAGATGCTGTCGCAGCATCTTTCGAATCACCTCCTCTGCTCTGCAGCTGTCACCTCACCTTGCAGCCCGGCACAGCCTGCGCGTGGCGAACAGGACCGTGGCCTCTACAACTGGCATTACACCAGCTCACCGTTACCAACTCTCCAGCCCCCGTCCCAGGAAAAATGGGATTTCAACTTGGCCGTTTATTTTCTTGAAATACAGATGACCAAAATCTTTTCCAGCCATCTCTTTCTGACAGGACGCACGCTCCTGTTAGGAAGGGAATTCAACTGAGGTTGTGAAGGAGAGGAAGCAGCTGCTGTTAAACACCTTTCTTTTTGTACCCCCATGTGATTACCAGTCACATGCCTGGTTGTCTTTGCCCAGTACATGCTGCCCATTTTATCTGCAGTGGTTTCTTACTGGCTTTTTCAAATCACATTTCAAGAGCTTTCTTCAGCGTCAGGGTGAGAGAATGAGGAGGGAAAGCAAAGCTTGCAGCACTTATTAACAGAAGCACAGATCCTGCTGCACCGTCACATTGCGTTATTCAACAGGATGATACAGGCACTTCACCGGGTCGGCTGTTTACAGCTTGCCTCATTTTGTTCATGGGAAGCATGTGAAGCTGCTACACAAGCTGGGCCAAAATCATCTGTTATGTAAATAGATGCAATTCACTAAGTTAAAACAGCAGAGAGCTACACTGAATACACACACTGGTTTTCAGTTAGTTTGCCCCTTTATACAATAAACCAGCATTGTGTAGAGAGTGAAGAACCCATTCAGCAGAATGAAATGTTCCCAAAAAAGCTTCTTTAGCTTCATCCAAAAGAAGTAACAACTGCCAGTAAATAGTTTTTTCAACCTAAAGTAATTGTAAGGCCCCATCTCGCAAAACACAGCACATTGCAAGTACGTTATTGGTTTCTCTGGGCTAAACATGTGGTGTGTGCCAACTACCCTGTCCAGAATACAGGAACATTTAACTCTCAATTTGCCAACAGCACATGCGGGCATAGTGCCAGCACAGCCGACAGCAAGGGCTGCCACACCTGGAGGCAGCACTGTGGTTGGTCTGCAACCAGCTTGCGGAGGTGGGCCATAGCTGCTTTCTGCTGCAACGGGCGGCGCAGGCTCTGGGCACACTAGGGACCACATCAGCTTCCACAGTCTAAGACGAAGGCTCACTTCATAAGGGATGAAAAGCCAGGTCTGGGTTTTCAGAGACAGCTCCGATGTGGATTTCTCCAAAGCCATGCAAACCTTGGCCTTGAGCAGCTCTGTCCTTCCTCTTTCTCCCACCAGTTTCACTAGGCCCCCTGGTTGCACTGGAGTTCCTCCTGATGCAGTCACAGGAGGATGAGCTGGCAGTGTTTGCAGTGTGTTTAGAAAGTAGTCTCACCTCTGCTTCCTCCAAACCTGCCTACGTCAAAAGAGAAAGCCCAAACTGCTGGGGCCTTCAAGACCCCAGTTCCTCTTCTCTGGGGACACGTCTATAGGGGCAGCCAATGCTCCCAATCCCACTGCAGAGCAATGGGATCAGCCCCCGCGCACCAGGCAGCTGGAGGCTATCGGGTACAGCTGGCCCTTTGTGCAAAATGGCTTTCTTCCAAGTAAAATCCTCAGTCATGCACTTATCTACCTTAATTATCTTTCCTATTATCAGCTAATAGGTGAGAACACAAAGAGGCCAAGACACATCACCAGGACTGTGTGAGTAATACAAGTTCACTTGTCTCAAATCAGAGTAATCAGAAGCATTAATCATTTAATGTAGAAGCAGAGTTGTAATTTTCTTGCTAATGAAAGACAAACCACACTGAACAGCCCCCGACAAGCAGGCAGGTTCTGAAATGGACTCTTTGTACTAAGTACCCTTATTTCGTAGCATTCATCTGTGGGCAGCAGATACCGACACAGTCCCTGCCACCCACAAGTCCTTGCTGCTCACTGAAGGAGGCAAGAGTTGTTGGGCTGTGCTGAGACACTGCAGACAAAGGGAAAGAAGAGAAAACCCTGACACAGGAGGACAGCTTTTCAGTCTGGATTCACTGCACAACCAAGTGCAGTGTATGTGCTCTGCTTTAAAATTAGCTCTCTGGAAACAGCACCATGGAAAGAGTAGGTGAGGCTATTTCTTGTGCATCTTGAAAGCAAGCACACAAGTCAGTGCTTGCTCTTCAGTGCTGAGAGGATGCGAGGATGTTTCAGGCCCAGGGAAAAGAAGCTGACAAAAAAGTTTGATCACTAATTTTATTATCAACACTGCTTGCACAGTAGTCTTACCTTTCATAAATTTATGTGGTTTAAACACATATGGGCCCCTTACGGTTTCATTCCGTCTCTACAATTTTAAACTGCTAGGGCTGATTTGAAATACTCATAAAACACATCCGGAAAGTTTCTGACAGCTGTCTGGATGGTAGGGCCGTGAAACAGCTCAGTGACAGACAAGAAGGATGCAGGACACCTATGCTTTTGGGGCAGAGGTGTAAAAGCTAACTAGTTTCCAGATAACTATCTAGAAATACTAGATAACTATCTAGAAATCAAGAAGCTCAGGATGCAAAGAGTCACTTCTGGATCTTCCACTACTTCCATTTAGATAGAGCTGGACAAGACATCCATGCCCAGAACTTGATGTAGACAGAAAAAAAACCTGCATCAACCATGGGAACTTTGGTTCTCTAAGTTTACACAGAAATAGGCAGTGTTCTTGCTCTGACATACAACAAACTTTCTTGTCTGCTAACAAGTTTCTCCCCTGCACTTGCATAAGTGGTTCTATTAAAATCAACAGGTACACTTTGGCAGCATGGTGTACAAGTATCAAAAGACGGGCACTCATGTTTACCTCTGCAACATGACACATCTGGGAAACCACAACAGATGGCGGATATGCAGCTTAGAGTCCAGACCAAAAACTGGCAAGATAGGAATATTCTCCTTATCCCAGGCATGGTGATTTGGACCAGTGACATCTTCACTGCTCTGCAGGACTAGTGCAAGAACTAGACAGTGCTTGGATAAATAGGTTTAGGAATTATCCTATAAATAAGTTGCACCAGAGGCAGTAAGTACAACAGGCAAAGTGACATATTCAGTTTACGTAACGCTGTAAAAAAGAGTCAAGTTGCTACTATTCAAAACCTAAAAGAAAAATCAGCAAGGACATAATTCGCTTCTGGCTATCCCACAACAGCCAGTTCAGCATCTTCCGCAGATTTAATTATATTTTGGTTCAAAACATTCAGTACAATGCAGTAATATGTAAGTAAATAGCAAGAAATGACCACATTCGTCCCTTTCTAAGCACAAGGTTAAGTGAAAACCAGCTATACAGCAGTTCACCTATTTCAATGTGAAGAAAGGTCATTAAAAAAAAAGACACCCAGCATTTGAAAACCAAATACATGTCCATTCAGCTGCATTCTTTCCAATGAATGAAACATTTGTTCTGCAACTGAAAAAAAAGTCTTCATCCCAAATTCCTGGAAAATCCTGTGTGTCTGTGCAACATGACAATGCAGTGCCATGCAGCATAATAGCACATACACAATCACACAACTAACTATATTCTTAGACTCTCTTGCAGGCAAACAAACAGCATCTGCCTCCTCTGCTAGGAGTCCATTTCATTATTTATCACTGAATCTTCCTTTGCAAGGCTTCTCTGCAGCATCCTCTCCTGAAAGATCCTCTCCTGAAAGCTCATTTCATGTAGTTCCACCCAAGTCACTGTTGCTTTTTCAGCTGGGTGTCCTTCTGTGATCTGTTACCTACCAAGATAAATTTAAGTCCAAAACATCTGCTGCAATACCAGCAGCATGCTTTTCTCCCTCTTTCAGCAAAGCATTTCCAGATCCACCTTACTCGTTTTCCTCCAGTAAGAGGCCAGTGTTTTTCTTCCCCTGGCATGCTCTTTCACCATCCTAACCTTTGAATTATCTGCTAGCTATGTAGTGGATTTCCTAACGTTTAAAACAGTCTTGTTGTACTAAGACCTTTGCTCTTCCATTCCAAATGACATAAGAAGTCAGTGACAGAACGTGGTGATGATTTTCATCTTAAAGAAGAAAACAACTTCTCAGATGCCACTACCACATGCAATATTCCTCCTACACTGCCTTTTCTACTCAGAACGAGCTGGTTTCATTAAAGGGACTCAGAGCATGGAACTCCATCTGTTCTGCCCATTCACAGCATCCCAAGTGACGATTTTCAGAGGTGACTAATATTCTTGGGCTCTTTAGCTTTTCAAAGTTACTGTACATGATCTTCCGAAAGGTGGCCAGAACGTACTGCATTCTAACCTCTGTAAACCTAGCCCTCTCGTTGTGATGGCTCAAGGTGAACACACTCAGAACCTCTGACAGTGAGAAGAGCAGGACACCTAAGTGTCTTGGCCATTTTGTTCCAGGTTTACCCTTTCTGAAGGTGTCCTGAACATGCAGTTCTAAAGTGTATGGAAGAAAGGACCTTCAAAACCTCGTTGCTCCCACCTTGGCCTCTGCGTAGCTGCTGACACCTGAGCGAGGCAGCTGTGAAACACTGTGCAGACAGACACACTTTGCCTAGAGAAAAATAACCATCCTAGCCAAAGGAAGAAGAGAATCAGGTCTGTGAATCAGTGTGCTTTGAAAAACTAATTGCCAGCACCACCTCTATGAGACTGCAGTTCCTTTTGAACTGTCTGTGACCATATTCATTTCTATCACACACTTGTCTCTGGTCTCAAGAGAATAGCCACAGCTTCAGTTTATATTTATTTGGCCCAGAAAAGCCATGTTGAAAGCAAAGCAAGGGAGTCATTTTCCATCCAAGCACAATGCATTCGACATAGCATTTATCCTACACGATCAACTCGGAGAAAACTGTGCTTTAGCAACTCAGTTTTCCTAGAACTTTCCCAAATCGTACACTTTGTCAATTTTAACCAAACTTAAGTTCCAAGAACACAGACTGGGCTTTTAAAAGTTAAAAGGAGGACTCTGCTCAGAAACTCATGTTTAATCTGAACTTCCTTTGTCAACTTGTAGCTGTCAAAACCAGCTGTCTTGGAGGGCTGAACCAAAAATGAAGCAGAGGACTTAAATACTTCCTTAATGACTCCCATTCTTTCTTTGCTCTTGCTGAGCAACATCCCCTGTAAGCCAGGGTTTCAAAACAGAATAAAAACTCAAGAACCAAGTGCTTCTGAAATCAGACAAAAACTTAATCTAAAAGGCTAAAGCATGGTTTCTTTAGACTGTGTCTTGCTAGTGGGGTAAAAAGTAGGATTCTCCTCACCTAAAGACAGATATATACAATAAAAACGTTTGAGTTGATCTTTGAGTGCCCCTGGCAGACCAAGGAGAGAGACATGCGCTTCTCAGGTGTGACTCACTTTCTTTGAAGGCTTTAAAATAGATCAGACAGATTGCACCTTAAAGCGCCTCTTCTCCAAACACAGAGGCAGTCTAGACGCTAAGGTACGGATTGCTCCACTGTAGCCACATAATATAGGTAAAGGGAAGTAAGTCTGATTTCCTGCCAAGTAACTCCAGCATAACCATCAAGAGTAATTGCTCACTCACTCAAATCCCAGAAACTGCTTTGAGAACTTCATGCAATTTGATCAAGAAAGGGGGGAAAGAAGGGAGTCTCCAGTTCAGTTCCACCAAGACATATTTGAGAAGCTAATTCCTTCAGGAATTCCTTTATTGTCCCTACTTATTTTAAAAAGGAAAAAAGAGTTTAAATGACATCTAACGGGAAGAGAAAAACATCAAATGATTTCTCGCAGGGCCCTATTCTTGTAATGCTGCTGAACCTGTGCCAGAGAACAGCCAACGGTTGCGGGATAAATCTGCTTCATAACACTCATGTCCCACATTCCCTCCCAGCAGCCGCAAGTACGTACTACAACAGAAGGGGACAACTACGGCAGGGAACACTTCATCTATAACAGCTCATGTGCCTTCAGTGGTACCATGAATCTCATTAGTAAACCATTCAGGCAGTATCACTGTGCCCAGTGTATTCTAAGAAAAACAGGATTCAAGAGTCCATTGACTTCTGAGCCTATAACACAGCAGGGATATGCTTATTCTTCGCCACCACGAGGACATGAGAGATATATTTAGAATCCTCCTGTAAACAGAACCACAGATGGAGAAAATTATTGTCTTGCAGAAGAGACTGCCAGCACATTTTGTGCCCTTGCAAGGGCACAGTTTATGATGTACATACATCAGCTCCAGATGATCTGTTTTTCAACATTGCTCCATTTAAGCACTGCAGAGTGCAGGCACTCACTGCACAGAAACTATGCCAAGGCAGCTCTGCTATTACACGTGTGAAGTGTCGACAGCCCTGGCTGGAGGGGGCCTGAGATTTCTCCCTTGCACAGACACATGCACGCACCTGTGCATTCACTCTTACAGCATCCTACCTCGTGCTGTGGTCAAAAAGCTCACATCAGCGAGTCAAAAAACAAGAGCAAGGCTCTCCAATGGCAGCTCCAAAGTACTCATGAGCTCCGGCCTTTATGATGTGCACTGTAAGCAGCAATTCCTGCTGTTGCAATAAATATTGCCCCCTGCAGAAGGCAAATGTTCAGTTCTTTTGTTTTCAGTAACTCAGCAGAAATGTAAAGAAAACCCCAACTATGAACAGCAAAGAGTTCTTTACATTTTGATTGCAAAGGCCAACACATCTGGAGGAACACCAGAAACAAGCCTTGGGAGGGATGCACAGAAAGCATAAGCTGGTTTTCATCTCAGTTTCTCCAAGGATTTTAGGATTTTCAGAACCAATTTTAAATTATTTTAAATCTAGAACACATACTCAGGGAATAATCACGACAGCTTAAAAAGCCCAACCCTTGTAACAGATGGATTGTCCTTGCGGGTCAGCAGCGGGCTGCAGTGCCCCTTTCCTAAAGCTCTCTCTGCAGCGATACACATCCCCCAGACGCAAGGGCACAGCAAGCTGCGGAGCCACAACAGTCAGTGTGTGGCAGCGGGGCTGCCTCCGGCTGGGCAAGTCTTCCATCCATTTTGGAGTGCTTTAGAGATAATCATAAAAGCAAGTGGTGTTTTAGGATTATAACTCTGAAAATCAAGTCAACAGGGACATGGTCATTGTGTTGGTTTTGTTCAAATGGAGTTGGAAGTATTACTGCCTTTTCTGGGCTTTTTAATGGTGCAGAAATTTGTCCCTTTGAGCTCTGATCCAGCAAATTAATTAATCTACTGACAGGCCCAGCAAAGCATGCAGCTTAGGACCTGAACAGTAGATATAAACTACTTTATAGCTATCAGCAAGATTAGAGTTCCTAAAATAAGCCTGTAAAACTGTCTAATTCACCTTGACAGATAAAAAGTTTCTTTGTCCATCCAATCACCAAAGAAATAGAAGATTGTCAGTTGCATCATACACTTATTTTCCTCAGAGGCTTGGGTGCATCTCCACAGTCTTGTTCCTTGCAACTAGGGCAAACATGGACATGGGTTTGGGAGAAGGACAAACTCTTTCTGTGACTGTCATTAAACAAATGTCTTTTTATAGGATGATGCATTGCAGCATGTTTGTTTTAAATTGCTTCAAGTCCTTGAGTAAATTGCAATTAAATAAAGCGCCCATCTAAGACTGTTTATTTATTTGTTTCAAGCTGTTTACATTCAGGAAAAATATTATTTCCTCTATCAGCTGGTTAACAAGCATATGAGAGTCACACTGAGCAGGCAAACACGAAATTCAAAGCTGTTCTTTAAAATAGGAAAAACTTCACCTTCTGCCCAAAGCTTTCCTGGCATTCCAGCAAGTTGCAACAAGAAAAAAATCCTGTAACTAACAGACATTGAAATCCTGCCGATAGACCACAAAAGACAAGAAACTCATTATGACAACATAGAAGGACTGGAAAAATCTCACCATCCCATCAGAAATCTAAGGAAAACACATACGACTTTTGTGAAGATGCCACACAACAACTCTGGTACAGATTAAAAATCATGAAGCACTATCATGAAATTAATTGTTTCTGATTTAAATGTGTGAAGCAGGCATGTAGCTAAAAATGTTCTCCTTTTTCTCCCCCTCCATCTGTTGAGCAGAGTTTGTTCTCAGTAGACAATCTGGAAAGCCATACCAACCTCGGTTCACTGCAAACTTTTTTTTTTTTTTTTTTGTGCTACCGGACTCCGACTTTTAGCACTCAGGTTTAATTATTTTAACTACATTTTTAGTTGAAAATCACACTCACTACATTCCTTGACTGACAGAACTATTTCCACACTATATTCCCTGAAAAACGCTCTGAAACACAGTACCATGAAGTGCACTACAAGGCAGATGACAGAACACTAACTTGAGATCTATGTCTACTTGCACCCAGGTTACATTTCCAACTGCATTTGGCAGGGGGGGATAATACAATTTTAAAATTACAGTCAGACTCTTGCTGAATGCAGTAATTGTCCCATCAGATTAGAGGGCAGAGGACCCTTAGAGAGCCTTGTCTGCAGAAACTAAACGCACCGTGCTGAAAGTACGGTTAGCAATGGGATGCTTATCTTGCAGAATAAACACAGCGCTTAAAGCAAAGGGCATCTAAAGGCAGGTAAGCACACAGGAGATCTTCAAAGGGAGCCCTGGAGAATCTGGAGGGCAGGAATGCGGGGCAGGCAGCATGCGCAGGCCTGGACAGAGCGGGTGGCTGCTAATATCCAAGGCGAGTGACCCCGCTGCACAAAGCAGCCTGGGGAGAGGCTGCCTTCAGTGCTCCAAGGAATGCTCTTAAACCTCAGTGCAACAAAACGTGACCCATTCCGAGATAAAAGAAATCCAGACATCACAAGCGAGGGTAACTTGCTCGAGCTGATTTCACACACCCCCAGCCTTAGCCAGTTTCTCTCATGGCAGGCATTCATTAAAAAACTCAAAGCAATCCGTCACTTACTCCTACGCACAAACTGTTTGATGCAGTCCTTGAGTACAGCAAGGGAGCATCGGGCCAGATGCATCACTGTCATCGCCCCGCTTCTCACTATTTGCCACAAGCATTACTACAGGCCACTGTTGGAAAATACACGACAGGATGTGCACAGCTTTGGTCTCACCTGGCACTGTCATTATGCCTGGTGTTCACAGCACTCATACGAGAGATGTTCACGTGCACTCGTTATTTTGAAGTATTTTTTCCTGAACAAGCAAGTGAAGTCCATAGGCTATGACGACTAATAGAATGCTATGTGCAGGATGGTTTAAGGAACGTGAAAAGTTCTCTCAGAGGAAGAAGACATGCTTGCCAAAAGCAGAATGTGTTTCTATATGGTTAAGAGTATAACTGGGCTGGTCAGAGCAGCAACTGAGGCTAGGCTTTGAAGTCAGCAGCAGTGAAATATTCATGAGTCAAGAGGATCTTCCTTCAGAGCTAAGCTTGCTTGCCTGCTGACAATCAAGGTGAGCAAAACAGGAACAAAATCAAGAACTAAGCAAAAATACTCAGCTGGGTTGGAATTCCTGACCCTGAACTATGCTCAAGACCATCACATCTCTTTAGACTCGCTTCTTACAGTGAATTGTAAAGGTCCTCAGGTCAGGGATGTTGCCTTCCCTTGCGATGGTTATGGTTATACTGCCGCATAAATCATGATTGAACCAGCGTCAAGCATAAACCAGCTGACTCAGGGGCTCGAAGCTTTAACTGATTATATTGTTGGTTCAAGACCTACACTCATTTCAAGAGCTTCTTGAGGGACAGCCTTACAACTTCTCTGAATTACCTAAACATCTAAAAAGGCAAAGCTCTCTTGAATGTCAGGCTGTTTATCTTCCACTTTTCAGGGTATGCAAAGTGTAAAATAGCAATGCTAGCTTAAGCCTGGATCCAATTCTACAGTTTATTTACATTTCTCTATTTTTATACCAGAAGGCATGAAGAAGTTTTATACAAATCTAGAGCATCAAGGCATCTACTGGATCAGATCTTTTCTTAGTGCAGCAAGACGTTGCATTACTACCGAAACAAGACCACAAACCATCCTATGCCACAAATCAGCTTTTCCCCACAACTAGCACTTTTCTTGTTACTAAGCACGCCTCCATATTCTCCAGGTTAGCACCGCCTTCTCTCATGCTTCACAGGGGAGAGGGGGTCTAAGCTGCAGGAGAAGGCTTTCTCTCCTGCCAGGGCTGCCAAGGAAACACACAGTCCGCCAGGGAGCTGGGAACCAGGCAGCGTTTGCTCACTGCCACAATGCAACCTCGCCGCAGGTACACCCAGCCACAGTCCTGGTGCTCTGGAAACGCAGCAGTGAGGTGTGGGGCCTGACACTGCTGGCAGTAAGCAAACAGCAGCAGTGTAACGGGTGTAAAGGTGAGGGAGGGGAGAACAGGGTTTCAGAGCTGATGGTGACACAGGTAAACACATCAAGGAGCTAACCTGATGCCAGTTTAGAGCAGAGCCGTGTTTACCTCTCCAGGGTGGGCTGGAAACAAGCCAAGCACCAACGAGGCTGGAACAGAAAAGCAAGGCTGGCAGGGGCGGTGGGAAGCTGCTGTCAAATCTCCTATGGGGGAACAGACCCAAACAAGTGAGACCTGCGCAAGGAACTCCTTATGCCTGGAGCAACACACAGAACAAGAGAGAGGAAAAACAGAGGCAAAAGGGGCTGTGGGGACAAGAGACACTCCCCGTGCTGCCTGTGCCAGTGTTTGTGCTGATGGGCCACAAAGAAGTGCCCCCATCTCATCCTCTACAGGGTGGTTAACCTGTCCACGGGCCAGGACGAGGGAACAGAGAGGAAAAGGGGGACGAGTAGGCAAGAAAAGCAAGATGGAGAGCAGCACGGCACTGAATCACCCAGCTGTTGACAGGCATGCCATTCTTTCCACAGTCACGTGAAGCCAGCATCTTCTCTGGGCAGGGACACAGCCCTGGTGTGACCTCTCCCCCCCCAGCCACGCTCCCATGCAACAAGCCCAGCCTGGCACCTTCCTGCAGAAAGCACTGTGCTCTTGTTAAAACCATCGTCCTTAACCCAAGCCATTTTTTTCCCCTGGTTTGTTCAAAACCCTTTCAGAAGCACAGTAGTCCCCTGAATGTACACTGCTTTAACTCCCCATGTAGGTTTTTGTTATTTTATAGCTGCCTGACTCTTTCTTGTGCTGGATTGAGTGGCTCATGGATTTTTCCTTTGGTCTTCTGTAGACTTTGCGGAAAAATCTCCCTTGCAAGAGAAGAATTCAAAAGAAATTAATATCCCTGTGATATGTGGTATTCAGGACTTAAAGTATTAGGTATATACTTAAAGTATTTAGGACTTAAAGGTGAATCACATCCAGCTCACCAGTAACATTTCTTAAGGAAACTTACTGAGTTATGCAGCTGTTAAGTACATGTTACGCTCCAACACACAAAAAAACCCTTTGGTCTCTCCACTTCCTTCTCCTGCTGTGACAGCTTCAGCTTCCTCTTTCTCTTTTATTTTCCTGATTAAACCAGACAGAGATTTTTCATCACTGTGAAGCACCAACTTTATTTTCATCTTGTTTCATGATGCTGGCACTCCTGCTTTTGGGCAGGCAATGACCTAAGATACTCCTTGCACTGCAGTCCGGTTCTGCTTTCATTTCTCCAGGCAGGGCCATCACCTGACTGCTTTCTCCAGTCTGCCCTGCCCAGTGCTCTGTGCAATTCAAAAGAGTAAGCTAAAAATCTAGCTCATTCTTCACACAGAAAAATCCTTAATTTTCGCTGACAATTCTGGATCGCTTGAAACATCCCTTTAGACAATGCAAGAGGGCCTGAACAGGCCTGCTTGGCCTCCTCTTGGACCTTGAGAAGCTCCCTGTCCAGCGGCGCTGAACCCAGGTGCCAAGGCCTCTCATGCACTGTCAGATGCCTATTTGATAATAGAAGAGGGGGTTTGAGGAGCTTTGGCCTCTGGTAATGCTACATAACGTAGCAAGCAATTGCAGCCATGCAGCATCTGCAGAGCTCCACCTCCCAACCAATCTGTATCTCCCCATTTCCACAGGAAAACAGTTCTGGTTATTAAGACAACCGAACACAGTTAAGCTCATCTTTGGAAGCAATTAACTCGTAAGACACCACTGTTATCATGCCCACCTATTCGGCACAAATGGGCCTTTCACTCATAGGTGATTACAGTGTGAGTCTTCTCAGACAACACACCACAGATAAATGAACAGCAACATGCACGCATGTAAGCTTCCTGCCCATTCTCTCCAAACCTGCCAGTATCCCAGCCGTATGCTTTGTTTTCCTGCACTGCCTTTTACTGTCTGAATGTCTGCACTGTAGCTGACATGGGCTCACTCGGTCTCCTCTCCGTACCCATCTGTGTCACGTATGCTGCCTAACAAACTAATCCCAACTGGCAAGTGACAGCCCAGAGTGCTTCAAAAGCATCCTAGAACTGGCCGATATTCTGCGAGCTGGAGAGCAACCATCTTAATTATCTGACTCTGCTCAAGGTAACGATGTGTTCTTATTGACCTGCTACACTACAGCACACACAGACAGTTTACTCTTGTGGGCTAAGGTGCACTATGAAATGTAACAGGAAACAAACTTCTAACAAGGCAAGACAAAGAGCATTATTTCACCCTAGCTTTGATGAGAAATAATGTCTCGAGTACCAGACGCATTCAGTGACTGACCCTAGGTTCCACGTAAGCCTGAGGGACAATTAGCAATTAAACCCACACCTTAGATGTCTCTTCTACCATAAAAAGCAAAAAAAGCAGAAATGGAAACTGAAAAGTCTGCTCAGCTATGGCTTTGCAGAAACCAATTGTCCCTTTCAACAAGCTGTCTGGCCATGCAGTAACAAAAAAAAAACACTGCCTCAACAGCAAACAACCTTCTGTGAATTCATTTTGAGAGTCTGTGTTCCCATGGGGATCCTTTGATGTCTAATAAAAGATCTCATCCTACAACCTTTCTTCGTGGTTCTCTTTTCTCTCTTCAGCTGCTTTACTCATGCAAAAGCTGAATTTCCTTTGGTCCTCTGCTCTACTACTTTCTCTTGTTTGCATGACCGAAATTTCATTTTAATTTGAGCTTAAGCCCCACCACCACGCCAACCTCAGCACGTGTTAATCATGTGCGAGCACAGTAACGCCAGAGAACAGCAACTCCTAAATGCCTGCCTGCTCACCTGTCGAGCTGGAGGACAGCCTGCACCATTCTGGGCTATCAAGCCAGGGGACCCAAGTCCAAGGGAACAGCTCAGTGGCACCAGAGTTAGGTCAACAACGAGACTGAGTCAGTAACCATAACCATTTTCAGACCATCTTATTAGAACACTCTCTCATCGCCTGGAGATCCCTGCAAAGCTTGTTATTTCCACAGATAAACCCTTAACACGGTTCACATTGATACAGTATTTTCTGCAACTTTTTTGGACTTTCCAAAGCTAATACTGCAGAGTGTGGGTGTAACCCCAGGAAAAGTAGCCATGGGCAGCAGAAGCAATACATGCATTAAGCCCTGCAATTTTATGCCTACAGAGAAGATTTGTCATAAAGAGGTAACTTCATCTGCATTAACTAGACAATGTTCTTTCCCCCAAAAGCAGGGAATTAGTACTGTAACTGTAGGAACAAACTGATAAGTCAACACCAACAAAAGAACTACAGGCACTGGTTTTAGCTAGCAATAGGAATTTAACAAGAAAACCAAGAAGCAGACATAGATATATGAGTTGTGAACATCCCTCTCCTCTCACCAGATCACTCTGGCATAGCAGCTACCATTCTTGAAAAAGTCTTGGATCGCTCTGCTGGGTGCTGGGATTAATGCCAGAGCAGTTTAGCTGACTGTAGTCTGTAAGAGAAGAGCTCCTGAGACTGCTGGCCAGATCGGTCTGTAAACTCTTATCTAAAGGGTCTTAGTATCGAAAGCCATTAGATTTCACTATAAATTCATTTTTAGTAGGCCAAATCCTCAGGCAAAGTACACAGTCACATTGACTTCTCAGGAAGTTATGTCCTCATCATCAGTGAGCGTCTGTCCCATGAGGCTGTGTTGGATTGTATTGGAGCAAAGGAGCATACACAGAGTGATGAGCACACCGCTTTGTAGTCGTATTGCTGAACCTGAACTGACACACACGTATGAACTCTGGCTCAGAGCATCGACTGAATATGTAACGCACAAGGAAGCTCACTCTTTAATTATGAAGAAAGCATCAATCAATACCTGTCTGGGGCAGCAGCTGCAGCGAAGCTCTTTTTCGCTATTGCTGAATCATTATCTTTCAACACCTACACAGCTTCGCTACACCCACTGTTTACAGGAATGAACAGTGCCACGAGTGCCCGACAGGAGAGCTTTACAAACCCATGAAGCGGTGAACAAAACTGTTTACAACGTAGTCCACCCTGTGTCAGTCAGACCTGTCTCCTGCTGTTCAGTAAAGGCCAGATACTAACACCTGCTGAGTACCTTCTGTTGAACTGAGCACAAGACTGGGATGATTTCAGTATTTAGCTCCAAGTTAAACTATTTTTGAAAACTCATGAGCGTAAGAACTTACTTTCTTTCACTCCAGCAGTGCTTTTCATAAGTATAAGACTAGATATATTAGTGCTGGCTGATCTAGAAATAAGGGTTATTCTTTTTTCAGATTTCAAACAACATTCATCCCGTTAGAAAATGGAGCTGTGTCACAAGTGACCTTTTCAGGGGAAAGAGATCTATTCAAGGTGACTATCATCAGGAAAATCAAACCTGTTTTTCAGCTAGCAAAGGTCAGTATTTGTCTCTGCACCCGAGTTAACCACTGCAGTTTCATCCCCCTCAAGCTCATATTATCTCTTGTGGGGCCTGTTCCCTGCATGGAATATAAATACCTCAGTGTATCCCAGCTGAACTGCTATAGAGGATCATCAAAGATTTAGTGTAGTACCTACTGTAGACTGTAGTCAAGTGCTTTATGATCAATGACTGGATTTCAGGATGAGATTCATGACAATTAGTATGTTCTGTGCAGCTGCTGCTTTTTCCAGACTATAAAGTACACGGATTAAGTTACACATGTTAGTAATGTCATTTTTTCTAAGCTTTTCTGCACCTCTGAGAGCAAACCCATAGACTAAAGACAAGAGAAGTAACAGCATTATAAAACAGCTTTCACAAATACCCAAGCCAATGAAGGGATCCAGTCCCAATCCTTAGGAGCGTTTGTGAATGCTGTAGCTTAATTGCCATGCTAAATTTGTACTAAGCAAATCTAAGGTATGACCTAAGCTAACAAAATGAGAGTACACCTGCAGGTTACTGATCTGCAGTAGTTAATGGGAGGATTTCCAATTTATGTAACACAGTTTGGATGACCAGAAAAATCTTTTAAGAGTTTGTAAAATGAAGATAACAAATTAACGAAAGTAACACACTTTTTGCTCTTAGATAAGTACAAATACTACACCATCAGGCAAAGATCATACATGTCACCTACAGACAATAATTGTGCTTCGCCCTTGTGACATTTAAAATGTGCATGCTGTCCCACCCTGATTACAACCTCAGGGCCATCAGAGATGGAACGTCCTCAGATCCTGTTGTTAAACTCATCTCCTTCAGAGCCATCCTTCTTTTTGACTGCAGACACAGAGAGGACTTGACCTCTCTCCTGAGGGTCCCTGTGAACAGGAAAACATGGGCAGGCAGCATGCTAGAGAAAACAGACCAACTCCCCTCTCCTTTCACCTTATTATGAGGGAGGTTCTGACCAATTTAACCACCACCCTTCACTGCTCAGCCCTGACTGCACAACACAG
The DNA here is from genome assembly GCA_011076525.1 of Nettapus auritus. NCBI lineage: Eukaryota > Metazoa > Chordata > Aves > Anseriformes > Anatidae > Nettapus > Nettapus auritus. The sequence goes on from CM021768.1 coordinate 66,312,595, forward strand.
TGACATGTGTCCCACACAGCCAAAAAATCTGGGAACTATCATTTAGTTTATTTTAAGAACCTCAGGGAGAAAAGCTCCAGCAGCAGCCAGCTGTGACAGAGGGGAGGGCAAGCCTCCTTCCAGATGACCCACCCCTCCCACTCTCTCATTGAAGCACCAGCATATCAATTACAACATAAATTAACCACCAGGGTGGGTTAGCAAATGATTAAGCACTGAACCGGTCTAGCCCATAAAGCCGAGAGAGAAACAACAAAGGAAAAGGAGGGCAGGGGAAGTCGGTCTGGATTTGGCCTCTAACCCCCTCCCCTGCCTGGACCTACCAGGAAGCTGAGCCCCGCTGAACTGTGCCATGCACAAGTCATCAGGGTGTGGTGAGGACATGGTACAGTCCCCAGGGAAACTTTTGCATCAGCTTTCTGAAGTGAAACGTTACAAAAATCCACAGTCTACTGGAACTCTTGTACTCAAATGAGACTCACTCTCATGTCCAATAAAAGGATGCCTTTAGTACTTGCCGTGGCTACTGTACCCAGAAATAGCATTCCATCCATCTCACACAGAATATAAATAACTTGGTCACATTCATAAGCTGCTAGCGCAATGCCACTTAAGTTGTGGTTAGAGTTTAAAAGAGATCAATGAAGTTAAGTTTGGCACACCAAACCAAATCCAGCAATTAATGGCCTGAGATTAACTGGTTTAGCTAAAGCCATCTTAACCTTACAAAATAAATCCTTGCATTTCCTTAGCTTGGCCTATATCATAACCTACATGTCTATGGCGTGTGTAAGAATGGTTTAACTAAACCAGTTCCAAGTGAAATTCTGGGGATAAATCTCTCTTATTATATAATATTTTGATACAATAATAATATCTGAAAAAAGGATAAAAATCCACCAAAGAAGAGATTTCGTCCCTAAATTCCATAATTGAAGCTACAGTTTAAAGTAGTAACACAAGTCAGCAGAACGTTCTCAGCTGGTAAAACTACCACAGCACAGACAGCAATGGTTGAGTTAGGCTTCAAAAATACATTCTCTACATGCAATGCTCTGTCAGAGGCCATCTGATTTGGACAGTTTGAAACTTGCATCTTGATTTGAAGTTTTGCTATTTGTCCAAAAGGCTCTGTTCAGATCAAAGGAAATGGATAGGATGAATGATCTCTCAGAAGATAACAAATGTAAAGAAAATCTTTGGCATTGTTTGGAGACAATAACCTAAAATAAAACTTAACTGAATTCAATTCCCTGATTTTTGGGAAGCACAGAAATTCAAGTCCAGTGTATAAAGGATTGGTCAGGTACAGAGGGCTGCAAAATTTGGCAGAAAACTGAAGCATGTGCATCTCTGGAAGAAAGCAGGGCTGCAATTCGGGATTAAAGCTGGCACTCACTGAAGGAAATAAAAAATTTAGCAGAGGTTCCATCATTCATTCCTTCCTCTTGAATTCCTGCCCACGATCCCACAGCGTGTTTTAAGAAGTTGGAGACATTAGGAAACAGTTTCACAAAATGGAGAGCAAGCAGAAAATTTTCTAGTGAGCCAATTAAAGGAGATCACTGGAGGATGTGGAAAAAACTTGAGCACAGAGTGTCCATAAGCTCCAAGTATATTCATGTGGCCTGATGGCACTCCTGCAATTTTGCTTTTATTCCACAACACAATTCTGCAATGTGACAGTAACACCAAATGTGTCACTAAGTGCATGTATTGTGTTTCTTCTCCACCCCCCAATAAACTTAAGTCACATGTGGTAAGGCATGGTTACTCCAGTGTGTACCATTTATTCTGCGAGATTGCTAGCATCGTTTATTCAGGACTTGAGAATGCAGAAGTGGGCAACAGCATAAGGACAGATGAGATTTTGGGACAACTACTTCATAGCCACTAAGACAGAAAGGAAAACATAGTAAAGTCATAAGGTTACTTGGATTAAGAGCCTGGGATATGGGATGCTTCTGAACAACAACAACAAAACAAGATAGAAAAAGTGAAAAGACATTTCAGAAAGAGACTGATTCTGACACGCTCCAAAGCTATGATTTCTCCTCCATGATATTAATAGGGTGCCTGAAAACAGCAACAGGTTTGTTTGTTTGTCTCAACAAGAGCTATTGCAAGCCACAGACGCATTCTAACCATGAAATTCCTTACCTGCATTCTGCAAAATAAAAACTTCAGGGGAATCTGAACCTTGACAGTTGCTGACTCAGGCCTACATGTCCAGCCAGCATTTGTGGAGAACCTCAGAAGGCATGCCGTCCCCAAACAGGTACCTTTCACTCCGCTTAACAAAAATCCCAAGCAAAGTTTGCTTACCAAGAATTCCAACACATTTTCCAGTTGTTCTAAATCTATCCATCCCTCCTTGTTCCTGTTCTGATATGATGTCCTCTGCTTCTTGCGAGACTCAAGTTCTATCAGGTTACGGTATCAGCCTGTATCAACATCCTGATAATTTTTACTTGAACCCAGCAAGCATAAACCTATGACTCAAAACATCATTTGTACCAATGTGTGTGCCTGGCTAACAACCAATTATTCTGAATTTCAGAATTTCCAGTTTCCAGTGAATTCTGAGCTAAACATCCTCATCAATCTTAAATTCAATGTGAGAATGAATCCTACTGAAGGCCATTCAGAAACATCATTCATTCACTGACCCTGTACAAAATAAACAAAAACTTCTGACTTTCTCTTCATTAATATCTTTGTTTAGATGTCTTGAGATATTCAAGCAAAAATAAAGCTAGTGACACTTGCACAGAATATGAGAGCAAATAAAAGGTCTTTGCAGCAACAACAGTCTCCCAGAACAGAGACTTTAGGTATTTGAAACAACATATTAAGAAGTTGTTGTCCAGAGAAGACTGATATTTACACAGCCTATTAAAGAGATCTGAGCACCAGAAAGTTTCCTTTGATGTCAACAGCAGCTGCCAGATGCACTGCACTTCTGAAAACAAATCAGTGTGATGCTTTAACCTCTGGTCATCTTCTCAAGTGCCCTGTTCTGTTAAAAATTGTCATTTCAGAGAGGGAGTTCTACAGCTGAGTGACTATTCAAGAGCTTAGCAGGAAATCACACAGAAGACTGTTGGCCAAAAAAGAACAAAAAAGTCATTTGTGAGGAATTGCAGGGTCTAAGAGAAACAGTACTATAGTAGTACAGAAGTTTACTTGATATTTGAGCAACAGATGTATTTTGACTTTTATCACGTAATTACACATTTCATGGTTTGGTAAGTTCTTCTAACCTCTCATTATCACTCTTCCAAGAGGTTGCTTTTTCAGGTAGTTTAAAAACTCAGTGCTGTCCCACCGATCTCCTCCCTCCTCTTTGGGATGTAGGTGGTTTCTGTGGCTAAGGTACAGACTAAGGTTCAGGAGATCAGGGATTAGGCTCTTGGATGCAGTAAAGTGGTTATGGAACAAGCCAGGAGCCAGGGATCCAGTGCACAGGCAACATTCTTCTCAGTGGGTGCGAACCGGACCTTTATTTAACAACCAACAAAGTAAAACAGCCAGGCTGCACTCTCCAAGTTTTGCCAAACCGAGTACTATGGCTGAAGATACAATGAAATTTGAGTAAAAACCTTCAACTCCAGAGATTTTCAGAAAAGCTGCCAGCTTTACAGTACAACTTCATGTCAGCGTTCCATTTGGAGAGCAGGATAAGAAAGAAGCATTCAAATCAGGGTCAGAGTTGAACAACATCAGAAATGCTAATCATACACTAAAACAAGCAATGTAAAATGAGCCGAAGAGTCAGAAGTATGTTCAAAGTCTACTTCCTACAGTTCCACCCTGCTGACTACACTGTTCCAACATCACTTGCTCCAAGTCACCAAGTTTGTCCTCAGTCACAAGGGACTGCAAATAGAGATCGTGTGGGAGCCTGAAACATTGCTGCAATGCGAGGTCTTCAAAAGTATATGGAGTTGAGCATGACTGTTCTCAAACGAGAACTAGCAGACACTGAATGGAACTAAGAACAGTCTGGCCAAAAAACAAAGAGAAGAACACGACACATGGAATTCACTGCAGAAGGTAACTCTGGTTCCCTAAAAGGTAGCCTCAGTTCAAAATTAGACCAAAAATTTAATGGAAGAGAAATCTATCCAAGGCAGAAGAACAGCCACATACTGAGAATATTTCAAAGACACAGAAATAGATGGGGCAAATCCCACCTAAGCATGCCCTCTTGTTACTGCTCTCTGGGTATTTACATATGGGCACAGTATATTCCTTGGTAGACCACAGCCATCTCAAGTCTGACTCTGTATTGTCACTGCCATGGGCTTAGTTATAGCTGCCAGGAGATCATCAGGATCAGGGAGGTACTCTGTTCGTCCTAGCCATTATTGCATGGCCACACAATTCTTCCCTAAGTTTCCTTACAACCAATAGACTTAAGTAAAGCAAGACTGTTTTGGACCAATGTAAACACCCCAAATTACTCACAGAGGAGAAGGGCTATGGCAAAGGTTCTCATGTCACACACAAGCATAAGGTGGCTAATCAAGGGCAAGGCACGTTTATATGCTGCCAAGTAACCCGTCATCCAAAGCCCAACTTCGCTGCACGTTTTGCTGGCATTCCCAAGAACAGAAAGGTGCCATCTTGCAAGGAAATTTTCATGGTTCACGAGTTGCCTGGTGGGCTGCCTCCAGCAGCCCCATGACTAGACAGCTGTTACTTAGCTCACGCAAGGGGGGAGGCATGCGATAGCTTTCCTAACAAAAACTGCTCTGAAAGGAGCTAGTGGAAAGAACAAGATGCAGTTCCTGTTAACAGCCTACACAAAGCAAGAAGGAGAAATAAACAGACCTCACTGCTGTAGAATAAGCAAACAAGCAACTTCCAAGCAGTTTGCTTTGCCTTTTTAGCAGTTGTGATCCACACCACATGTTTAAATGTAATCACCCCAAACCCTATTTAAGGGCAACAATAACATCTCAGGACATCTGAAGGAAAAAGAGAAAAAATGGAAAAAAAAAATCAGACCAGTCACAAAATGAATGCAGCAATGAATGAAGGAAGGACACTGAATATCAGGAGCCACAGTACTCAAACCCTACCTTAGAAAATATGCTACTTTTACAATTTAACTTCAACTATATTCACTCCCCCTGCCGAGGCACTCAAACTGCTGCAGCAAAAGAAAACATGGAAGGTGGCAACAGACCATAATGCCAGCAGCTGATGCAGCTACCTGCCACCAAAAAGGCTCATTCAGAAAGGGACAAAGTGGAAACCTGTACTGTACCCCTGTAAAACTGAACATGAAATATGAATGTTTTTGCTGTGAACATTTACAATTGAGAACTAATCCCTCATTAATTGATGCATCAGCTGAAGTCAGTGTAGGAGGAATAAATATCACTAATACTAAGAGCTCCAGGCATAAAGCCATGGTATCTAATGAACAGCAGCTGAGATGAAACTAGGGATGGAGGGCTGTTAAATGAGGGGTGCTGGACCGCAGGCTGCTGTACTAATGCTCTGCCAGTTCCCATCAGATGGTGTGTCTCTTTAACTGAAAAATTGGTATTTGTTTGGTTTTTTAAGAACTCAGTGCTGAGCAGCTTTATGCTACATGCACGGAACTGGCAGCTCTTCAGTTGCAGGTATTTTTCACTGGACAGAGCTCTACTAGCTGTGAACCTGAGACAGCATCACACCTTTGCTTGGATTTTGTCTTTAAGCCCTGTTTTTGAAAAGGACAGAAAGAAAGAAACTGATTGCTCCTTAACAGCCCCTTTCCTCTCACCCCTACAGAAGGTGCCCGAGCTCCAGGGCATTTGCAGCCCAAGCAGAGCTGCGCCACAGCAATCGGCAGCTGTTCAAGGGAAGCACATCAGACAGCATCAAAACACTGCAGGCCTGGTAATGCAGATTCCCAAGCAAGCTGGGACAGCTCCGTAACCACCCTGCCCTCTGGGTGGGGGAGATGCATCAGAACAGCAAGATAAATCAAACACCTGACAGTGCGGGACATCACAAAGCCCATTTTAGTCAAAGCTGCCTGTCTCTTCGGGAATCTGCCAGTTAATAAAACTAGGAGATGAACGGCGTCCCAGGATGTAAAGTTAACTGAGAATGTGCTGCTTAGCAAGGGCAACCTGATAGTTGTGTCCACAGCACTTTTCCCTGTACTGTACCTCCTATGTCACTCAGCCACACTAAAATCAGTAATGTGCCTGGTCTTGGATTTTACTAGTCAGTCCACATTCAGGATGTGTAGGAGCTGCTGCTTTTTCAAAAGACTACAGGAGGCCAAGAAAGTAGAAATACACTTGGAAAGGAAGGCCACACGGACAAGAGCTGTCCTGACAGGACAGGGAGCTGGGACAGGTCCTACTTCCCACTGCTCCTTGCTGCAGGAGAGCAGTCACCTTTTCTGGGACTGCTGTTGCAATAAGAGGATCACAGTGAAACTCTTCAGATTAGAATATATATTCATTTAGGCCACATGCCTAAACACAACCTATATGGCTTACATGTTGCTCTTGTGCATTTTCTTTCTGTCCCAAGCCAGTCGCCTCCCTCCCTGCCTCCCTGATTGAGTGCTTTAGGGAGATAAGCTACCCAACTTCAGAAAGCACACTCGGACCCTTGGCAGGATTCCTCTGTTGCCAGAAACAACGTGCAGGCCAACTTCATTCATTTTTATCTGACCTAATACACTGGATCTGAGTAGCCTCCTTAGCTGTATAAGTATGCAGCTTTGTAGCTTCTGCTATGCAGTGAGCATCTGTTTTTATTGAACTGTCAACATTAAAACCTTGCTTTTCTTCCTGTCTGCTCACAATAAAGTATACCACAACAGTACTCTAATTCTTACTTCCAGCATGTCCATTCCAGCAATGGTTTGCATTTAAGCTCATCTGCTACATCTCCAAATCTTTGCAGCTCTGTGAGGTCCTGCCAACGTGCTGCAAACTCTCTTCTAGTTTCGCTAACATGTAGTTATATGCCACTTGCCAATTCCGCCCCCTTGCTGTTGACCCTTTCTGTTCATCTATACACTAGCAGATAATTGTTCAATTTGAACGTCTAGCCCCGATTCTGATAGCTTGTGTTAAAGAAAAAACACTTGGAATTTTGATTTGCTTCCCACTGCCACAGAACACAAGATAAACAGGAAATACATGACATGTGGAAATGCAGACCAGACGCACAGAAGGCACCGCTTATAGGCAGGAAATCAATAACCACTCACAACTGTCTTCTCCAATTTAAAAAACATTGGGCAGACTTACCCAAGCCCATGCCAGATAAAAATATTTTTCTTTATTAAAGTAGCTGTAGTACTGTGCTAGTACTATTTGGTCAAGGGATAGGAGCCCCCGTCCCTGGAGGTGTTTAAGAGATGTGTGGACATGGCACAAGGGGACACAGTTTAAAGGTCCAATTCTGTAGGTCAGGCTGAGAGTTGGACTTGATTTTAAAGGTCTCTTCCACCCTCTTAATGATTCTATGATTTCTAGCTTAGCTTAGGCTTAAAGAAAGCTCCAGTTTTGTCTTTGACACTTTGCCAGACCTAAGTTAGCGATCTGAAGGAGGCCTGCCTTGTGGGAATCAAAGACTACATGAGTGACATCTCAAAACAAATTCATGTCACTGCTTTCAGAGCAGGACTCTCCCATTACTTTCTCCAGATAAGCAGACTCCTCTGTTCTTTCTTTTCCTCATTACTCACCAAATGATCATTGTTTAAAGTATGCCCTTTAAAAATCAGTTACCAAACCTCCCACATAAATGAAAGGGGAAAAAATTCATCAGAGTTCTAAAGTTTATGTTATCAGTGTGATATACACAGACTCAGACTACATGGAAAAAGTGGCATAAGTTCCCTCTGGACTGCAGCAGCTTTCTAAACTTCTTCCAGGTGATGAAGACAGTCACTTAGAAGGGAATGGGCTTTAGAGAACACACAAATCAGTAGAACTCAGGAAAAGCTCAGCCTAGATAGGTGTTTCATGAAATTGTGGTGGTGGTTTTTTTTTTTGTTGTTGTTTGTTTGTTTTTGTTTTTGTTTTGTTTTTGAAATAACATTCACAGGGAGGTATGTGCCTGGATACCATTGCAATAAACTCGCATACACCAGCTTGCCATACACCAGCACCTCTGTGTGAGAAGGCTGCCCTTATTTCTCAGGTACTATTACCAAATTCTGGGACAAGTTGCAGTAATTGCTGAGGTAAAAGCATGAGGGGAAAATAAAAAAGGAAAAAGAAAAGTGAACAAATCAATAGACAGCTTACAAAACCTTATATAGACCTCAAATTTAAGTGCACTCAGAACCATTTAAAGAGCATTTTCAGCCAAAACAGCTATATCACTTAGCATTTATTTTGAAGCCCTCCCTAATTTGCAGCAAACACAGGTGAGCCCATGCTCAGTGCCAGCCAGAGTGGTTCAGAGACTCACAATGGCCCCAAACGTTGCTCTTGGGGAAAGGCTGAAAGAAAATAATCACCAAGTATACCAGAATAGCTTTTAGAAATAACCAGAAATAGTAAGGACCAGCTAAAATCAATAGCATTTTATCTTCTGTATGTATATATATATATATATATATATATATATATAGGTAATGTACAATTAAGTGTACTTGAAATGTTTAGTGTTTATACCTTTGTGACTTCCTAACCCGTAATGGCAGGAGTGACTGCTGCACTTAACCTAAAAAAGCCTATTCCTTCCATACCAATGGTATTTTGTTTACATGCTATACATGTTTCTGTATCACCTATGATTGCCATTATGATTGTCTTATCATACTATGCTTTCATTTTAAGTAGCCATTCTTAGCTATGTAACTAGTATGTAAGAGAACAATATAGAAAACAGCCTATAGGAGAGAACATACAGAATATAACTAGAATATATAGAGAACAATAACCTTTCTCCCCCTTCCCTCTATAGACTTGCATCTGCCTTCTCTCTGTGGTGGTTTTGGTTATCTGTTACAGTTACCCAGAACTGAAGTTATGCACCCTGCTGTGCAGAGCTATATATAACCTTTAGGCCAGCTGCCAATGCTTCCTCCAAATGTGATCCAAGCAGGATGCATATATAAACTGTTAGGGCTTAGAGAAGAGTCAGGTGATGAGCACGCAACAGGCAAATTACTGTGCTGGATATGAATTCTCAAGTCCAGACCTGTCAACACATACGTGCTTTTGGTCTATTGATGGAGCCGCGCTGAAATAGTCACAGGACTTGCTCCTAAGTTTGAAAAACAGAAAACTAATCATGTCTAAGCTTTTGACAGCAATTTTATATAACTTCAGCCAGACCAAAACCAAGCACATTTCCCTATGTGCTGCAATGTGTATTTGCTGCACAACTAACATGATAGAAGTCTGCATTTTTGACAGAGTTACAATAAAAGGTTCGCAACCTCCGCATCCCAAAGATCTCTGGTATGCCATCTGTCCCTTAGATATATTTTCCGTTACTCAAACAAAGGAGATGTAACAAAATCCATCCTATAAGCAATAAAGCTAATATTGTTACCCATACTTGTGCGCATTATCAGTTTCAGTTCTGCATCCCATTACTTTCTGCAAACCAAGAACCCCATTCAATTTTGTTACATCAGCACACGGCTTTTCGTAAATGCAAAAAAAATAATAAAAAAATTAAAAAAATCCTCACACACTCAGACTTCGGGAAATTTTAGAGAAATAATATTCTTCCTCAGTACCAGAGAAGCCTTTAAAGATTTATTTTTAATACTGACTCCTCATCCTATCACCATTACTTCAGAAGTCAATTTAACATATACCACCATGAGCATCCTCCAGATTGGTAACAGGCTGTGGAAAGCAGATGTTTTCCCGTTACAATCCTAACAGGACATGGCAGCCAAAACCTTTTCCAGTGAGTCACATTTTCGCAAACATCACATTCCTTTGTTGTGCTTGGAAATGAAGGCAGAACACTGATGACCCCTGGCAGACTTCTCTCTCTCCCACCCACTCCCCGTGAGTAGTCCAGGAAGATGAAGCTAACCCGCGAGCTGCACACAGACAGGAAAAGTTCCTCCTTGGACGCCAACTCCCATTTATTTACGTGTGTCACAGCCGTATTTCAGGCCTTGCCTTCTGCTTACGACAAGCCTTCATTTCTCCCAAGAGATGAAGGTTCTCTTTTCCATCTCAATTTTCCACCTGTCAAGAGGCAAAAGTTGTTCAGATTCAGAGGCCTAAAAGGTAGAAGGATCCAGGATACTCTCTGTATGGGCTGCTATGTAATTATTGATGATACTTTGATCTGGTGATAAGTAGCTGGAGAGGATTTGATTAATTCCAAGCCCACTGATCCTCAGCAGCTTTGGAAGTGTTCTCTGCATTGGACGAAGCTGTGTTTTAGTTTTAATATCTTGCTTCTAGTGACACCCAGCAGGTCTAATACAAAGGGAAAGCCGAGTATAGAAACATTGAGTACTTACAGAATAATTTATCCCCAAGGAGACTTTGCAGCCTTGAAATTCACAGCCACCTAATCTAGCCTCAAATTGACTGCTTATGCTTTTCAACACTCACTACACTAATACGAGGAATCCCTCTCACCCATTAGTGTCACTTCAGTTTAGGAATTCTGACAGTACGGATAAGTTGAATGTTATCTGGGAAACCAGTTTTGCATGTCTTTCTGCTTGGGATGAGAAGTCAGCATCTTAAAAAAGCCCTATCCTTGCTTGGACATGCAGTAAAAAAGAAAACCTTAAAAAGGTAGATGAATACTTTCATTAATTCAAGATGCATAATACAGCTTTAAATATAAGCGAACCATTATTTAACTAAAGTTGCTTACTACCTGCATTTCTCTTACACACTTTCTAAAAAGGTCGGGTTTGGAGATATCACTGTTATTCACCCTGTCCACGAACAGTTGTATTGTAGATTTAAAAAGGTAACAAACTCAGTTCACAGCACTAACTCCAAGAAATTAGTAACTGAGCTTTCTCGATGGCGGATGCAGTACACCGTTACTGGCTTTTACCATGGGACAGCCTCTGTTTGCAAGACACCAGCAACAAAATCCCTGTTAGCTTCAATGAAGCATGGAAAACAGAGCTCTGTAAAGAGCTCAGGATCTGATAATGTAAAGTGATTCCTACACAATTTTTCATGTCGTCTTAACATCTATTTTGATACTTTTGTTATTGGAGCTTAACTTGAAAGCACTCTAACAAATCTGATCCTCAGCTGCTAATATGCATGGGGAAAAAAAAAAGAAATACACATACATACCACTGAAACCTCCATTCTCCCCAGCCAAGTTGCAACTCATCTGACTTTCCATTCCAGAAAACAGAGTCAGCACTCCTGCCAGAAAAGCAACTGAAACGAAACACAGCAATGTCCATTCCTCTGCTCTACAGGGTAGGTATTTACGGTATATTTTGGAGTTTTGTCCTGGAACCCAGGTTTAAATGACTCAAAACTCTGAGGCTTCCACTATTGTCCAAGAAATGACTTCACACTTTTCACCATTGCAACCTGATTTTCCTCTGACATGGGAACGTTTCTTTTCTTCCCCAGTCTCATCCTGTTCTAACTCTTCACATCATCAATAGCTCAACTGTTTGCTGTCTCAGCTCTTCTTTAAAGATCATTGTACATGCTTCCCAATCCATCTACATCGTTTGCCAATTGCTTTCCTCTTCCCATCAATTTAAGCACTCTCATTTTGTAGTCCACACAATTATCAGAAAGGTATTAGAAAAGGCTACAATGATCTCCTGTTATCTGTGTATCAGCTCTTCTGAATATATCCTTAGAGATGCTTACAGATTTGCTTCTTCAGGCTCTTTGTTGCTTCTGGTTTGCATTTGAATGCTCGAAAGAATACTCTGGACCTTGTTGCAATTACAATTCACAAGCAGCACCACTGCCTCATCCTTATCAGTTCGGATGCAATATTTTCAGCCCTACACAGCTTTACCAGTAAAACAAAGCATGAAGGCAGCTTCCTGTAGAGTAAGAGGGAAGAAAGCTGTTGTACACCAGGTGCTCAGCACTTACAGAGTAGAACCCTTCAGTTGGTGCTGAGGAGTAACGATAGACAAGGTGTCCTGGTCAGACCAAAGCACTGTCCGGACCTTTTCTGCATCTCCAGGAGTGCGTTAACATGCAGATCCTCGAGACGAGGGTTACTGAGGCAGGTCTATTTGACAGTCTCTCCAGTAAAGCATGTGGGAGCTGAGAGTGCAAGCACAGAGCTTTACTGGGTTGGATGTGGGGTCTGTGTGTTGAGCAATGCTCAATGGATTTCTTTTTGATGAGTTTTTATTCGACAAGATGGAGGGCTGCAAGTGCAATCTTTTAGTATGCAAAGGGAGAAGAGCAGTAAGCCTGAGAACTTCCAGCAGAGAAATATTAGCACTTGACCGAGTCGTTTCTGCCTTTTTTTCCTTCCATTATAACATCTCACAACTTCAAACAAAATCCTGCCTTTCATTAAGTTACGACAACTGCCAGCCCACTGTGACACTGACAACCACTCAAGTCCCCCAGAACAGAGCACTATTAGTAACGGTGTGATCAGACAACTTACTTTGGAAGGGTACTGACAGTCACCACTATTCAACAGCATCAGCCCCTTATTCATCCCACCAGCTCAATTTCATCTTTTTTTACCACCCAGCAGGATTTTTTATTTTTTTAAGGCCTGTACTGGCCAAAGGAATGCAAAGCCTGCAAGCTAAAATATGCCAGCTCGAAGAGCTGAACAAGGCTCAGACAGTGGTTGTCTGTCCCTCACGTCCTCCCCTTCAAACCAGGAGTAACTTATTTCCCCAGTCATGAAGTTACAAGTCATCAAACAGATGGAGTGGCATTCAGTGACAGGAACCTTTACTGCAGCAGTACATAACACAGACACCCTACCACAGGGCTAAAGGGCAGCATCTCACTAAACCCAGTCAGATGGAGACTTAATGTAGAAGACGTCTTTCTCTCAGGGCTGTTTCTATCACAGACACAGACAAGAGAAGAACAGCCTTCTTGTTCTGCCTCAAGAGGACAGAGACAATTTGCAGCACTGAGACCATGAATCAGGCGGTGAGTGTTCTGGGGAGAAAAGAAGCCCTCTCACATGCCTTCCACAGCATCACTGTGACGCTGCTGACCTGTACGTAAATCTGAATTCAGAAGCAAACACACTGCCCCATATGCTTTAACAAACAGCTTACCTAAGACATGCATTGCTAGCCACGAGGACAAACACTGGCCATGGAAAGCTCAGGGCAGAAAGCTGTTTGAGAGCCACAGCAGCCCAGAAGGTGAGCTGGAACACAGCAGCAGTTGGAAGTTTCCATTTGGCATGTTGGAAAGCTCAAAAACATGCTCGTGCTATCACGCTGCAAGCAGTTAACCACTTTGCAAACATACACTTTCTATACAAGAGAACACTGATTTCAGGACCTGGTAAAGCGTCCAACATTTGTTGCTTTGAAGCCATCATTAACAGGTTAGGGAAAAGCCTTAGAGTTCTTGCTATTTGCCACTTAAAATGGGTCTTCTTGCATTTTTCACAGAGTGCTCTCCAGCAGAAATACACGTAAAAATGACAAGTAAATGCCAAATGGTTGAGTTCAGCTACTGCTTTGCTTCAGGAGACAAAGACTGCTTCTGCTGCCTTTATCACAGGGCACAGCAGCTTACCTCGAGCTGCTGGGGCTCCTGAGTAAGCAGCTAACCACAGACTGTCCAAGACAAGAAACACATTTGGTTCCTCCGTATGGCACTAGCGCTGTCTGCAGAGCCGCAGGTGAATCCTTGCTGTTTGGTTAGGTCCTGGCACTGTTTTCAGTTGTCCAACATATGGCCGCTCCTGGTAGCAAAGCTGGCAGCAGCTTCCAGAGAGGCAAGGACCCACAGAGCATCTCCAACTCCGAACTCCATCTGCACCCTCACAGCACCATGTCGTGTTTCTGAACAGGCCCGATGCTCAAGCACTGAGTTTTTACCACCTCAGAGAATTTGTTGTGTTTCTTCTGGAGATTATTAAGACTTGTTACAAGTTTCTGCATCTGGCCCAGCAAATGCATGAGGCCAATCACACCACTGTTCTTCTCCAGGCCTTCCGAGCTGCTCTTACATGAGATTCTTTCACATCAACACCATCTTCAGGGGTGTTAATTTCATGCTTCCTACCTACTGTAAAGCCCCTGCTCCAGGAAGGCCAGCAAACTCAGGCTTAGTTTAATCCGTGTGAATCATTCCACTGAGACTAATAAGAAAAGGTAGCGTATAAGCTTAAGTGCTTTGCTGAACTGGGGCCAAAGCTTCCTAAACCATTTTAACCACAGGAGACAGAAATCAGAGCCTCAGGCTTTTGCTCTACAGCTTTATATCATATTACAAAGTTCCCCGCTTCCAGACCCCTTCCTTCTGAATTAGAACCAAAAGGCTTACAGACTTGCCCAGAAGACAGGGAAGTTTATGACTTGACTATGGTTTTCCCACATCTTGTACCATTTCACATCTTCTTTCCTTTAGTTTATATGACATTGTCATCTCTAAACGAACCCTACTTCCCTAAAGAAAAAAGCAGGAAACCAACGCCCTAGCTCAGCATCAGCAACTCCCTCCACCACCAGACATATACGTCAAGCCAACTCCAAATGTTTTCTCTTGATTTTCAGAGAAGCATTAGCCTGTGACATCAGCAACATGTTTTCTGGCCAAGTATGCTACTAGCCCTTTACTCCAACAACTTACAACAGATTATTTGGATCTATAGTGCACGCTAAACACGATCTGTTAATTACAACATCATTTCCAAGCCTGAGCTCACCCATCTAAGGAAAAAAGAGAAAAATAGAGGTTCTCCACAAAATTCATGGAGTCATTTTCAGAACTGCATAGATTTTGACAATGTTTCTAAGTAAAAGATTTGATCTCCTTTAGATTTTGAACCTTCAGAATTTCCAAGCAAGCTGCAATAACCACAGAAAAAACTGGGATTTTTCAGGACAGGTCCTGAACTGCCTGATTCTGCTATCAAGTGATAGCAGAAGTCGTGGGGCTTTTCCATCATCCAGCTGCCAGCACCACATAGTTGTCCCACAGACTGCAATTACAAGGAGCCACTGAAGCATGTGACAACTTGGACATGTACACGTGTGGGGAAACAGCCTGTCCCACCAGCCTGAGTGCTCTTCAGCAAGGAAACAAGAACTCAGCACAGCAACCAAAAGCTGATTTCAGAAACTCAATTAATGCTCAGCCGTAACAGGACTGTACATTTAAAGGTCAGAAAGAGGCTGTAGCTCCAAGCTGAAACCCAATTTCTGCATGAGCCATGAGGCTGACCAAACCGCACCTTTAGATGTTACAATTATAGTAAGATTCTAGCTTTATGTCTTGGCACCTCTTCACATTAGCAGGGAAATACAAAGTGTCTCTGGAACAAGAAAAAGTTCCCTCCAGTCATCTCTTCAGAGGCTAAAATAAGCCACTCAAAACATACTCGGCTGGCCTGAACCCAGGAACAGACCTTACTGTGCAACCTGGATGAGGTATTCAGGCACGTGAGTTCTGCTGCCCGCTGATCCCATTGCTGACATTTACCTACCACCCTGGGGAGCAGGGAGGAAGTTCGAGACAATTTACAACACTGGACAAGCAGGAGCACAAGACAAGACAGTATAAACTCCTTAAAAACAGTAAGTGCCTGACCTCTTTTCTGCTTCCCTGTGCTTCAAACACGCTGCTTGAGAGAAGGGAAAGATGAGGGAGAGATTAATCTGAGGAAGTAACACATCTACACATTCATGCTTGCCTCTGGAGCCCTTCTCAACCAGCCTACTTTATCTCCCATTACACAAAGCTGCAACTCACCTCATGGGTCTCCCAATTGCCTTGCAGACAGCAGTATCTACAATCAGGTCCTTTGGAGTCAGACCTCTTTGTCAGATGCCTGTATTTTCACAGAGCCACTGAAAGCAAGTGTTTCTTGAAGCAGTCAACAACCACATGATGAAACCAAGTGAGTGCTTTTTAAATATCTTGGAAGCAGACTGTGCAGCCTGTGGTTCAGGGAAGAAGGTAGTCACAACGAGGCCATGTCAGAAGTAAGAACTGGCAATAGCCAAATTTCGTTCTCTGTACCCAGGGAACAACAACCTTGGCAGGAAGGATAAGGAAGCCTGAAGAGCAGTGTTCGTCAGGAGCACAAAAATCTTGACACATTTCCCTTCAGCCTGGCAGCAGTTTTTCAACTGATGATTTCTGGGAACATGCTGCAACTCCCTTCTGTAAAGTGGTAAGCAAGCAAGTAGAGCCTGGCTTTGACACTTATGGCAACGGTTGGGTATCATTTCCCTAAATGTAGACCCTTTTACATTTCAGTAATAGATGAGGTTTAAATTATGAACTCTCTTACACAGGGAAAAATATCTCTCCAGTGTCTTCACTGTGAAATCATGAAGCAGCACACACATTCTACAATACACTCGTGTAAAAAGGAATAGGAGCAATTTCAATCACCCATTCAGTTCATTTATCTTTGTGCAGCATTTACAAAATGGAAAGCACTGAGTGGCTGCAAAGGAAGTCCATTCCTGGGAATTTAAGTCAATCTCTTGGTTACTAGACAAGTAACACTTATGTTGTTAATTTACTGATTTTTAAACTGCTGCAAAAGAAGTTTAAGTTACAAGCTATTAAGGTTGCCCAACTTAGTGAACAATTTGACCTCTTATTAGTACAAGTCACTGCTCACCTCCCCACAACATCTCAAAGGAAGCTCCCATAGACCTTCAACTGCAGCAGACTGTCATTAAAGTGCACAGAATGTGATTGAACACCTGATACAGGCCCTGAGATACCATTAGGTGCTATACAGAAATAAACTACGATGAGTAAAGAATGAAGCTTCAAAGTTAAATTTTCAGAGTTAGAAAATCTAAATAGGAGATAACCCGGACATTTAGCAAGGAACATTTAACCTCAAAGTATCTTCAGGCTGATCCTCTGCAAGGGAGCAGTTTCACCTTGTGCCTCATGCTCAAGTGGATTGAAGTTTCCTCATGCCTTTCTTGCAGCTCTTCCACCTCTCGTCTAAGTGACCAGAGTAAAGAGCCTGCCCCTCCAAGGGTTAAGAGATGTCTCAGAACAAGGCAAGCTGAGCATTTGCTTTTAATTCTGTCCCTTCCCCTCCTCCTAGCCTCAGTTTTTCACTTTGCCTTTTAAGCTTCACATGCCATGTGAGCTTGTGGGATAACTGACCAGCCTGAGACTAAGAAAGCCTTTTTGCTTTGAAACCAGCAAAACTAGTTCAGGAATTGCAACTACATGTAGTCAAGCCTGCCCTGTAATTAGCTTTAAATAAAGGTCCCCTCAACAGGAAACTAAATACCCTGCCTGTTTAACAATGACTAGCACAGCGGACATGGCTTTCACTCCTTTGCCTCCAACACGGCAGCAGCTTTTCTGCAAAGCACAACCCAAGCGGTATTAAAGCACTACAAAAACAACCATTTGCAAAATGGACCTATTTGGTCTCTCAAAGAGGAGATTTAAGAGTGGCACGATGCCTTTCCTCACAGATCAGTTGTTCCCAGGTGGAAGACTGCATTCATTCCCTGCAGCCACAACCACAAACCCAAGAAAGCCATTAGTGACCCAGCCACATGACAAAGCCTGGGGCACCCACAGACCCTACACGGAAGACACAGCCTTCCGAATGGATCAAGGGGCCAGAGGCGTCTGGCTCCCCAGAACAAAGCAGAGGGATGAAGTGGGCTGAGCACACTGTTCCCATCACATCTCCAGTCTGGACATGGAGCTGCAGGAACTGCTCCACAGACAAACTCCAGTAAGGACACGTGGCAGCTGCCCCTGTCTCTGAGGAAGGCATCGAGTAACCATCATGCCTGAATGTCAAGTGCCAGCTCTACTTCCACCAGGGTTTATGAAAGAAGAATACAGCCTACTCCAGCTTCCCATGACCTTCACTGTAAGATGAATTGATGCAATTTTCCATTTTCCCTGGTTTACCATCTTTGAGAATCATTGAAATGGGTGGGAAGACTTCATTTGTTCTAAAAGCTTTTTGAACTTGGTTTCAAAGGTTACATGATCCAAGGATACTAAAAAGGCCTCAAGAGGCAGACTTATTTCAGTGTGCGCAAAATATTTAGCTGAAGGTAATATAGCTTCCCCCTGCACTGATGTTTTTAATCTGGTTTGCTCCCCTTCATCCACTGGTTAGTAATGAAAACACCGAGTCCCTCATGCCTTCATTTCTGTGTATTGAGCTTTACAGAAGCATCTGTGCCACCTCATTCCTTGAAAAAGATTTCTGGGCTTCATTTAACTCTGCTTTACAACCCAAGAAGACTTTTTGAGCTACAGCTGACTTGCTGCCTGCAACAGCCCTTGTTCTGGCATAGAGCTGAAAATCAAAACAACGTCTCTAGTTGTATACTACAAAGAAAAATAGCAAGGTCAAACCATCCAATTTTGTCTTTACACATGGAAAAATGTTACCTAAGCAATTCTAAAACCTGATGGTCTCAGCTAAACAAACCAATGCTTGACCTGAAATTGCTGCAAAGTGAATGCCTGCTCAATGCCCTTTGCAAGCCAGACCACTCTGAGAAGTACAATTCAAACATGCTGAAAAGTTATGAGCAAAATTACAGCAACTGGGACCTTGCACCAACTGGGCTGTTACTGTCTGTAAATAACCTGGATGTTGATCCTGGCCCCTTGCTCTAGGAAAAGCAACCCATGATTAGGATTTCAGTGCTGTGAGAAGGATGGGTGAGGAGAGAGCGCAACATATGGAGCTGAAGACTTGGAGAGACTGAACTCTTATTTGAAAGCAGGATTACAATGCAAAGGGCCCTCACTTTCTCCCCTCCCTCGTAGATACCATCAAGTTTACAAGTATTTCAAAACACTAACAGCACTGCAGCTGACTAGTACATACCCAGTGATTGTTACAGAGCAATACCACTCAGCTGTAAAGTAGTTGTAGTCTACTCTTTTTACTTCTCAGCTGTTGAAATCTTCTAGCTGTGTAGAAGTGTAAATAAAGTACACCTGGAAGGATGTCTCATTAGAAAATTGTTTCTTTGGATTTAAGTAGTATTGTGACCAGGCTGACTCCTAGAACTCTGATCTGACACTTGCAATTTTATCTAGGCACTTCGGTTTAAGAAATCAGGGACATCTAAGTAGCTGCTCCTTAGAAGTTAAACACCCCAAACATTCCTTATGGACTCCATCTGGTCAAGATGAAGTCCTGCTCTTTTCAGAGGAGACCAAACATTCCTGTACTTTGAGCATTAAGCAGGACCCCCAAGTGTGCAACACTGGACCAAAAGATCCCCCCGCCTTCCCGTCTGCATGGTTTTCTTCCACCTCTTTTCACTTTTGAGGCTCCCTTGGAAATCTTCCAGAGAGTCAGACCTACAAACAGCAAGCCTGAGGTGGGATGGGCAGCATTTGCTTGCCTGCTTTCATACACCGCTTAGAAGACAGCAGACCACCACGCATTCATCAGTATATGACTAAAAACCTGTTTTACAAGACCCATGACTGAGATCCAGCAGCGGTGCATTACAGCATGGCACTAACAAGTTTAGGCTTTTCCTCAGATCCTCAAGCTTGTTGTGTAAGAACGCTGTCCAAACAAGGAATGCAAAACACAGCAGGTCATAAAGTAAAGGAAGGGTATTTTTACAGCCATAAAGGTAGGAAGAGAAAAGGCCACATTCAGTGGGGCTGAATTAATAGCACTGTATATCTGGAAGTGCTGACCTAAGCAAAGTGTAGATCCATGAGACGGTGCCATCTTCCCCAGCCAATCTCCCTTGAGACAGATCTTGCCTTTCCATCGCTGCTCTCTCAAGCTGCCTCAAATGAATTTGCAGTTTCAAAGCCAATTGCAGTTCAGCCAGAACCCTGCGTGAATGCTTCCAAACTCATTTGCAACAGCCTTCTACAAGGCCAGTCAGGAAATCAGCTACACCAATGAGGCTGTGAGGGTCAGTCACAGCCTGGCCTTACAACTAGAAAGTATTGCAGGAGTTCTGAGCAACTCAGCATTTCCCCCGTCACTGCTCTAAAATGAGAGGCAACAATCAGAACCACCAGAGTGACAAGTTTGGCCTACATCATTGTCACACCCTTGCAAAATAAGGAAATAATATCCTGACAGCTTTCTTTTATCTACAGGAAACAGAAGCAGTGAAGTATTGAGAGCTGAGTCAATCTGTAAGTGTAAGGCAGTGATAGTAATAGAACCCAGATATCTTCCGACTCTCTCTTCCGCGCTGTCACCACAAACCCACCCTAATCACAAGCACACTGCGTGATGACAGATGATCTGCAGTTCATTCTGCCTCTAAGAGTCCCCTCATCAGCATCCTGAAAACCTGGAATAGCTCTAGACCCATAATTCCAGGTTTAGCCATTTATCTTCATTCTTCTATCCAAAATTTAATAGACAACATTTGCAAGACAGCGATCAAGAGCTGTTCTAGTTTGTACCTTTCACTTGAAGGAACCTTCACCTGCAGCTCCGAAGCCATTAGGTTAGATTCCTCTTTTCAGTGTCTATTCCCCTCAACTCTGCATTCCTCTCGCTTTCTCCTTAGTTCAGGTTTATGCAGAGGCATCATTTCTTCTCCCTTCAGACACACCTTTTTCCCTTTCTCAAGATACTCATTTCTATATTTTCAGTTTTCTTTTCTTCAATGGTCTGTCCTATTCGAGGTCACTGGCTATTACACTACAGGATGTTTCATTAAATGGCTTAGAAGATGTGTTATATGATGCAGTAAGAGCAGGAATCAGCTTCTGGGCTAACGTGTCTCCACTTTACGCCTCTACCTTGGAATAAGCTTCATTATCTGTTATACATCTCTGCTGTCTACAAAGGGGGCCAAGAAGTCTGGCTATAGCTTACACACCTATATGTGGAGACCTAAGTTCACATGCCTTTGGCTACAAGCTGTATCCCATGTAGCATCCTAAACACTGGCTAACAGATCTCAGATCACAACTATCAGCAGTAAACAAATCAGTAAATGTGTACAATTCTCCAGCAAGTTCCACAGAGATCTGGTCTTGGTCTATGGTATTTAGATACTAAAGAAACCCAAGGAAGCACAGGGCTGTGTTTTACAAAAACCTGCAAACAGGACAATGTGGACTCCCATCACTGGCAAAAATTTTCAAGATTAGATGGCTTCCTAAAGAAAACAACTGATTTCCACGTGTCCTACAGCCCCAAGACTAGATGACAGTCTTTCTAGCTTTATAATACACTAAGACCTTTTTTTCTTTTCTGAGTTTCTTCCTTAAATCCCTCTCTTCAAAAACCCTCAGTGCAGCAACCATTACCTTCACCTGTTCCTACAGTGACTTTTAGGAGAATCTGTCTTTATTCCTTCCCTGTCTTGGCACATGTCCTGCCTATTCTGGTTACATGGCTTTAATAATCTCAGTTAGAGAACTCTTCCTGCAGCAACATCCTCTGCAATTTCTTTTTCCCTCCCACCCCTCCATTAGGAAGCTCCAAAAGCCCTCTCACCTGACACTCATGGTCACTGACAGACTGCACACAAAAACACTTGGCACACTGACAAATTGAACTCATCAAGCAGACTTCACATTGTGCTTCTTCATCAAACAGGCTAAACTCATTCCCTTCTGCAGTCACACTACCCTATATAGGATGGGATCTCTTCCAAATCTTTCTGTGCTGCCTCTGCCTTCAATTTGCACCCAAGTCACTAACACTCAGGAATTAGATGCGATGACTTACATACCTGCCTGTTAGACAAATGGATTATCCCTAGGAATACTTGGTCTTCTGCAGCAGATACGAGTCACCTGCAGTTATTAGTGTCTGAGGTGTTCTGCTCTCAAGTATCATACAACTATGAGCACATTTCATAGCAAACTGCTTAACACAAGCAATCGAATCACTGTGGAGGTAGGCTTCTGCCCTGCAAAACATATGGATAAAATACCCATGCAACAGCACTGTCATGCAGGGGTCCTGCCCTCCATCAGGAGTTCCCACTGCTCTGCATGGGGTTCGGTGTTCTCACCTCTACTGGTCTAAGGTCGGCCTGTCACTCCATGGCTGATGCTATCTTGTGCCACTGACTGATCACAGAATCACAGAATAGTCTAGGTTGGAAGAGACCTACAAGATCACCGAGTCCAACCTCTGATGCTGCACACCTGTGTCAGCCTCCTCGCTGCTCCACAGTCAAGCCCCACACAGTGTCCCATACCGAAAGGCCACACTTAACTGAGCTGCCGAGAGAAAGCTGATTTACCCATGCTGCTGAACTGCACAAATTAGCAGTGTGCAAATTACCGAGGGATTTCCAATGGTAGCAGTGCAATCAAAGCACTACAATAGTTGAATTTCTTTAAGAGCTGTGCATTCCCTGTGGCTTCTGCGTTCCAGCATTAGCAGCGAGTTCTAAACAATTTGTTCAAGGATGCAAACACAGCAAGATCCAAACAAGCAGTCAATCAAATCAGAGCCAGTCATCTTAGCCAAAAAAAGTGATGGGGAAAGTTCACATGCTTCAGAAAAACAAAGCTTTCAACCTTGATTCAGTACTTACCCTGAAGTTTCACAATCCTTCCTACTGGAACTTCAGCTTTGAAGCATGGGCTTATCTTGGAGCAAATTTCTCCATCACATAATGCAGAACTCTGAATTCCATCCAGGGACCTGCATTTATCATGACAATTGCATTTTATTTTTGCACCATTCTGCAACTAGCAGGGACCAGCAACTTTTAAAATATGTACCTAGATTTCTAGCATGCTTTAGTCATGACTTGAACTGCAGAACACTTACAGAGCAAGAAGTATTGCTGAATTCTCTGTCACAATGACCAGCTCTGCACTTACCTCCCCCCCAGTAATCATAAGCTTGTTCGAACTCCCAGCTCCATAAAACATACAGCATAAGAACTGAAATAGAAGCCTGTTTATTTCCTACTTTGAGCAGTCCTTCAACTCCCCCTCTACTTTGTGCCTTGCTTGATTTAAGGCTACTTCATTTGGTAAAACTAAAAGCACGAGCCAGGTTCTAGGTGGGTACAAACAGCATCAAAATCCAGGGCACCAAGAACTTCTAATGCAGAAAAGAATAGGCAACTTGCTTTTGATTCAGCAAGTTTCTTTTCTTCTAGATGGTTCAGCCATCAAAAGATTCGGGTAACTACACACCGTTTGCAAGATGCACTCATCTTTCTGAGCACTGCACATTACAGGCTGCACGTTCTTGTACAAAACACAGGATACACTTTCCCATATGGGTCTACCTTTGGCTTAGGTACAGGCAGTTACCTTATTTGCAATAGCAAGGTTAGCAAGACATTGCATACAAATAGCTCACATCGATCAGGAAAAGATCAGAGGAAACCATTTCTAACCAGCCATTTTCCAGTATGCCCTTAATTTAAAGAAGTTCACTGCGAAATGCAGATATGCTTAAGTCAGTTTTCAGCTGGTAATCCTCTCCAGAAGGACTTTTCAAGGTTATTATTTCTGACAATTTGTTACTCATCCACAATATGCTGCTTTTATGTTCATAACACTTCTCACTTCAGAGCCAAATTTCACAGCCAAAGAGCCAATGTCATGAAGAAAAACAGTGCATCCAACACTGACCATGAAGAGCTCATCTGAGAAAGATGACTGAGATAATTCATCCCGTGGTTCTTGGAGCTATTAGTATTCCTGTTCTCCAAAACCAAGGGCTCTGGGACAAATTCATTGCCAGTATCGGGCTGTGCTCCCACAGCAGCACAGGACTACTCCTGAAGAGATGATCTCCAAGACCTGCACTAGCGAGCAAGCAGCAGCCTTGTTCATGTTTCTTGTGGCTTGCTCTATCATCTGAAAGGACTTTGCTGTTTCAGCTTTGTCAGTGGCTGAAATCGGTGTAAGTGTACAATCACAGGCTCCAGAGGAATTGCACTACAGCTCAGATCCTGAGCCAGGGCCCAGCTTAAGCAGTAAATCTTGACCTTAGACCATGGAGTGTCAGGAAGGCATCTATCCCCTCGAACCCAGGATAGTGCTGGAAGAGGAAAACCCAATCTCTCCACAGCTGTTCCTTGCATGGAAACAGGAAGGACGAGAGGGAGAAGAAATCAATCATTGCTCCTTCAAAGCAGCTTTCAAAGCTTTTTTCCAGCACACACCCCCCTCCTCCTAGCCTGCAGATTACAAGGAACCGGGGATCCGGCTGAAGCCAAACATCCCCCACATTCAGTGACTGGCAACACATGTAATGCTGTGTTCCAGTCCTCCAAAACCCACCTCCTGATGCTCTAGTACACGGTGTTTCAGTCTCATCTTAGAGTCAGGAATCAACCCCCCCCCCCCCCCCACCGAAAAAGAGCAAAAGGAATCCCCCTGAGGCTACATGTTACTTTGTATGGGGAAGTTCCATTCCAATTTCCTCCCCCGAGCAACTTCCAACACCTTCACATGCAAGGAACAGCCAGATCATTGCCTAGTTTGGGGTTCTTCAAAGCCATATAGCTTAATCCATTTGTGCTATAGCAAAATCAACTCCAAATGCAAATCATAAAGAAAACATACTTTGAGTGAAATTCTACTAATCTTCCACCATTACTGACACATGGCAATGCTTAAAAGCTGGAGGAGCAAAAAACAAAACTCTTCTCTTATTATTCTGGCATCTAATAACAACCTTTGTAGGTCCCTAAAAAAATGGAAATTGCAATTTTATTTAAATATTAATCTGAATTAGATTGCTTGGCCTTCCATGATCGTTAAACCAGGTAAACAGCCATGAATATTAAGTTTCATAAGCCTAGCATACAGATCAATCTTAAGAGTACACATTTCATACATTTCTTTTCTTTTAAACCATTCGGTATCATCACATTTAGGCGTGCTTTCCAGAAGCACCTGGAAATGTATGAAACCTGACCTTCTCAGGTCTCTGAGAACCCCCCCCAGCCTCGTACAGTAATATACAAGCAGCCTAACAAAGGACCAAGACAGGTGAAGAATTCAAAAGGTATTCCCGACACCTGCACAGCCCCAGGCTTGCTCCCACAGAAGCTATTGGCCAAGTTCCTGTTGCTTTCAGTAACAGCATGTGGCACTACAGGGGGTCTGCACTGTGTTGAGTGCATCACCATAATTTAAGAATATTCATGAAAACAAAACTTGGGCAAGGGGAGCTTTTTTCATTTCAGTTTTTGATTTCTCACT
The DNA here is from genome assembly GCA_011076525.1 of Nettapus auritus. Classification (NCBI taxonomy): domain Eukaryota; kingdom Metazoa; phylum Chordata; class Aves; order Anseriformes; family Anatidae; genus Nettapus; species Nettapus auritus. The sequence continues at coordinate 66,337,866 of CM021768.1, forward strand.
GAGTGCTTGTAGTAATATATAACCTTTGCCCAAATATCAACAACCTAAGTAACATCACGACAAAGCTGCCACTGACTTACAGGGGCCAGAAGTTCACACTGAAAGCAAGCTCCTAAAATAACAGCTGCATGCAACATTTGACCTAGTCAGGGATGTCTACATTTCACCTAATGTAAAAGGAAAAATGCATTTCCATACTGTGAGGAAACCTAAATTCCCAGAGGACACTGGTAGCATTGAGACAGGAACCAGGAGACCTGCATCTGTGAAAACACTTCCTCCCTGCAAGCTCAAAAAACCCCTGGCCATGTTCCATGAAGAGCAGCCTCTCCACAAGACACTTGACCCACTTCCTCAACTCACACCTCACTCTCCCTTTTTTGACTTGAACTGTCTTGTATTTAAGAAAAAATTAGGTAGCCTATTAAGAGCAAAGAAAAGAACTGCAGACAGAATTCCACAATCCACTCCTCTACCACCAAGCAACTCAGCACCTGGCTTTTATCTCAGCCATCAGCACAGAAGAGTGGCAGGCAGAGCGGCGCTGGAACATCTGACTGACAGCTGGTGCTGTCAAGATAAATTACTTGCCAAGGGCGCGCTGACCTTCTGGCAAACTCCTGCAAACTGAAGGACTGCACTACCACTGCCCACCCGTCAGCCTTATCCATGGGCAGAAGAACCTTGCTCCCCCTTGATCCGCCTTCTATCTGAAGACATCTGTTCTCAGCAGGAGCCAAGGTAGCACTCCCACCTTGCAGCAGGTACCTAGGAGTCTGCGGGTGCTCCAGGAATGCTGTTTCTTGCATGGACACAACACTTATTTCCCAGGATTTCTTGGTACATCATATTTTATGTCAGAAGAAATTTTGACTCCCAACAGCCACCAGCAACAGAGTGTTGCTTTTGATGGTCATTTTTAGGACCTATATATCCATTTGTTCTAAGAGTATTTTAAAAGATTACCACCAGCTTTATTGTTCATAAGGTTCCTGTTCATTCATCAAAAACAGTTCTACCGAGCTGTTTTCTCTGCTGTGCCTCTACCTTGTATTCTGCACATGAAGGGCCAAGCGGTGCTGCTGCGAGTCCTGTCTTCTACTACATGCTGAATGCCACACTGCGTTTGCACAGCCTATTTCACCCGTCCTCTAACTAGAGGACACAAAAGTAAAAAAGTTTTCAAATAGAAATATTTTTATTCGATGATCATAGAGCAGCTCAGGTTTTCCCCATGCCTACTTGCAGAAAGTTGAAAGAAAACAAGTTTTTAATCATAATTAACTCCAATTTATACCACAAAGAAGCGTTTACCAAAAATAACACACTTAAGTGTTCTTATCATATTTCCAACAGCCAATCCCTTGAAAAAGGCAGAAACAAATAGCTGGCATCATAAATCTTTTGTTGCCAGCATTATAACATATAGGAGCCTGAGCTGCATTTCGGAGGTAATTAGTACCCTGTGTGTCAGCGAGCCAATAATTACACTTTGTTTGGAAAGCTGTTTGGTGCACGTCTCAGTTTACACAATGAAACACCCTGTATTTTCCCTCAGGTTAAAACCAAGGTTGACATTCTGAGTAAAGGAAACATGCATGGAAAGGCAATGAAGCTTCCTCAGAGGATGCTTGCTATTTCAGAGCTCTAGTTCAGAACAACAGTCACTGACCTATGGCCAGCCCAGCTTAATTACCCTGTCCCATTAGTCACAAACAGCTGTGCCAGGCCAGCAACCAAGTCAGTTTCACACTGATGTTGGGGACTGCTAACTTGCCCGCTGATACCCAGGGGTAGCTGGGCTTCACACATGCTGCTGCTTAAAAGGCAGCTTTTCACTCACTTGGTTCAGCTCACTGATCTGACCAAAAACCAGGCCTCACTCCATCACTGCCTTTTTTTAGAGGAAAAAATTGTTCCTCTTCCTCCTGTAGCTATGCTAATGCTTGCTTGGATTGAAAACAGGTGATGGAAGTAATTCCATACGCACAATTCCATGATACTTCAAGAGCTTTCACCACACTGCAAACTGAATGACTATCAACAATTTACATGGCATGTGGTCACTGTATGCCATTTCTCAGCCCTCCTTCCCTTTATATGTGTGGGTGGGTCAAAAAAAAATTAATAAAAACATGAACATCATTTTGGACATTCAGTGTTGAATCACTGTCTAATAGATGAAGTTAAAGGTTACCTGCAGCCAGGATGGCTCCAACTGCAGTTGTTCTTGTACTGGGATAAGAAGTACTTCAAAAACAGTATTTTTCTCACTTACAGGGTCCCCTTTGTTTAAAAGGATTCAAGGAATACAAATACAGAAGCAGAATGCAGTCCTGAGACAAGCAAAACACAAAGAAACACTGGCTGAGAACATAATGAGCTCTGCTGCTCTCACTTAGTACCCTCGGAACAAGTAAGTTACTGTTTTCCACATACGTGTTCAAAGAACTGCCATTTTCCAATGAAACTGCTACACTCAGTTTTTGATCACTGTACAGAGCCTCTCATCTGTATTAATTACTGCCTAGTAAGCTCCTTCAACTAGTAGCTCCTGCTGGAAAATACACTAACTGATAATTCCCAAGACAAGCTTACCAATTGCTAATTAAACTGGAGCACAGACTCTATTTGCAGAGAAGGTTTCCAGGTGATTCAGGTGAAGAAACCAGCTCTCCTCACATAAATCATCCCACTGGTTTGTGGCTTCCTCCCCTGTATTCCCCTGCGCAGACAAGTGCTGGAACTCGTTGCAGCATGCGTGGGCTTGAAAGGGAAAATGCCCCTGTCTGATTTCAATTCCCATCAGAGAAGAATCCTCTGATCGATTTAGTATTGGTGGCACTGATGGCTGTAAGATCCACAAGACGCAATCACCACATACACACATGTGTATGGCTATTCATATAGCACATAAGCCATCTCACCTTTCCCTAAGGGTGCCATTTTAATGACTAACCATAACTGGCAATTTGTCATGTCTAACGAGCAGAAAGCCTTCATCAGAGACACACAGAAACATCCATGCTACTCTGAACCAACTGTATTTTTTTTTGTTTTGTTGTTCACACACACACATTATTTCAGGGAAGATCAAAAATATTTCCAAAGCACAGCTCTAAAGAGGTACTACGAAGTCCAAGCACTCACTTGCTGATCACAGTGCTGAGTTCACCTTCTGATTTTACCTTCTTACAGTTCTGTCTCAAGGCTGTCCTTAGCCTCAGAATGTCCACGTGTTAGTTAATAGCTCTAATCAAGCAGAAGAATGCTCAAGTAGATGAATTCCCAAGCATTTGCCAGCACAGATATTTAGCAGAGATAATTGCTCAATAACAACGATTTCCCATCCTTTGAAGAGAGAGCCATTTCCATGCCAAAAGGTTGAAGCTTTCCAAAACGAGTTAGCACCTCAGCACCTAACAGCTCAGCACAGATTCACAGAATAATTTGGGCTGGAAGAGCCATTAAAGCTCACCTGGTTCCAGCCCCCTGCCAAGGGCAGGTTCCCCTCTCATCAGCCCAGCCTGGCCTTGGGCACTGCCAAGGATGGGGCAGCCACAGCTTCTCCGGGCCCCACACCCCACACGGTGGGGAATTTCTACCTTACATTAAATGTAAATCTACTGTCTTTCAGTTTAAAACCATTAGACCTTGTTCTATTGCTACGTATAGTTGCTAAAAGGACCTCCCAAGCTTTCCTGTAGGCCCCTTTAGGTACTGGAAGCCTGCTGTAAGGTCTCCCTAGAGCCTTCTCTTCCCCAGGCTTTACAACCCCAACTCCCTCAGCCTGTCTTTGTAGGAGAGGTGCTCCAGTTCTCTGAGCATCCTCGCAGCTTCCTCTGGACTCATTCTAATGGATCCCTGTCCTTCTTATACTGGGGGCCCCAGTGCTGAATGCAGCTCTCCAGGTGGGGTCTCACAGGAGCAGAGGGGGAGCACCACCTCCCTCCTTTGGCTGGTCATTCCTCTTTTGATGCAGGCCAGGATGCCATTGCCAGCTCCTGCTGAGCTTCTCAACAACCAACACCCCCAAGTCCTCCTCCTCAGGGCAGCTCTCAATCCATTCTCCACCCAGCCCGTATTTGTCCTTAGGGTTGTCCCAGCACAGATGCAGGACCTTGCAGGTGGCCTTGTTAAACTCCATGAGGTAAGCACAGCCCATCTCTCAAGCCTGCCAAGGTCCCTCTGGGCAGCATCCCTTCCCTCTGGCATATCAGCTGCACCACACAGCTTGGTGTCATCTGCAAACTCGCTGATTCATTGACTCGGAGCAATAATAAAAAATGGATGGACGACTTTTCTGACCAGCCGTGCAAGTAGCACACCACTGTTCCATCCTTACTAATTGATATGCCTAGTGGATGAGGGAAAGGCTGTGGTCTACCTAGACCTTAGTAGAGCTTTTGACACTGTTTCCCAGAGCATTCTCCTGGAGAAACTGGCTGCTCATGGCTTGGAAGAGTGCATGTTTCACTGGGTAACAAGCTGGCTGGGTGGCCAGGCCCAAAAGTGTTGTGGTGAATGGAGTTAAACCCAGTTGGAGGCCTGGGTTGAGTTCCCCAGGGCTCAGTACTAGGGCCAGTCCTCTTCAATATCTTATCGATGATCTGGACAAGTGGATCGAGTGCACCCTCAATAAGTTTGCAAACAATACCAAGTTAGGTGCATGTGCTGATCTGCTTGAGGGTAGGAAGGCTCTGCAGGTGGATCTGGATAGGCTGGACCGAGGGGCCAAGGCCAACTGTGTGAAGTTCAACAAGGCCAAGTGCTGGGTCCTGCACCTGGGGCACAACAGCCCCAAGCAGTGCTACTGACTGGGGGAGGAGTGGCTGGAAAGCTGCCTGGTGGGAAGGGAGCTGGGGGGATTTGTTGATAGCCCACCGAACATGAACCAGCAGTGTGCTCACATGGCCAAGAAGGCCAACAGCATCCTGGCTTGTATCAGAAACAGCGTGGCCAGCAGGACTAGGGAAGTGATTGTCCCCATGTACTTGGCTCTGCTGAGGCTGCACCTTGAGTGCTGTGTTCACTTTGGGATCCCTCACTACAAGAAGGACGTTAAGGTGCTGGAGCATGTCCAGAGAAGGGCAAAAAAGCTGCTGAGAGGTCTGGGGAACAAGTTTGAAGAGAGGCAGTTGAGGAAACTGTTTATTTAGCACAGAGAAAATAAGACACGGGACAACTAATCACTCTCTACAAGTACCTCAAAGGAGGTTGTAGCAGGTGGGGTCAGTCTCTTCTCCCAGGACAAAGAACATGAGAAAAGGGCCTCAAGTTCCACCTGGGGAGTTTTAGGTCTGATGTTGGGGAAAAAATGTCTCCACTGAAAGGGTTATGAGGCATTGGAACAGGTTGCCCAGGGAAGTAGTTGAGTCACTATCCCTGGAGGGATTCAGGAGAGGTGGAGCTGTGGTACTTAGGGACATGGTTTACTGGTAGTCTGGGTAGTGCTAGTTTAACGGGTGAACTTGATATTAGAGATCTTTTCCAACCAAAATTATTCTATTGTTTCTGAGATTAGAAATTGTAAAGGTTTTTCAACTACTACCTGTTTGGAGCTTATATTTCCATGCAGAATTTAAATTTAGTCTGTGTGAGGTACAGGACAACAAAGAACAAGACAGCAGGATGGACCTGGGGAGATCTGAGCTCGAGCCTCCATTTTCTCACTTTATCCCTAAGCTGACTGTGTGACAAAGGGGAAACTTCTAGCACTTGGAGCTCTAAATCAACCTGAAGAATCTATATTCCAATATAGTGCAGCAGTCAGCCCTTTTTGCAAGGCAGTTTAAGTTAATACTTCAGTGGCACCTGACTTGTAACTTCTTCCCTTACATACTGCACCCTACACTACCTGGGTCTGTCCGCCTGGAGAAGCAAACTCTAATATCGGCTAAGCATCTATCACATAAAACTGTAGGGGAAGATTATCTTGTTTGGACAAACACAAGTCCTTCACAAAGGAGGCGTTTTGGAAGGGCTACGCACCTCTGCATTGGCTATTGGGGTCAGCTTCCCTCACCAGCTTGGCTGCGAGTGCAGCCAGTGTTAGCCTAGCCAGCACCCTCCGTTTTCTCCAGTCATTTCCAATGCACTTAATGCACACAAAGGTAGGTGGCCACAGCGAAGAATCAAAACACACTGCCAGTAGTTGAAGCCAACTATGCCCCCTGAATTATTTTAATATTGGAGATGAGTAAACAACAAAGTTCAGGAAAAAAAAAAAGGGAGCAAGTAAGCATTCCAACTTTGTTATAAGAGTATGTGAAAGCCAAGTGGTGTGGCTGAGTAGAAGGCACTGGAAGTTACTACCAGCTCCTATGGATTGTCACTGAGGTCCTTGGTTTTGTTTTCCCCTCAAAAAAAATTGGCACGAATGGTGGGTAAAATGTTAAGGAAACAAAATCTTGGAGAAGTGTATTATTCAAGCAAACCTCGAGCTGTCAGCATGCCAAAACATCAGCTCTGTTTCCAGTAAATAAAATATAAACAGATATTCAGAACTGCCATCTTCCCAGGAAAACTTGGCAGGCACTCTTTTTCTACTGCCCTTATGGTACTGCTGCCCAAACAAGCTGGCCACCAACCAAGTTGCAAGCAGAAACCAGCTGAAATAGCTGTAGCAGTTTCAAGTCAGGCTGACTGCAGACATGTGCTGTTTGATCTGCTCAAAGTACTCTACCAGACCACAGCTTCAGAACTGCTTCTTACTACTTCCCATAGACCTTAAGACAGCTGAAAAAGCAAAGTAGCTGATGAGGCCTGGAAAAAAGGTTGATTCTCTAAGACTGTTAAGCAGCATACGTGAGCTACAGAGCACCTAGATGTTCACAGGTGCCAATGCTTGTGTGTGACCTCTCATCATACAAAAGGTCTGGCACTAGCAGCTAAAATAGCAGCTTTTGGGAGAGACCTTCATCCCCTAATGGTTTTTGCATTACAGGAAGAACAGAATATACAGACCCATCCTTTACTGTAAGCCACAGTGTCTGAAGATACAAGTGCTTACTGGAATACAGTTTCAGAACTTAACCATTTAATAGAAAATCAGTTAGTGAGAGCACATAACACTAATTAAAGGATCTTATCAAGCATATTTACATTGTGCACCTTGTGTCAAAAAGCTCTAAAGCTGAAGAGTGTTTAGGCAGCTACTCTGCAGCTACTTAGCAAGCCAGGTTCCCTCCCTCCATAGTTATGTTATTTCCAGGGACCTTATTTAAATGTAGAAGGGAAATAAGATGTATATACATTTTTCAACAGAGTTTAGGGAATCGAAGAGTTCCACTAAGGCAAACCTTACAGTGCACATGAAAAGGTTAATGAAGGGCTCTGTGTCAACCAAGACAGACATTACATTGCTGAAGTTACTGAGATGCTGTACTTTCATTAGAGGAATCATTACGTGCACATCATAACTCACTTGCCATGTAGTGGCACAGTGAGAATTCATTATTTAAGACAAACCACATCAGTTTCATCTCAGCTTCAGAAAATATGACTGACCTGACCTTAGGAAACAAATGTTACTTTTCCTCATTATCAACTAAACATCACCACAGTAGGGGCTATAGTAATTACCTGAAAGGTGTAAATTCTGTATGCTTACATCAAGCATAATCAAACAAGACTAACAGGATCTCTACAAAGCAGACTAAATGAACAGGAACAGCAGAAACCCATTGTGAACAAATTTAATTAAAAACAAATAAACAAAAAAACCTGCTCCAACCCAGAGATGGAAGGAAATAAAGGGAACTATCAGATGGGTACATGAGTTCCAGAATTCCAGGAGCAGGAAGCCAAGATGAAGACTGCCATGTAGGTAACTGCACAGAGCACCTCTAACCCAAGCTGCCCCATCAGGAAGGCCCTCAAAAGCTCGAGTCACTAGCTTGGAATTTTTCTCTCCAGCCTGTCAGCAATTCCCTCCCATAAACAAAATTCAAGTTACCTGCATTTCTGCCAGGTTTAAGCAGAACAAGTCTGCTGTCCTTGTCCTAACAATCCCACTGTGGGACATTGCCACCTTGTGGGTCCCGCTAGTATGGAACAAGAAGCTGAAGGATGAAGACAAAATTCCCTAACAGTCCAGGTATAATGGTAAATCCTAGTACAGAAATTTTTGTTCATACATTTATTAAAACAAACAGCATTTCTGAAAGAAAAGCCACAGACAAGATCCAAGTAAAATCAGACCAGATGAGCCCTTTTAACCAGAGCACCCAGGAACCGACTAAAAGTGATCCAGAACTTCCAGTCCTAGACCAGCTTCCTAAGCAGAACCCAACAGCTGATCTTCCAAAGCAGACACGTATCACTCAGACCAAGCAAAAGGTTATTCTCATGCTCTGCAACATTTTTCTCCTGACCAAAAACCTGCAAGTGCATGATTAACCTGGAGCCCAGTGGTTTTTATAGGTGGAGAAGGTAGCATTTTACTTACTAAGTTCATACAACAGGTTAACTGCCCTTCTATGCTTCAGTTATCAGCATCATTAGCATGTAAATTAATATCCAAGTAATCTTGCCAGAACAAAAGCATTCTTCAAAGAAGTCCTTGGAACTTGAGATATATGTTGCCTGTCCTGTTGAGATTTCATTCTCCTTGCAAAACTAAACTGTATTTGCTTTAAGAAAAGCCACAAGCAATTTGATACTTTTTTCCCCCCACAAATGAGGACTTGACCCTTATTTACCTTGAAGAACTGAAGAGATCAGAAATGCATTTTAAGCTGTGTTCATTTCCTTTTAATAACATACCAGGAATGACAAGTGCCATCTCATCTCTTTTTGTTAATACACTGCCCAAGGACACTGAGCGCCACATACATTTAATCAAAGGCATTACCCCCAGTGGTCACTAGAGCTAAGTACACAGGTTAACAAAAACCTAGAGAACTGAAGTTAGAACTGATGAAGTTAACAAAACTCAAGTTCTCTTCCCTGTTTCTGTCATTCAGCTTTTAGTCCCCTCATTATAAAGCTTTTATTGCTTTCACTAGTATACCAGTCACTGAATGCCCTCCTAGGGTGCAAAAAATTCAGGATTCAATATCAGCCCTTTATCATGCAGAAATGACACCATGCAATTCAATTTCCACCTGCAATTAATTTAGAAATGTATTTGGATTTTTGAAAAAAATTGTCAGGGAATATTAATGGCATTTTACTGACTAAAAGCAGTAGCCTTATTAGTTTAAGGGCAAATCAGAAGCAAAACCTACTTTCATTCTCTCACCACTGGAAACCACCACCTCTGTCTCAGATTCCTAGCTACTTCAGGACACCCACCTGCCTCTTATACCCACAATGCAAAGGAATGGGAATTTCTATGAAGAGAATCATTATTTTTTCCTCTTATAATAATCCTAATGAAAACAACAAGAACATTATGTGACCGCACTATCTAGTTCTATACCTCTGAGTCAGAAAAGACAGCTAAAAGCATACATTTTTCCCATATCTTTGTGTTTCAGGCCTAACATGGGTCTAGTTCCTTGCCTGGGGACTGACTCAACTGCACAGAGTCAGAAATTCCCATTTGCCACAACTTGCCCCAGTAGCTCCTGTAGCACCAAACTCCTAACAGTACAAGCTGCTCTTCATAGCAAGCAGCAATCCTACGCTGAGAAAACCTGCCAATAACTTTTTGTACAACAGCACCATCTGGATACTCCTACCAGAAATTGGCTTGTTATTTAACTCATTTGTCTTTCACGGGAGGATGCTTTGTACAGTCATCATTGTGCTAACTATTCAGCATGAGTTGTGAATTAAAAAAAAAAAAAAAACATCCCACAAGGCCAGATTATGAGGTAGACAGTTATCTATTTATTTACACTGCTTGAGCATCTCACTTGGAAAGCTAAGATAACGTGGGATCCTTCCCCCATCCCACCACCTAAGGTGCTGCGCCTCCTCCACTTTTCAACCCTTTGTACCAAACCCTTTGAATGATTGGGTGGTAGAGGCAGAAATCTGCTCTACAGCCATGTGGAACTGCAAACCTACTTGTTTCAGGTAGCTACTCAAGTGCACAGCTTGATCACATTGCTAAGTGAACTCCTGTTCCTGGACCAGGACTCCCATCTGTTCTCACAAGCTGGCCTGGAGCATCCAGCAAAGGGGCAACACCACCTGGAGAATACTGCAGAAATTCCCCAAACTATCTGCGTGACTGCAGCAAACAAAATTAAGCCTCTGTGCGGTCAGAGATGAGGACAACCAGCAATGTTTACTATCCATCCCTACAACACATTGCCCATTTACCTCTCTTTTTGTCACTAGTTGCCTGGGGTTTGGAGCTATCTGTACAATTCCAGTAAAGCCATTTTATTATTTTCCTGCTCTACTTAAGTTTTAAATGGATGTATTTAAACACATAACGATCACATAGAATTTGCATGATAATTCATTGGAGATAGGAAAAATCTGCCAGAGATTTAACTGGATCAGGAAATTTGTTTGAATTCCTGTGCACTCCAATGGATCCCTTACATTATCACAAAAGCAGATGCAATATTTGTCTTTGCTTCATTTCCCACCCCCTTTTTCTCCTCCAATATACCAATGGATAACGCTGATAGGTAGCCAAGGGCTGTCACAGTACAAGTGAACCAGCCCGAGCCTTAACAAAACCCAGCAGTTGCTGGTAGCGCTGCAATCTCCAGCTGCCTTTCATGTCAGCAGCAGCAGGCTATGGTGCAAGGAAAACCTGCCGCTGATCAGTCTCCCCAAAGCCTGCCAGCCTGGCTTTAAGTTGCGGGGGAGAGTTGGAGAAATCCGGAGGAAGAAAGGATTGAGCAAGCCTGTGATGACAGCTTCTGTCAAGTAGTTTTAGTCTGGAGAGGTTTCCAGCATGTTCACAGTATAAATCAGGTTCTTTTGAAAGAAGGTGTCCATAGTGGGAACTACGCTGTAATCAGGTTGGCCAGAGCTGTGCAGACGCACAGATGGGATACCTCCAAAGCCTGCTACTTCCATAGCAGCCCCAACCGCTCGTTTTCAGGCTGCTAACCCTGTATCAGATACCATCAACTGTGAGGTCAGTGTAATCTCTTCAAATTAACACTCACAATGACACCTTGCCCACAAAAGGGGCACAACTGTGGGTAAAATGGCAGACCACAGAGAGCAGGCAAAGCATCACAGAGCCTATCCCTTCTAGGTCACTGGTCCAAACACACAGCAGATTACAAGGGCACTAAACATGGACATCTGCTGTGTCTCTGGCATGCTGCACAGAGTAAGCTTTGTGATCCTAAGCCAGGTCTCAGTAAACAAGTATTCACAAAGACACCAACATTAATTATATACAATCCCGTACATGTCACAAGTGCTCAACACTGCTGCCAAGTCCCACATTAGCAGCCACAGCAGGTGCGCCCGCTGCTTCTGGTGGCCAGCTCTGCAGCTGGAGCTGAGCTTTCAGACCTACCTCGGGACCAAGGTGACCAGCACACCGCAATTCGGGGTCAAAGCACCAGCGCAGAGCAGTGAAAAAGGCAGCATGCCAGCACATCATTCCTCTCTGCCCATTGCCTGTGTATTTCTCATCTTTGAGTCAGCTACAGACAAGAAGCACAAGACCAAGAATAAGCAGCCAGGAGCCTGCCTCAAGCCCACTGCTCCTTGGTAGCAGAAGGTGCTGAATGGCAGCTGAACAAGGAAAGCTGATGCCACAAACAGGGGAACAGGGAGCACTGCAGGCATTTTCATGACAAGAGGGAAGAAAGCATGGATGTCCGGAAAGAAGCGGACGACAACACATTTAACAAAATATTCATACTTGTGGGATGTAAACACAGGATTTGGAAGAGATGTCCCACACTGGGACCAGGCTCCAGAGATTCACTTAAGGATTAAAGCTGCTACCTTTTTTTGAGCCTTAGCCACAAAACAACAAGGTATCTCCATTCCTGCAGTTTCCAAAATACAAGACAACCAACAATTTTTTTCAGACAATGAAGTATGAAATTATGCCCAATTTCTACAGAGTAAGAAATTGGAGAGATGCTGCTCTTCAGATGTTAAACTCTGCCTCTGCAGAAGAGAAGAAGGGGCCCAGCTTCAAGCTTTAACATCCCACAGAACTGCAGTATCAGGCTAGCCAACACTTTGCATGCCTCCCTAAGCACTATTTTCACTGCATTTTAATCACATTTGGATTTGTCCTTACTGCTTTGTTTGTGGTCCCCAGCAGAGCACTGCAATACTAACTTTTACATGGGGGTGTCACAAGTCAAACACACTGGCAAACCTCAGATCTTCGAGTTTTTTGAAGTAACAGCTGAATTCCAGGCTGCTGTAGAAAACTACATTCACTATGTAACCCTTTTGCTCATTAGAGACAATGAGGCAACTGTAACTACTCCTCATGTTATCTTTTCAGTTTCCTTTTAGTGTTTTTTTGTTGTTGTTGTTTGTTTTTTTTAAGTGTGAGGGAATACAAAAATATTACTTTCCACAGTTTGGGAAATAGCACTGGAGCAAAACAAGTGTTTATTGCTAGAGGGATCTTTCAAAGTTGCTTAAAATCTATTATATTCAAAACAATACATTTTAGCTGGTCTTAATTTTCATCCTGATTGTGCTCTTTTTGCTGTACTCAAAGACAAATGCTGTCTAATCTACGCTCTATCTTTTTAATACCTTGTTTGCAGGTCTGTGTAAACAATTATATGGTAGGGCTCTAGGAGCAAAGCTCATTATTTGTTTTGTGCCCTGTTTGATTCTGAAACGCCACAGTAAAACACTTTGCAGTGCCTGATTTTACAGCCATTTTGAAGCAGACTAGGACATCACTTTACAACCTGAAGCAGCATTTGGCTGGTTAAGCACTAATCCAACATTGACTACATCTCCATGATATCAGTTTCAAATAGATCCATGTTCTGCTTTTGTGCTTTTAGAGTTGAACAGAATTTTCTCACAGATTTAAACGGCACAGCTGAGGCATCACCTTCAGCTTATAGATAATTTAAATCCAACAGAGGAAATGAAGCCAACAGAAGTGGATTTCCTTTATTTTGCAAAGTTTTGAGAAGGAAAGCAGCTGTGGCAACTTGCCCGACAAAGCGTTGGTATGCTGATCAGCTGGTCTAATTTAATACATCACACCACTGCAGCAGCTTCATATCTAATTCTTGTGCTTTCTTTGACTGAAAGACAATACTTAATCATCTAGCTTGTACAAGCCACTCGCATGCTCTGCTAGGTAGAAAATGTTGCTAAGGCAGCTTCCAAAGCTCTTCTGAACAGTAAACAGAAGCAACCGAGCTGTACTGAAGGCTTACAAGCTGTCTTAGATGTAAGGAAGCGTGAGCAGCTAGGTGTCCCTGCGTTTACCTAGGTAAGAAGTTTATTCTCCAAGGAAATCCATCCCTCTGACTCTCCCTTGTGCAGAGATTCTCAGTTTCTCAGCTCAGCCCTTTTGCAGTAGTTTGTGTGCTTTGCGGGAAGTGGAATGAGTCTCAACCCTTGGAATATGCTATACCAACAGCAGACTCGTAATAAAGCATTTTGAGAAATCAAAGTAAAAGCATCTGGAATCATTCCTCATGTCTCTACCTAGAATAAGCTATAAAGAGGTAGGCTCAGGCTCAAAAGAAACTGGTACAAATTTTCTAAGTTTCAGACTTAAAAATTTGAGAACTCAAGTAGGATTGAGTGCTCCTAGCTGTGTTGATAGTCCCCCCTCCTCTGCAAGAAGATTCACATCTCAGCCATAACATGCCATGTATGCCTCTCTCAAAATGCAACTGAAAACCAACCCCTCCCTTTGGTGGGCTCGTACAGGACTGGCGCAGAGGGCCTAAGTTTCCATTTTAAATGCTAGAAAAAGGCCTAAATACAGAGCATAGAGGGTTAAGATTGAAACAAGCATTTCAGTTCCAGAAGGAATTTTAAGCCGTCTCAGGGAAACAACATTGACAAAGGGCAACTACTAAAGAACTGAAGCCAGGAGAACAGGAAACAAAAGGTTTCCCTTTGCATATTTCCAAAACATGCAAGGCTGAATTAAACGCTAATTACAGCCTGATGGCGGAAAACAAGCCTCTGCAGCATGTACCAGGGCTTACTAAACAGAATGAACCAAGGGCTTAACACATTGTATAACACTCCTGCCATAGACTTACAAACATCTCTTGCAGCATGAGTTTGCTCCAGCACTGATCATTTCCTTTAAAGTATATGGCCCGATTTTCTTAAGGAAATCCTACAACACATGAATTGCAATAAACTCAAACATGTCTCCTAGAAATCTACAAAAAGACCAAAAGAACAGCTCAGAGTTATAAATGGCTCTATCCTACAGGATTGCTATCACTAAAAATGTTAAGAGATTTATCACCCAAGGCAGACAGTCCTCTGAAACACGTAATTCTCATATTAATGTCTTAGCACTAATGCCTGTCAATTTTTGCATTTATTACTCAAGTCAAAGAAGGTCCTTTATATTAAGCTGTTTTACATTGTCATCACAAACATCCACAGAAAAACAAACTATACAAAGTCCCAAAATACATTACATACTAGGAAAACACACAGCTTCAAGGCTACGGGATAGGACAGAGATGATATTTCCTGGCTCCTCTGATTAAAAAAAAAAAAATAAAAAAAATACTATCTCTAGTCAAATTATGACACCAAAGTTCACTGGTCATCTCAGTAGCAGAAGTTAGCCTTACTAGTGCTAGTGAAACTAAAGATCAAAAGTCCTAAGTAGCTAGAATAAGAAGAGGAACAGTGGTAACAGGTTTCTGGAAACAGTTGATATCCTGTCCATCCTTCTTGCTCCCCAGGAAATAAATGCAGAGAAGGGGGAAGATACATATGACTTAAAACCATGACAGGACCAGTCACTGACAGCTGAGCTTTATAATGCAGTCCAAGTGCTTTTTCTTAAAAAATATACAGGGAGAAAACAGGGACAGAAAACTCCTGCTGACTTTGGAAACTCAAGTCAATGGGGGCTGACTAAGAACTGCAGCATTCGGACCCCATGCTGTGCATCCCCCAGCAGAAGGCTCAGCTGCTGGATATTATGATCCTCATTACAATGCAATTCATCACAGTCAGCAGATAATCCTCTGGGGTTCTGTTTGCCAAACCACACAGCACTAAGATGAACTCCTATTCTGCAAGGTTCATCAACACCTAAGCAATCATGACATTAAATACTGGTATAAGGAACACAAGAAGTACTTGTCAGGGAATGCAAAGCACTTCAATATCTCAGCAGTCCACACAAATCAGTGCATTCTGGCTAGCATCCCCAGCATCCTGTTGCAGCTATTACACATTATCTGTCAACAGGGAGATGGAGACTGACAAAACCCACGTGTTTTTCTCCTTTGCCCCTTCCATGGAGCTGTTTTAGCAAACATGTTGACACAATGTAAAGATGTGAACTTTTACTTACTATTTAGAGTACAAACATGCAGCATCATAACTATTCTCACTTATCCCATGTCCGGTTGTTCCTGTCTTCATTCTCAAACTTACTTGTGTTTTCCAATCACCAACAGGAATCCTCAGCTTGAAAATCATTTACTGATCTCACCCCCACCCCTTTCATAGAACCATAGAAACACAAGGTTGGAAAGGACCTACAAGAATTTCACCCCACTTGGTGTCTTCTGCAAACTTACCGAGGGTACACTCAGTCCCCTCATCTAGATCATCAGTAAAGATACTAAACAAGATAGGCCCCAGTACCAACCTCTGGGGGACAGCACTTGTAACGGGATGCCAGCTGGACTTAACTCCATTAACCACTACCTGCTGGGCATGGCCCACCAGCCAGAGAAGAATATACCTATGCAGACCACAGGCAGCCAGTTTCCCCAGGTATCTGAGCACAAGAAGGAATTTCTTGAAGGGATGAAGGATTGTGAAAGGACTGTTAATAGTGTACTTGGAATGCATTACCAAGTTTTATTTAGCAAGTACATGACTAAGATGTATGAAATGTGTTATGTCCCTTCATAAAATAAATGACTTTATACTAGCTCACCTATTTTCCTGTCTTTTTCACTCCACAGCTGCTTCTTGAGATAGAGCTGTGGCTGGAAACAAAGCCTGTAAAACTGCCATCTGCTGCTGCTAAGGGTAATCTGAAGAGTATCTACTCACTGAGTGATGCCCTGGGCTTCGTCAGGCTCAAGATGCACACAGGTTTACCTCTTAACTCAAACTTGCTTTCAAGCCTCTGAAAAAAAGCACTTGGTGACTTGTGTCCTTTTTAAGGTTCTTTTTCCTACGAGGGGAGAAGGGGCGAATGAATTGCTTGATACCATGGACGAGTCTTGTTTCTGCACCCAGTTGATCTACCTGCCCTGACAGTGTATGTCCTCAGAACATTTCTTAGGCCCCTCTGTACTAACAAAGAACTTCATAATACAGTGTTTCTGTGAAGCTCCATTTTCCTTCAGAGAAAAATTCACACCTACATTTGGGTTACTCTTCCCA
Organism: Nettapus auritus; assembly: GCA_011076525.1. Taxonomy (NCBI): domain Eukaryota; kingdom Metazoa; phylum Chordata; class Aves; order Anseriformes; family Anatidae; genus Nettapus; species Nettapus auritus. The sequence continues at coordinate 66,354,345 of CM021768.1, forward strand.
TTCCTTTCCCATTACATCTTTTTTGACTTCTGCTTCTCCACTTCACTCTGATCAAACAGACTATTTCAACGTCTGCCTTTGATTGCTTCTCTGTCATCAAACATACCCTGGCTAAATAATTTTTGTCAAACGTCTTGTCTTTCAGTAGAGAATAACGTTCAGACACAAGCATTGATGTGGTACAGTTAATACTGGGAGCTTTTTGGAGAAACTGTGGCCTTCTCAGCAGTGCCACCTACCTGCTAATAAGCAAAGCGTTAACATGATCCCAAACCACACCGCACTGGGCAGGACTTGCTTTCTATTCTGAATAATACTAAGCCCTTTACTCCCACATGCTGCGATTGAATGCACTAGATCCTCCTTCACAATGTGATCCTCAACCAGTCATTAGGCTATTGGACATTAGTCTTGAACCATAACATTAGCCGTTCCAAGTTCTTTCACACACTTCTAAGGCAGCCAACCTACAGAAGCTTCAGCTTTTCTCTCAAAAAAAAATATCTGGCATTTCTTCCAAAGACAACACATTTTTTTAACTCCACTCTGGTCTTCCTGTAATCAACATCACATTTCCCAGTACCACTGGAACATGCTGCACTGGTGACAACTCAATGATTTCTTCAATATCGCAATATGAAATAAAAGCCCTAGGTAATGCAGAAGTAAATTGATGCCTTCCTGTAGAAAATAAAGGCAGTTTTCTCATTGCTTTGGTTGAAAAAAAGTCAAGTGTAACTAGAAGACAAAAACATGAAAAATCAACCCACACAGATCCAAGTAATCCAGAAACTGCAATTTCTGGAAGTCACTAATTAGGAAGAGGTTCAGAAGAGTAAGCCTGACGCATAAAATATAAACATTTGAAAAACTAATATGAACTCTGTTACACATGCAAGAACTACCAAAGCCATGTTCTACAAAGGTACTTAAAAGCAGAGACAAAACCAGCAACAGCCTCGAGCTGACAGAGGCACTATAAAACCTGCCTGTGGTTGCCAGTCTGCACAGCAGGCTGTAGAGAACAGTCAGACTCTGTAGCATAGAAGAGTTATCTTTATCAGGAGTTAACTACCAGCCTCCTATTTGATGTATTTATGAAGAAGGAATGCATTTAGATCCTTTTCTTGCGAACAAAAAAAATCCTCCGAAGCCTCAGTTATTGACTCAAGCAAGATGATAGCCGAGAACAATCCTTATAGGAAGGCTCTCTCCCCCAAATACTTAAGTATGTAGACCAACGGCACAGAAGCTTCTTACAGTCCTGTGACATCAATCATGTCTACATGACATAAAAGAACACATTGTTGGTACTCCTTTCCTCTTTTTTTTTCCCTCTCTTATAATTAACCTCTACATACATTTAAAAGGTTCAACCTGAAGTCTTTCAGAAATACAAATCCAAGCAGTTTTCCCTGCAATTGGCATTGCATTAAGTTAAGCCTTACATCAAGTCAAAGGACAAGCTAGCCCATTTAAGATAAAAAAAAAAAAAAAAAAAAAAAAAAAAAAGGCCCAGAAGAAATACAAGATTGTTTCCATAGGGTGCTAAGCCACAGCACAGCAACCCTTTTTACTGAAGCTGGATACAGGCTCACAATGGCTAGGGTGATTCAAACCCATTTTTTTTTTTTCCCCTCAGATGAATTCTATTCCAAATCCCTAATCCATAATGGCTCCTTCTACTACTTTTAACTTCTCATCCCTCCTGATGCGTATTAAAAGCAATACATTAGAAGTTCAAGTAAAAGTAACATTAAACTATCTGAACAGCTTGGCAGCAACATTTCCCATAATCACCTGTGCTCAAAGTCAGAACAGGGAGCAACATGCCAAAAACCTTGCCCCAGAAACTGAAGGCAAAATCAAAGGGTGTTCATCTCTGTTTCAACCACAGGTTATCAAGTTCCCTGTCATGTTACACTACTTATTGCAGAGGCTGCTTGGTCTTAGGAGCATCTAGGCATGTAGTTGCCACCATTTTCTTAATATATTAAAAAGACGCGCACAATGGAGGGTTAGCTTACCTGTTTGTGGGAGGTTAAGGGCTTCTCCTTAAGGGCCAAGGTTCTGAGAAGCACAGTCTGAAAAATAAAGGACATAAGATTCGTTAGTCCAGACAACTACTGTCATATTTTATGGAGGAAGAACAAAACACCTTTATTTTAACAAAACAGCTCTAAACATTAAACAAATCACTACTGTACAGTAAAACAGTTTTCCTTGGTATCAAGACATGCATGCTACCCTTAGGTTCTTCTAGTCCTTCAGCTAGGTGATGTGGAATAAAAAAGTTTCTCTAGCGTTAAGTTGTGCAACATGTGCTGTAATGTATGCAGTTGTTTTACATGATACAGTATTCTGGGCTTGAAGTTCTGTAAAAGAGCATACTCAAAGTTTCAGTAGGAGTTAACCACAAGTAGGAAGACCCAATGGAACCCTAAGTAGTCTTTTTTTTTTTTTTTTTTCCTCCACAGTAATCACTGTATCTATGCACAAAAGCACTTTAAGTACAGTCCAGCAAAACTTTTACAAATCACGTGTAAATGCTGTCCCTTGCACAGCTCTCTGAAATGGTCAGTTTCAGCTGTTCTGGTAAGTTTTCCCTCCTACTGTAACAGCCAAGGCATTCCTGGAGAGGTGTCAGGTTCAAAAAGCCACTCCTAAGTGAGGGGTCAATCAGAAAACACCCGTGCTCTATGCGCCATCCTCCATCCACTTGCAGAAGGGCCATTAACTTTCAACAAACCATTATATTTTTGACAACTTCATATTCACATACCAGGACCTCATCTTATCTCCTTTTCACTATGAATCACTTCTGCACAACACAGCAAGAAGCACTTGGGCATCTAAGCACATGATGCACAGTATTCCTGAAGACTAACAACAACCGTAACCTGGCGCCCACCAACTTGAGCTTGTGCACAGCAATGCTTTCAAGTAACATCTTCATCTTCTAAATGGAACATTACATCAAGAATGAGCACTGATCTGCTAGAAATACATTAGTTCTTTTCCTTCATCAAGCCCTACTCAAGTCTCTAAATCAGTTTTATTTCCAGAACAAACGGTTATCAACACCAACCCAGCAATAAAATATTTAGAAATAATCTAAAATACTAACACATATGTAACTGCTAATTTATGTTTTCCTGTGCCCCAGTGAAGAAACTGTTAACTGTGCCAGCAGGATCAACCCTCCAGTCTAATGACCATCATCTGCATCCTATTTAGATAATGAAGATTTGCAGCACAATTAAGGGAAAAGCTGTTGGGATAGAATGCAAAACAGGGCAAAGAAAACTACTTATCCTCATTTAATGCAAAGTGTATCTAATAGCTCACACAATAAAGGCATAATATTTGCCAGTGAGATGACCTAAAAACTTAAGAGTTCAAGGCAAAATTAGGCTCTCAAACTGGAATCAGTTGAAACATTTTTTTCTTAAACATGTTCAGCATTTCAACTCTAGGCAAGCATTTCCTCAAAAAAGGCTGGAGAAATGAGCACTAAACATTTTCAGCCTACTGTATGCCCGAAGGCTGCTCAGCATATTAGTCAAGCATGGGAGGTAACAATCCTCAGCACTCGTTCACAGGAGTTTCACCCGCATTGATGGGAACTGGTGCCTCAAGAGATTTTCTGCCACTGAAGCTGAATCCCCTGTGTGACCCAGCATACAGCATGAAGCAGGGATGTTCTGTTACAAAGCACCTGAAGATAGACAACTGAGTCTCTGTGTAACTGAAATTCACACGTGATCCAAAACATTTTCAGATACACATTAAGAAGCCAACAAGAAAATAACAAACATTTATAAAAATAGGTTCCAAAACTTAGAACAAGTTTTTTGGCTAAGAAAAACAAACCTTCGGTTTCATATATTACTGGGGTTTCTTCTACTGAAATGCACAAGAGCATAAAGATACATCTGTCTGTTAAATGACAGGGTTAGAGCCCTATGGACTGTATCCAGCCTCAGAGGAAGCCCTGAAGGTTTCCTCTGAAAATATTCTTGCTAAGAGTAAGTACTCTCAGCAAGACCAGTCAAAGGGGAGGGAATCTCACATGGAAGTCCAATTACATATACTGAACAAATTAGTGACCTTTTAAATTTTTTACTTGTTAATACGAGTTTAAAAGGAAAAGTAGTTCAACAAGTCTCCTCTTCCATTGTTTCTCATCCTGAAAATCAAAACTCTTTTTGTAACTACAGTGTCAAGAATGGCCATGCAGTTGAAATACATTTTTGCATCCTACATGCCACCTCATTTTCCACAATACACGCTGTCCCAAAGGGCAATCAGTGACATCTCTCCAGCACAGCCACATCTTCACTTAACCTGAATTTCCTCAGCCTTGGACTTAACCTCTTATCTTCTTCCTGCCTGAAGAGAAAGACTCCTTGCCTTCCAAAACTGCAGGACTGCTTCCCTGCTGCTGTTAGTCAACCATCAACTGGAAAGCTTCTAGGACTAGCTAAAACATCACCACCACCAGGATTGGGCTTTATTTAAGAAACTAGTCTACCAGCTAAGAATCAGCCCCTCCCTGATTCCAGATGTTCATGTCAGGAAAGGATTCTCTAGCAGGTCAGAGCAATCAGCCCTCACAAACAGGTATGAGCAACAAGACTGAGTACCACAAAAACGCCTGAAGTCTCAGATTCCCAAGAGCCTACGGTTTCCCCATTTATAACAACCCTGCATCCACACTAATTTCTTAAGGAAAGCAGGCACGTGGCTCAAGTCATGAGAAATCACAGGTGCTCTACCCTTGAGATTTGGAAAATAAATTTATGATTAACTCAGGCAAAACATTTCAGTGGATTGATATAAGCATCTTATAATGCCCTTCAGCTGCCACTTGCAAAACCAACACAATTCTACCCACCAGAAAGCCATCTTCAGTGTTTGAGCATACTCAGTTAAGAACCTCTCAAATGGCTCAAAGACATTCAGATGTTAGGCTGTCATCTGCTAGGGAAAACATCTGAAGGTGACAGGAACTGCAGGTCTTGGCACTTTCAGAATCAGCCCCTTTTGTGTAGCCACCTGTCCCCATTGCACAAAGTCATGTTCAAGTTCTTCCACACTACATTTGAATTTTTATTGCATCAGTTAGATTACATTCGGCAACAGTGCTAATTATACAGAAGTCTTTGTAGGGAGTTTTTCTTCTCTGAACTCACATTATCCATTCCCTCTCCCGCTAATAGCTCCTCTGCTCTGCCTGAGGTTTAGCGTGGGCTATTGGAATATGTGAGGTAGCCTCAGAACCTGTTTTAACTAGCAACAAGAACACATGCAAGGTATTTATGACCCAAGTCATACACAAGAAAGAGCAATCGCACCACACTATCCTGTTAGTTACAGCAATAAAAGCAGTTAATTAGCATTAACTCATTTAGTCACCAAGAATCTTCTCAGAGACTTGGGTTCAGTTTTCAGCTCATAGGAAGAACGCAAATCCAATATTTATACACTTCCTCACACATCAAGAAAGCAGAGGCCCTCATTAAAGCATTGTGCTTGGATTAAAAACCACCTTAGCCTTATCCCTGCTACCCATTTCTGTAGGAGTAGAAAAACCAATTTCATTTCATCTCAGCCTCCCAGCATTTTTACCCTTTATCTGTATCTGTTTCTCCCAATTTACTACAGTAAAAGAAATTGGCACTGTGCAGAGCCTAACATAATGGGTTTTTTAAGCCCAAAACAATTACTGCTGCTGCAGCTACAGCTACCTAGAAATTCAGCCAAACAGCTGGAGCTACCCTGTTAACAAACAGATGAATGCTCCTGCCAGGTTAAAAGGTTTCAACACATGACTCACAAGGCAAGGTTAACAAATGTATTTTTTCCTAAGACATGTTTCAAGTGCAGAATAGTAATTGCACGAAAACAGCTACACACTATGTATGAAGCGGTAAAATTGTTCCAAAGTCACAACAAGACATTAACACCTGAGAACATGAAGAAAGGAAAATCTCTTAATTGGCCGTGTAGCTCGTCGCAACCAGTTGGGTTGCCTAACTGTACAGCAAGGTTTTACTCAGAGGCATAAGCTCACAGATCAGTTCTCATTCTGTACTGCATTTCCAGAGTTAACCATAAAGAAAAATATAAATAGGGAGAAAGGAACAGGAACAGGAAGTACCCTGTAACCACTGAGGAAAAAAAAAAAAAAAAAAAGGCACGTGAATTCAAAGTGTAATTTTTAAGGCTAAATTTCCAGAAAAAAAAAAAAAAAAAAAAAAAAGGCAGAGCTTTATCCTTTATCACCAGTTTAATGAGGCTTTCACCCTGTTGCGAAGAACAAATTATCATGATAGAAGTACTGAATTAAGATTTTCACTGCGATAATTTTCTCTTTCAATAGCATCAGTACTTTAAACCATTATGGACCTCTCCCCACCCTGTACTGAAATATAAAAAGGACCAAAAAAATTGACAGGAAATTATGTCAGCTGTGAACAGCTCAATAATAACTGCTAGTGTAATCACTTCTTTCAGTTTACCTGACTTCAAAGTTTTTTTTTCCAGTAGATTTTCACCTGTCCCTTTAACTCTCATCCTTTCTTCTCCATTGGTTAATCCTCTGTGGCCAGTAGGTTCAGAAGCCTACCAGCCCACACTCATTGCCAACAGACTGCATTAAAAGCATAATAGAGGCTGATGAAGTGAACACAAGGGGCAAGTTCAGAGATGCAGAGAGTCATTACCATAATCACCAGCTATTACACATCTTTTAAACCAAAGCAGAATAGTAATGACTGCCTCAAGTAACTATCTGATGGGTTCTTAAAAGCTAAGCTCTGATGCTGGTGAAACAGCCCTCATTTGCTACCAGAGCTGCTGTGACAGCTTGACAAGAAATCAATAGATACACTGCCCACAGGAAAAAAGTGGAAAACCTGACAAGTTTGTCCCACAGCCAGGGCACTGATGGATAGATCCCCCCGCTACTTAACCCCACCTGCTACAAAACACCATTTCTGTTTCAAGACCCCCACGGGCCTTCTCCATCAAAGCCTAAGGACAGGGGACCCTTCAGTGCTGCAGCTGACAACTCCTCTCCGTCTATCACCAGTGGCAGCAGTAGACATCACACACGGGGTCTAAGCATAAGCTGCTCCAGGAGCACCAGCATGATCCCCCAGCTTTCTTCAAAGGCTACACCCAGATAATGCTCAGGAAACAGGCTGGCAATAAAGAGTCGTTGCTTTTGATGCATTCACCAGGAGACACAAAATAAGGTGGCTTGCAGCAAACCTATTCACTGAAGAATACCTTATTAGAGCTTGCAAATTAAGTAAGAACCAGCTCATTAGAAAAATTACACCTTTCATCAGAACGCTTATCCTTTTCAGGAAGCAGTTCACTTAATTGGAGACACAGACAGGTAAACATATTTAAGGGAAACCATTTTAATACTACCAAAATGCTCACATAGGCAGTATTTCAAGGAGGCCTGTATGAACCAAGCACATATCTAAAGCAGTCTGAAAGGAGTCTCACCTCTTAATTGACAGTATATGCAATACTTAACTTTAAGCAATGGAATTGAATTGGGCCTTCCATCAATACTAGCAAAATGTCCTGTGCTTGGAAAAAAAGGCTTACTTCTGGCCAAGCAGTGTTGATAAGGATTTAGAGGAATAGTTTTTACCCAGGAGTAGAGGGAACAGCCCTGAAGGCTAAAAGGCTTTTACAAATTCAAGCATAGCTGGTACCTTCTTTCCCTACAGCATCTTGTGTTTAGACTGCACAGGAAACACACAAGACACCTGCCAACCTCTCACAAGGAAAGGAGGCTGATCTGCAAAGTCTGTGAGAAAAACTAAGTGATATTTATAGCCTAACTCAACTTTAGTGACCTCACCTAAGCATTGTAACCTGTTCAAACCTGTACAGCATTCCAAGTTTTAGTCTTTCCAGAACCAAAAGTATAGGGATAGTTTTTTCTGAAGATGCAACTCGTCTCCAGTGCTTTCCCCAACCACAACATTCATGTTTCCCCTACAGTAGTCACAGCTAGGTAAAGCAAGCACACACGACTGACAGCAGCAGTTCCAGCACCGAGCAAGCGAGACTAGCCCCAGGCACGCTGGTGAATGCAACTTCCTAACGATGGGATTTGCAGCACTTAAGATCCTTCAACCTTGCGTGCTATCATGCTCCACAGAGAACATTAACAACATTATTTCAAGACAGATAACCACGTTACTTCTCATGCATGGCAGCCAGACAGCCAACCATGCATGCAATTCCACTGACAGACGCAGACAGCCTCCTAGTTCCTCTCAGAGGCCCAGTTCCCACAGCACAGCCCAAGGGGAAGAAACACTGAGGGGCAGTTCATCTAGAGAACAGAGCATGCCTTCCAGAGTCGGTACACATCGCTGTTACCATTAGAACAATCAGTGAGCTTTACTAATTCTATATGTGCTTGCTTGCAGACACTTAGCCAGTCATAATTACACAGACATATTGAAAGCAGACCCCAGGCATCACCTGCCATCCCGCTAGCCAGCTCTCCACACAGATTTGGATGCTTCTTTTATCTTTAAAGGTAGTAGAAGCACGTGGGGAAGAATAGCTGTGATGAAAGTCATCTCAGTAAGTTTTGACTGATGTCATTTTTCTACAATTTAAAGAATAAATTAAAGAGGACAAGGATTTTAGCTTCTGCTATCAAGTCTGTCAGAAGGCAGCTTAGTTTTCCAGCTGGAAAGCTTAATGCCCTGCCACACAGCTACATGAGGCAACTGCTGTGCTGGTGCTGCACCTCAGGTAAGCCCGCCGACGCTTGGCAGTGAATTTACCCATCCAGCAATGTGAGGGCCTCTCCAGCACTGGTCAGGCCCAAGTACCTGCTTGGCACGAAGATGATCATCCTTGTTAGCTCAGGTGCTAACATGCACCCTTTGTGTTCTGCCCCTAGTTTCATCAGCCAGAAGCTGATTTCTTGAAGGCTTTGTCTTCTCTTCCTGGTTCAGGCTAACTAAGCTGCTTCCCATACCCTTCGCTGTTACCTCAACCCCCCCCCCTCCACTCTCCTGCACTCCCTAAGCAGGATTTCTCCCCTAAGCACGATATGAGTACACACACGAACATTCCTTTTCTCATAGCAAAATGTCTCATCCCATTTGTGCCCTACACCTCCGACTGGAGTTAAGATCTACTTGGCCTAACGCTACCCACTGCTATTAGCAGCAGACCAACGAAGAAATGTATGGGAGTGCCTGCACAACTGGCTATCTCACTGGTGAGCTGGCACCACTTGATACAATGGCTGATACTGCACTAATGCAAAGGAAAAGGCAAAAGGTTACCAACTTCTCTGCCTTGTCAAACTTACTTCCCCACAGCCTTTTCAACCAAGCCCTGCAGGCATGCTAGCATTATAAGCAAATAATGAAGCATCTGGGGAGTCTGCAGCGGGAGCACTCCAACAGCACAGCTCGCTACCACAGCTCATTACATTTGCATGAGGCAGCAAAACATAAGAGGGACCAGCAAGTGCAGTGTTTGAAAAGAACAAAGGTAACAAGGTTAGCAGGCTAGGGAGTGAGAAAAACACAGAATTAGCAGAAAGCTTAAGGAGACAGTACAGAAACTACAGAAACAAAACAAAGGGAAAGCATCCTGAAATTTAACTTGAGAAACTCATCAGGACGACAAGAAAAATACCAGGTGTCAATAATAATTCACATGCTACTATGTCCTCCCTCCCCTGATACCTACCTGACAGACTGCCAGCACTAACCATGTCTGACTCCAGCTGTTCTGTTGCCCCTGGCACACTGACCCCAGGCAGTCTCTTCCCCTGCACATGATCCTTAACACCCTGAAGGGAAAGCCCCAGGGAAGTGACAGCTTTTTAAACTCAGCTTGGTATTAGACCACTCAAAGCTTTCAGTTTTAGTAATAGTTGTTTGTAGGCAATTGCAAAGAACTCCATGTGCGCCACTGGGGCACTTTTCAGTTGTGATTTTTGAGCAGCTTAAGGACAGGCTTACACCTGCCACTCATTTCCTATCTTCAGCCTTCCTGCTTGATACTGCACTCTAAACAGTTCCCAGCCACTCATGTCAAAAGATAATAATTTCCTTGAAGTAGAAAGAAAATTAAAAAGCACATAAAATGGGAAAACATCAGTTCAGTTCTCCATCAATTCCCAAATTTACACGTATCTCCCAGTAATTACTATCTACAAGTGCCAACTGTGAAAGCTCCATTTGCATACAGCCCTGCTCAGATTTGTGATTGTAGGCAAAATTGCCAATTATCCACAAAAACCATCAGTGCAAGCTCTCCTAAAAATGTAGCCCTAGGCCTGTTTGAAAGATCTCACTCAATTCCTGCTCAAGTCATTGAGAATCCTTCCAGTGACCTTAATGGCTCTGGAGTTTTGTGACTGCCTTGGCATCACATTTCTTTCAGTGACACATGGTCTGACACTACTGTCCTCATTTAGCTGCGAACTCAGTGAGACCATTTAGTAAAACAAATGATTAAGACTGGTCTAACAAAACAGATAAAAAAAAATGCATAACAGGAAGTCAAATCTAGTCTTTTCTACACCAGCAAACGCCAGGTGGTTTTAGGTTGGTGAACTATGTGATTTTCAAATGAAAACCACTTGAAAAAAAAGTTTAGATCAGCTTGTTACTGCATGGTTTAAACCCAAAATACCATTACTGCTCAAATGATAACTTACTAACACATACATCCGGGTCAGTAGGCAGTCAAAGAAAGCATTAGGTCACTCAAGAATTACCCATTTTCCAGCATGTTCTGAACTTCTAGTTTGTACACCTTCAGCAGAAGCATTTCAAAGCAGGCTGCTCAGCTACCAGAAGAAATTTGAAGAAGCACAAGGCTATGGGTAGCACAGAAGTGACTGATTTCTTAGCCTGAGTCCCCACCAAGCAAGGGGAGGCAAAGAGCCATTGTCTAATTCACATAAGGCATGACTACTCAGCTCTAAAATAGCCTTGTCCTTTTTGCACCAGCAAGAGATAAAAAATACCGCACAGTGACAAACAAAAAACCACCTTTTTCCACAGACACACACTGGTACAACATCCTTGTTCACTGCAACATCTGGGGAGAACTACCAAAATGGAGTATGAATACAGGAAAATGAAGGCACGTGACTTAAAACAGATTCAGGAGTTAGCTTTAACAGTTAATTTGTGAGCTTATCCAGAAAATACTGTCTCCCCTCTGTATATGCATGGTTTTTCAGCAGATCAAAGGTTTGAACACTTGACAGAAAATAAAGTCAGGGCCAGAAAGGATTACAAGATACATACAAACCAACAGAATTATTAAGGCCCCTATCCAGCCTGATTCACAACAATGTAAACAATTAAATATGAAAACTAATTTATCTTACTACATCAGAACTTAAAACTGGTAATGAAACTGATTCTGCACTTGTTCTACAGACATATATTCTAGAAATACTAGGGTCAGTTAACAAAAAGTTCAGGTTACATCAATTAAAGCTTTCTGTATATGGCCAAAATGCATTTGGTCCAGATTTAGTCACAATAGGAAACAAGGACCAGAGATAAAGGGCCCTCTGCTTTAGTTATCCTGCTCCTCAGCTTTCCTTATAGCTTGCAAAGCCTTAGGTAAGAGCTTTTGCAAAGCCTTGAACCAAAACCAAACAGTAAACCTAGACTTGAACTCAAGTACAAGTCCCTCTGCAAACATCTGAAAAACAACCAAAATTCTACTGACTGTGGGCATCAAAACAGACAAAAATCCAATTGACTCCAGTTTCACAGAAACAACAAAATGCAAGTATCAAAAACAAACAAAAAACAACCATTGAAGTTTAATGGCCAGAAGATATCAGGGACTTCCACTATACCTATCTCTATCCTGAATATGTCACCTTACAGCCTGATGGCAACAGAAGATAGGAGAATGTTAACAGGCCCAGCTGTACCACAGCACTTTCTTCAAACAGCATCTTCAACCCTTAAGGGGTACAGACTCAATTATTATAGGCCAAAAATACAGTAAAGCAAACAAGCCATTCAGGTCTTAGTTCTCCCTCTTAAATTGGCATAGTACTTGTCATTTGATTTTACCACAAATCTCATCCGAAATAGCTCACATTTTCACCCTTTCATTTAACCTTAAGCTACTTTTCACTATGAAGCATTCAACATGATGGCTCTCCTACACTACCCGAGGACTTGGCACACCATTAGAGTACAAACACACACTTCATCACTACAATAAAGGCAACAATTGTTTTAACAACCAGAAAAAAAAAAAAAAGGCTTAAAACTGTTAAAAAAAATATAATTAAAAGCACATGTTTAAAAAAGCTCGTCAGGCCTGGTAAAAGCAAATCCACCTCAATAAGGTGCCAAGCTCCTTTAGGACAAGCTCTGCGGAACTGGAAATAACTCCTGGTTATAAGTCAAAATCCTAGGGAGCAGACGGTAATTGAAAACAAGTCCCTCTAGCTTTTCAGACCTGATTCTTCTTTTATGCATGTGATCTTTCTTTTATGCACGTGATCTAGCAGGAAGACCTAATACTCCACCTGCTCACCTTAGTACTGCGCCATTCAAGATACAGAAAGGGGCATCTCTGACACTGGGTTTTGCTCAGTAAGTTTCCAAACATTGTAGTGTCAGTGGACAAGGTTAAAAAGCAAGCAATTTACACAACCACCACCCTGCCTCCCATCCCAAAATCTCTTGAGACTGAAAGAAATAGGTCCAAGGAAGCCTACTACCTACCCTTAACAAGTCCATTTGGCCCAAATAGCTCTCCACAGTACATTCAGATGTTTGTACAGCACAGAAATGGATCCACAGAAAACAGAAACATTCTCCAAGTACAACATGAGAACACACACAAAGGCACACAAATGCTTTATAGGGGAAACAAAACAAATAAACTGTTTAAAAAAAAGTGTGAGCATATCTTCTGCTTAGTGCTTTGCTTCACACCACCACAGGACTGTTGACTAGAAAACAAAGAAAACAAATTCAGCTGGGAGAAAAAGAAAAGGTAAAACATACCACAGAAAAATCATTTAAGATGCTCATGGCTGCTTTTCCAAGTTCTTATCAGAGCTATCTGTCCCCATATCCTTTTCCTACACCCCTACACCCATCCACACACCAGTCTGCAAGCAGCACTTAGTGCTCGATCTCAGCAGCCAGCCCAAGCAGGACACAAGCCAGCAGGTCCCTGAGCACGTCTCCTGCATGGAGCAGGTCTGCAGCTGAAGAGTTCATCAGAACTGCACTCGCTCCCAGCCTCTGCTACCAACTGGACACAACTGGAGCAGTGTGCAATGCTCCCTGCTTCTTGGGAACTACAGCATCAAGGAAACAGAGTGTAAAGTCAAGTCTGTATCAAGTCTACTGTGGCTTTCATCCCTACCCCTCTATCAGGAGCAGTGTAGCTGAGAGCCGTCTTCCAAATACAGTTCAGATATGTGGAATTAAGTATTTTTCAGGTAAGAATCACACATCACAGAAGAGAATCTTGCCTAGACAACACTCATGACTCTTCTTAAAGAGCTTCATGATCAGAGACAATTTGATCAAAGGAAAAAAGCCACTAAGGCAATACAAGCAAATCCAGAAGCCAGTAAAGGGTAATTAATTTTAAACAGCAAGCAGAACGCTTAATTGTGCTGTCTCCTCTCTAACCAAACATTTAAATAGCCTGAGACCAAATCCCGAGCCTTAATGCTTTGCTCTTGCACAGCCCTGAAATCCTCCTAGCCTCTAGTTAAGCGCACCCAAAGGAAGGATGTGCAAGTGAGCAAGTCAGCTAATAACATGCACCTTGATAGCGTCTGTACAGAATTGGCTTCAACAGGTGTTTGATGGCACTCTGACAAACCTTAAAACAATAAAAATAAGAGGCCATTCAAGTAAGATACATAAGCAAGTCCTCACACAAGCTCCTGGAGCCCATCCAGAGCACTGGGCAAGTCAGACATTTACGGTATGACATTGCAGGTAACCATTCAGAAGGCCCAACTGAGCAGTAATCCAGCAACTACAGACACAGCTTTTATCAGCACCAGCAAGGAATGCATGGAGCTGGTGTAAAATCAGCAGAACCGATAAACTCTGAGCTCCTTCACAATCTCTAACCATTACTCATCTACAGCTTTTGGAACAACAACAAGAAAAAGCTTCTGCAAAAGAAAATCGCGCTTTCTTCTAGCGGAAGGAGCCTTTAGACGATCTCGTCAACAACACTGTTGCCAGATGTCAGTAACACCAAATTAAAGAAAAAACATTCACATGATACATAAATGGTTATTCCATTCCAAGTACACTAGGCAATTCAGTGGATACATTTAAAAAGTTTATTTCAAATGAACTCTTAAATAATTTAAGAGCAAACTCATTATGGACATTTGGTAAGACAACCTTATTCATGAGGCTTACAAAACCAGTCCCATATATAATGACATTCCCTACCAACTGCATTGGAAGTACATTATCAAAGTGCAATACAGAAACAAACAACAAGAACATGCTGCTGCCACTTGTTTTGTGTGCATTTGTTATGCACTGAATCGTCTGTTTTATTAACTAGTGTCCTGAAATGTGGAGACCTCCCTGAACTTAATAGGTTGTCTTTCTCTGTGTGCAGTCAAGGTGTAACCACTCCAGTGGTGCTCAGTCTTCAGTACCTCCGCAGCCAGGCTCATCTCAGCCAAGGGGAGCTCAGCCTAGCAGAGTTCCAAGCAATTCAAAACACCCACTCAGAACAAGAAGCAAGCACACTATTCAGGAAAAGTAGCACAAACGTTACTTGCAACTATACCATTCCTACCTGTGCTTCTTCACACTTTTATATGTGGACTCAAAGAAATACATTTGTACCTACATACCTTTAAAAACAGCCAGGCAAGCGTTCCATGTTTAAACACAATGCTCAAACTTCAGTCATTCAGAAATGAGTAACAGTCTGATTTTTAGCCATAGTGCAACCCATCTTAACTCTACAGCTGCTGGGATTACCTCTTACACCACCTTCCCAGTTACACCTACCTCAAGCTAACACTTCTCTAGATACAGTTTGTATGACAGGCTACAACATTTTAATAAGAAAAGCTGTCAGATTTTATTAGATTAAGACCACAGATTTATTAATTGCATTCATTTCTCCTTCAACAAAATACACTTCATCTCCACAGACTATTTGGCCTTATGGGCTTCAAAAACACGACATTTAAAACAAGTGCATCTCACTTGTTCTTCAGCAAGAAAATGCAACTAGCCAATAAAGCTTGCCAGTGGCTAAACATTCAAGGTATCACCAAATGAGATAGCTGCTTTCAGACAGTTTAAGTCTTCTGTGACTAAAATAAACTTCAGCCTTCCACAATCCACATACTCAACACATTTTGTGGCCATGTAAATAAATACTACAACGTTCCTAGGGATGAGATTTCCTCAAGTTCTTTGGGTTTCATGGCAGCAGTTTTATCTAATGAAAAGTAATTACTACCGGCTCACAGAGCCAAAGAAGTTCACAGAGAATTTATTCCATCATTTCATGTTTCAGCCCCTTAGAATTAAGCTCTTTAACACATATTGATGACCCTTTAATTCGATCCTGAATGAAATTCCTACCCTAGTGCTACTTGCCATATATCTAGCTCCTCATTTTTAAAGGACTGCCATAAAATTTTTACTACATTTAAGTGAGAAGCAGGATGACAGCCCAACATTTACCTACTGCTATGCACTCTGAGTTTTGAGTGTTGTGGTACACACACCTGCACAGAACATGAAAGCAAGTCTGATGGTCACCTAGCAATGAAATATTTTACTCAAGATAACGAAGTTCAAATGTTGCACATTCTCTAACATTTGGTACAGCAAAATGGCTTCCCCAATCCATCTTTTATCCTACAACACCGTATGTTCAGTAGCTAGGAATCCCAACAGCATCATTTGTCCTTTGTATAGGCTGTAAACAAAACAGGAGAGGCAATACCTAGTTGCAGTGGATTTGTTACTAGTACTCTGTAAATTTATTTCTACAATTACATGCTTGAATAGCATCTTGTTTTAACTGGTAATTATAGTCAGTGACCATCTAAGAAAACAGGAAATTAGATTACACGATGACAAGGTATGACACAAGAAAAACAGTCAGGAAACTGGTGCAGGCGTTGAACAAGCAACTTCTCTGACTGGAATGCAAAAGTCTAAATTGGTATCAGTGCATGAGATTTTTCATTAACAAAAACAGCACAGACCTGTTCCTAACACTATATAATACTAGGTGGGAGGCATTGATAGGTTTTAATAAAATTATAAAAATCATTTGAGTTGCAGATACAAAATATTTTGATATCACTTCATCCAATTGGCTCCATGCATCACTCATCTGGTCTTCAAATAACACAGCACACCACAAATCTCCTCCCAAAAGCATGTCTGCTTCTTCAGCTTAGCCATTATGTTTGGTTTGGAAATAGTCCAATTCAGCTGGCCTTTCACACTTAAACTAAGCTGCTAAGGCTGCAAATACTCCTCAGGCATGGCACAAGAGTGGTCACTCTCATAAATTAGAATTATATCCCTATGCCCCTGTCCCCCCCACCCTCCCGGCATACTTCATAGGGGATTATCACATTTAAAAAAAAACGATTCCTGTTAAAATTGGAGTTGTCATCTTACATCCACTGAACATTATTTGCTTGAAGATTTGAATTCATTTGTAATGCTTGTTTTGAAGGTTTAAGTCAAACTAATGGAAACACTCAAGTACCACAAAATACTTGAGCTCTCTGCACTTCCCATATTTCAGTGTCTAAACAAACAAATGACCTTCCGCTCATCAGGCCCACTGCACTTGAACTGATCAATATTCTACACTAATACTAAATGCACTGTGTTTAACAGCAACTCTTACTTCACTTCACTAAGCAAGTCTTCAGAAATTTCAAGTATGCCGTACATATTAGAGAAAAAGCGGCTTAGATGAGGACGTGCAGAAAAGGACAACAAAACCAAGCAAGTAAGATCCCAACTAAAGCTCTCCACTGTAAGTATTTAGCAAATCCCTCAAACTCAGCATAAGCTCACAGAACTCCATTTAAATATGCTCTTGTCCTAAAGCATTTTTAATCTTGAAGTGATTACTTCTTTCACCAGACCATTGACCCAGAGGTTTCATAATAGGTGATTAGTAGATGATTTTGCAACAAAGATTATTTTTTTTCCTCCCTCCAAGTCAGCAGGTATTATTTCCATTTATTCACATTTCTTCCTGGAAAGAAGTGAGGTTTGAAGTTTCACACTGAGAAAACCTTTTATATCCAAAAATTGATTTGTCCAAGTACTAAGCGTGTACTTTAAAGCTAAGCTTATGTGCACTTTGTCAAATACAGCTAAGAGCAAAGTTAGAACCAAACACTGAAAATCAAACCCAATATCCCATTGTGATCAGTCTTACCTTTAGACCTTACAAGTCAAAAACCTTTTTAAAGATTTTAAGACCTTAAAAGAAAATTAAAAAAAAAAAACACAAAAAAACAAAACAAAAAAAAAACACCTTTGAAACCATTGACAACAACCTTAGACAACAGCCCTGACACCTGAGGTATCCCAAGCAACCTTAAGTCAATGCTGCTTCACTTCCACCGAAGCATACATTTCTTTACAGTGCAGTTATTTCCAAGTGAGCTCTAAAGATCTAATGCCTTCTGCGGACTGCTGCATCAGGCTTGCATAAAACTGTTTTTTACTTCCAGAAAGTAGCTGCGGGTCTCCAGAAGCTCACGCCTGCTATGAAGCATGGCTGAAGCTTTGCATCCAGGAGGACGATGCAAAAAGCCTAGGGAAATGGCCCACCCAGTACCATAGCTGGTTTATGCTGAAGAACCTTCTTGCCACTGATTTATTCCAGGTCTCTGCCCTGGAATAGGAAGGGGAAAATTGAGCTCAGTTCTAAAGCATTTGTGTTTCTGTTGCAGAAACATTGTTATTTCTGTTTTCTCATAATGAAAAATGACCCCCCCCCCCCCCCCCATTGAGTATTTCCCTCAAAGTTGGGCATCTACATCAAATGCTCTGAACATTTCTTCTCAAATAACAGATAATCAAGAAAGGCTAGAATAAAAAAATAAAAAAATAAAAAATCAATTCCAAACCAATTACACATGTTTAAGAAACATCCTGTCTACTCCGTACTGGAAACTAACTGGACGCAGAAAGACCTGTCTCCCAAGGCCTCCTTTCAAGAGTTCATGCCTCCGCTCTTCTTTCAGTAACCGCTCACATGCTTCTGCCAAGCTACATGCATTCTGTCAGAAGAAATCAAGTCAAATGGACTCCACTTGTCAAACAGAGGCATGTAAGCACTAGAGGGAAAGAACAGACATGATGCTGAGCAGGCTAAATTAAATCTCATGCTAAAAATTGGATGGCTTACTTTTCAAATTTGAATACAACCACAGAGAATTAAACATAAGTTTACAATACAACATAAGCCAAACACCAAACCTTGCTGGTGTTGAACTTGCATGAGTCACTTGAACTTGAAATCATACACAGGGGCAACATTTTTCATACCTAACAATAGTAACAAAACATGAATGCTTCCTTCTTTCCCCTCCTGTGGAAATACTACAATGAATCCCAGCAATGAAATTACATCAGGTATTGTTCTCATACCTTTTCTAATCAAGTGCATCTCAGTTTAATGGATTCTAGCTGAAAATCTGATCAAACCTTACAGCTGAAGAAAACTGCCACCTACTGCTATTTTTCCTTACCATGCAACATTTTCTTCGTGTCGCTTCAATGCACATGAAAAATACAAGACAAGTAATCCCCCTTTCCAGTAATGTGGGCCGATATTTTCATTAAACTTTCAGAACTCAGACAGGGAAAAGACAACCAGGAAGTTCATTTTAAGGTCAGTACACACAAGCTATTCCACAATGCACAGAGCAGAATAGGAGAGAAATCTAATGTGCACACTGAAACACGGATTAATTCTCCTAAATTGGACATAGCTAAAATTCACTCTATAGTTATAGAAGACAGTGTTTGTTGCAAGAAAGGTCTCATGGCCAATAGCTTCTTAAATAATTCTTGGATCTTTAGAACTGTATCATCATTCCTTTCAGACCTTAACCCCAATGATTTAACTAGCCTCCCCGGCAGACAAACTTTGCCCATCTTTAAGAGTTGCGAAGGCTAGCGGTGCAGACCTTCTCATAGGTAACAAATCCCAACCTTCTTTTATTTTGTATACGCTGAGGTCCTGAGCGAAGAGATTAAAACCACAATGTTTGGCCTCAACAACAGCTCAGGAGTACTGACAGCTTTAGCAGAAGGTGGCTGTGATTATCCATGCCCTGCTGTAGGGACAGCTCAACTGCTGGTAGCTGCTGCTGAAATATTACTACACATTCAGTTCAGCTGACAAGGGTGAAAAGAAGCATCCTAAATGACTAAAATGAGCTTGAATCGCTGCTGCTATAACAATGTTTAATTCCTATTTCTGAATCGGAATTCTCATTTTGCTTACAAGCAGGTACATTTTCAGGTTTTCATTGACTAAGCAAGCTGACACATGTCACACCAAGTCACCTTCCCTTCAGTGCTGTGGCCAGCTCCAACAGCTCTACCTCCAGTCCTCACCCCCTGCTTTTTAAGCTTTGGAATCCTGTGTCTATACAGGAGACTAAGCTTTCATGGAAGAAGTTGAATATCTGTATAGAAAACCATTAATTCACGAACCCTGAAGAACTTGGAGAATGAAGATGGCAAATACCCAGATGCGGAATAGCTTAGAGCTTCCATTATTTCAGGCTGCCTGCTAACAAACCACTGCTCAGTAGTACACCTAGTCAAGAACAGCCCCTAGAAACTGCATCTCAGGAGTCAAGTCCAGAGGATTAAACCTCAGCAACAGACCCACATGCTTCAACCTTAAGACACTTGAAATTCTGAATGAAATTTCCAAAAGCATTACCACCACTCCACCTCTGATATCACTGCCGTCTAAATAAAGGGACCACAAAGCACTCAAGAAGCTCACTCTGTCACATGGCACTGCCATCAGCTCCACATACGCCTCCATCCTCAACCACGAAACGTGCTAAAACTTGTCCAAAATTGGACTCAATAGGATTCACAAGCATAAAGTTTTTCCTGTTTTAAGTTGGTGTACTCACAGCAGTCACCACATACACAGAAAGCCTAGTTTCGAACTATGTTTTTAATCTAGCCAATCCAGTCATCCCTCACTACCCTTCAGCAAATAAATAACATCTGGAACACTTAGTTTAGGACTTAGCTCTTCCTGCTAGCAAGTATCTAAACTCACAGGAATGAACTCTTTTCCTATAACAACAACAAAGTTCCTTCTGTGAACCATTTCACTTGCATTTTACAAACAAAGTCACTGTGGCAAAGCATCCCTCTGCTTGGCTCTTCTTCAGCATACAGATTAAAATAAACTACCAGAAGAACAAAAAGAGGGATGCATTTATGTTTGCTTACTTTTCTCCTCAGGGGAAAAAAACATTTTATGAGATTAGGAGCAGTTCAGTAAACAAAGGAAGCGAGGCAGCTGCTTCAAGCTCATAGTGAAGAAAGGGAAGGAATAAGTAAAGGAAAAAAAGGACAGACTCCTGAGTGATTTTTTCAGATCAATCCTTGAGCTTTCTACTTCCAGGTCCAGGAGTCTGAGTGACATTAGTCATCTTAAGAAGCAATAGTTTGAGTAAAGCTAAAGGGAAAATTCCTTACACTCAGACAATATAAAATGTTTGCAATAAATGAAATGCTCTTTGATTACCCCATGCCCTCTCCCCACCCCCCAATACAGCAGAAACAAAGTGTTATGTTTCTCCCACCCCAGCCCCCCAAGAAATCGAGGGACTGTCCATTGAATAACTTCCTGAAATCTGCAAGTCAAATGACAATGCCCAACTCCGCAGGACCTAATCCCAGCACTGTTAAAGAGAAATTGCATGCCCAGAGCTAAGAAGGATCCAGGTCTGAAGATGAGCAGATATGACTGATAGCTGATTTATAAAGGACACTGCTGGTACGCGGAACATGCCTGAAGACTGTCAACTGCTGGAATGTTCCACATTTGTCCTGTGACATGACATTTTTTAACTCCTGAAGCTCACTCTTTAACCATTAAGAGATTAAAAACTCACACCCCTTGCAGTCATTAGTGTTAGGAAAGTGTTGCAAATATGCTCATAGACACTCCGGAGTTCAACTGTCATGAACACATGAAGATGCTGTAGCTTTTCTGTCTGCTTAGACCTTAAGCAATCTTTTGAGTTCTAGGTACATTTTCTTGCATTTATCTCAAAGAAATGTTAGCCAGACATAGTCCTTATGATTGGACACCTAATTGCAGTTTCGGGTCTCAGTGCTCTTAAGTATTTTGTTACTGGTCAGCAGAAAGATGCAGGTAGTACAAAAAGGATCGAATAAATACACTAGTGACAAATACAGACCTTGGACCGTAACGCTGGCAGTTGAGCCAGTGATGGAAGCCATGAACACAGCTGCTTGCTGCTCTCCAGGGGTTGGGTTAGTCTTTAATAGATTTGTCAGCTGTAAATTATGATTTCCAATTTTAAATCTTGGAAATCATTATGACATATCATAACCTCCTTGCTATATCACAAGTGGGTATTTACACAGGCACACATCAGAGCAATTAATTCTGTTCTGAACTAAGACTGACTATTAAGCTCCCATAGCATTATGACTCCTAAGGCCTTCTGAGTACTTTTTGCATAGTTTTTAATCTCTGTGAAATGGTGACAATTTTAAGATGGGCATCCTGGCAAGAAAGCTACAAGCTATTTTCTCATGTGCACATCATCTCCACCTAGCTTTCACTTAAGCCCTCTTCGCAAGGAGAGTAGTCACACTAGTCAAAGATTAAAGTTCCTTTTAAGCTACAGATTTAGACACTCAAGATTCCCCAGCCCGGCAATCAATAGGACTTGACAGCTATTACTGACGTGTCCAATAAGTTTACTCCTGAATTCAGTCTATGAAGTTAACATTAAGAAGCAGTAACAAGTATTTTTAATTCCTTCAATTAAAAGCCCAGACTTCTGTACCTTGTTAGGTACCTCGTATCTTTCAACCAAAATCTGTTTGGAGTAGTACAGGCCCTGCATTCAGATTACAATTAAACTGAGAGCAACATGGAGAGCTTGTTAGTTGGTCATCAGCAAATCCAGCAGGTAATCCAATCAGACATTTTTGTATGCTTGGAATTGAACCACCACTCAAACACTTTAGTTACATCAAGGTCTCAAGAGGAACTTTCCTCTGTGCAAACTCAAGGTGTTTATGCATGAGCAACTGAAGCATTCTCTTGGGGGTGAACTACTCTGATCACATTTGCATGTAACTAATGGACAAATCACATCACTCTCTAATAGCGCTCTAAACCAGTTGTGGGTCACCAAGGAACTAAGACTGAACAACAGGCAAAACCCTGCTCGTAGCTAAATGAGTCTGCTGTTTTGACCAAGTACTTCTGCAAAAACTGTTTCATCATTTGGCCTAATTACAAGACCCGGGGAAAACCAGTGATCATGTCTGGGATTTCCCACTGTGTTTATATGGACTCGATCACTGAAAAACTACAACTCATCGACTTCAGAAGTATTCATTAAGATGAAATATTTGGACAGATTCCACTGGTAGGTTTCCTGCATCAAACTGGTCAATGCAAACTAGGCCAATGCAGGGCACAGCCCACCCAGTGAAGCTAAAGCAGCAGAGGACTTTTCTCCCACAGGAGGCAAAACGCTGGGCCGCAGGATCTACATCTGCAGTGGTGAGATGTAAACCAGATCTCCAGTGGCACATAGTGCTTTCCTGGTCAAGTCAGAGCTATTCATTGCTTGCCATTTATTGCTAATATGCACATGTACGTTATTTCATCAAACAAACCTCTGGAAACCACTAGTCAAACGTAACAGATATTTTACTTGCACATACCCTTGCC
The DNA here is from genome assembly GCA_011076525.1 of Nettapus auritus. NCBI lineage: Eukaryota > Metazoa > Chordata > Aves > Anseriformes > Anatidae > Nettapus > Nettapus auritus. The sequence continues at coordinate 66,377,382 of CM021768.1, forward strand.
AGTCATTTCTTAAGGAAGCCTAATATTGATCAGGTTCTAATCAGCAACTAATACGTACCTTCACAGCCACATGCACACATCCCTCCGTATCTATGGGTACATTAACAAGCACATATTTCACAACGAAGTCCTCCTGAAGTGGTCTTGCACAAAACTATTCACGCTCTTTCCTGAACCTAAAGGTAGTATTTCCCAATGAGCACCCAGAAGTACACACACCAAACATTGCACTTTTCTCTACAGACATTCTGGAGATGCAGACTTGCCAATATCAAACGCAAGGCAGATCACACCACGCTTTGAACATCTTGTTCTCATGTGACAGATGCTGTCAATTTGAACAAACATCACCCCTGCTAGTATTTTGTTATCGGTTTCAGACTGCTTTGTCACATTTTTCATTATCAACAAGAAGAGCACAATTAAGACTGCATAACAATCAAGGTAGGATGAAGCTCAAGGTTAGCTCATCTAAAGTTGGCTGCATACATGTAAACAAAGCTGCTTAGCTCCTATTGGAAGCATCGGCGACCTCTGCTTAGCTCCTGCTGGAGGCACCAGAGACCTAGCAAAGGAACAGTAGCCAACAGCCACAGCTGACCAACACAAAATGCCTCTTTCCCAACAAAAACGATTGAAGACCCTATTACTTGCCTAAATATAGGTGCACAGAACCATTTCAAGTGCTACCAGGCATGCCAGCTGGCCTGCAGCTGCTCCTTCGCAGCCATGTGGTTGTGGGCGACTGCCAGGTTCCATAACCACCAATTCCTACATCTGTTATTATCCTGAGAGACTGCCCCAGAAACAGAGGCCAAGCAAAGCAGGCCATGTTAATTTCTTGCAGACCAGTTATCATCAAGCCAATACTGAGCTGACTTTAGGAAAGAAGTTTCTCTGGTGTAATAAATCATTCCAGATCTCATTCTGGACAGTGATAGCTGTTGAAATGAAATTTCATTCTACCATGAGTACTCCTACCTCCTTCATTGCCACTCATGCTCACCTGCTGGTCTGCAGAACACTTACCTCCACAGCAGCCCTGCCACATCGCCTAGTGGGAGCACAGGCTCCACAAAGCAGACTTGCCTGGGACAAACTCTACTAAAACCCAGAGGCTGCTCAGGAGACCTGACGCCTGCTAGCTTCCACTTGCAAAGCGTGGCCTCAGACAGGTCTGAAGAGCATTCGCCAAATTGAGACAAGGCTCTGCACGCCCAGCCGTGCCATGCACAATCGCAGCTGGCAAACCAGGTCCCACTGAACCACAAGGGCCACGGGGCAGGCACAGCTAGAAACCTCTCACTACCCCCCAAGCTGCCCCCTGACTGCAGCCACTGAGCACTGTGCACCCAAAGCCTGCTGGAGGATATCCCTCTGACCCATCAGCTCTGTTCAGGCTGCCTTAAGCACTGCAATCAAGCTTCTGGAGCGAGACCACCAATTCTTCTGGGTTTCGCCACCAGAGACAGGCTCAGAGGGGCACAGGCATACACTCAACTGAAGAGCTACATGCTAAACCCTGTCTCTTAAATGGAGAAGTTTAATTGCAGTACTTGCAATCTGCTGTGATGGATGGTTATAGCAATCACCCAAGCACAGGACAAAAAGTACACTAAGCAAATTGTTGAACTAGAACAAATCTTTCAAGTCATGCTTCCAAGAAGCTATTTACCATGAGAGGTTAGGGCACAGAACAGCAAGCAAGCTCACGTGCAATGCTGACAGTTAAGACACAGGGGATAACACGAGCTAACTGGGAAACTTACATTAAAAACATTGACTATTTATTTGCCAACTTCTTTATACTTGTATCAGGTATAATCTACACGGTGGAAGAACTGTACAATTCCAAACTAATAAACCTTTTTGTGCTGTTTCCTCAGATAAAAATAGAGTTCAGCAGTACCTCGTTTGAAATACCAGCCAAAAAGGCAAGCTCTTCCTCTGCTCCTGCTGCCCACACACAAAGGGACACTGCTGCAGTAAACTGCAATCCAGGAGCCCCTAAAACAAGGCAAATAACCCTCCCATTCAATACACTGCACCGGGGGTAAAATCCTCTCGTGAGCCTTTAGACCAGACTTCTCCAAAGCACTGAGAGGTCACCTAGAAGGAACACTACAGAGGTACTACCCTCATCCTGAAGTTGAAGAACTTCATTTTCTGAACCATATTCTCTCCAGAACACTAGAAAGTGTTCATTAGATAGTGCCTGCAGCACTATCTTCACCCCAAAAATCAGACGGGGAACTTAAGGCACATGCTGCGTCTTGCTATACACAGGAAGGGAGGTTGCTTGTCTGCTGGTAGTTGAGACGTGTCAGTTCACGTGCATATATGTGGGGGTGGGAGAACCGATGGCTGTTCGTTTCCTAAGCCAAGCACTTTTCAGGTGAGCAGTAAGCAGCAGCAGGCAATTAAGCTCCAGCTCTTTGTCCACCACCATGTGGAACAGTAAGCCCCTCGGGGGTTACTATTACACAGAAAACAAAACATCCCAGTTTCCTGAACCCCTGCCCCAGCCCTGGGTACTGCTCAGTGGAGAAGAGGCGCACAAGCTGCCAGAAGGTACCTGCAACACCCCGGAGACATTTAAAAATCACTAGTCAAACAGCATCACTGCACAGTCACCTACCTCACATGCAGAAGAGGCACCCTTATCTGGCAACACGCAGCCTAGGAGCTCAGCAAGAAACTTTGCCATATATGAGCAGGGAGGAAGGGGTCTTCCTTGTCACCGTGCCAGGCAAATATCCTTCAGCAAGAGAGGAGCTCAGCAGAAAAATTCTTCCTCACTGCCAAGCCAGGGCCGCTCTTTTCTGGGCTTGTTATCCAGGCCATCCACCAGCATATTCCCGCTCTGTCATTTCAATAAGGCTGCGCAGGTTCCCTGCGTAGTAGCTTACCAAAATAAACAAAACAAGTAAGGCACCAGCTCAGTGCCCGGGCTTTTCAATGTTTGCTTCTCCCCTCTCCCCGCTGAATGTCACTATTATCATAGAAAAGGAAAGGGGCCCCACAGAGGGGTGGTAAGAGGGACAACACTGCAGCACTGCTGGCAAACAGATGAGCACTGGCAAATTACCTCGAGGATTTGTCCTGTGCACGGCGCATACACCTCCTTCCTGTACATACGCACAAAACACTCCCTGACAGGATCCTTTTCTGTTTACGCTCAGGAATACCTGACTACTTCAAAATCAAACGACAAAAGAAGAAAGTAAACCTGTTTCCAGCCCTGACTACTAACGAGTAACATCCTCTGTAGATCGTCTTTTTGTCAGCAAGAAAGGAACTTGCCCAGAGCCTCCGTGCCCCTCCTGACGTGGTGACGAGGGCTTGGGGCTAAGGCTCCACACCTCAGTTTGTCAGTGTAGGATGCACTGCATGTTCAGTTTCATGCACTGTGCAGTTGCACAAAAAAAAACAATCTTGCCTGAAGTTTATGGAAATTTATCAACCCAGTGAAATACAACTGATTTGGCATCAGGACTGAGTATCTTAAGTCCAAGCCTCAACGGTTGCTGTGCTAGACTTATTTTTCTGCTCTGCTACAAGTGAGAGCAGGCCACAGACAGTCCAAGAAAAAAATGTCTCTGTGCACCACTGTTCTCAAAGCTGCCCAGGCTTACTGCGAGCACAGGCACAGGAAGTTCCTCATGCCACTTACGTGTTTAGGTTATGTATCAAAACCCTAATCCTCAGTGAAAAGTCCGAAAAAAAATAAATTCAGAGGAATTCAATTTCTCTCCTCCAGGAAGAACTGGCTTGACTGCTTGGCAGCAGCTGAAGTAACACGTGGTACAGTTTAAGCACCTCAATTAGCCCTAAAAGTCAAGCAAATGTTATTACAGCCATTATGGCTCCTGGCTCTATCAGCAATCTCACAACATCTTGCATTTTCAAGCAGTTCTAAAGCATCCAATCCACTTCTCCTCTCAAGGACGTTTTATTTGCTCACCGTACTGCAAGTACTGTGCAGTTATCACACAGGTCGAACCACAAGTGGAGTTGGATGCAGTCAGTGGCAAGGAAGGAGCAGAACATTAGCACTAACACATCCTGTTTGCAGAAGGCAGCTGAACTGGCCAGTCACCCAATGCAAGTCTCTTGTACAATCAAGTCAAAAAATAAACCCCTGCTTTGCACATACTAGTTTAGAGAGAGCAAGAGTAGCAGTCCAGACAATAAACAGCATGCACAACTAATATTCTCCCGTTGCTGTCAGCATCCACACAAGTGGCAGCAGAATTTAACTGCTTTAACGCACTAAAAATCCTGTACAGTGCTTCCCTTATCATTCTAATACTTCTTAATACAACACCTAGTTCCTACCTGTAGAGGGCTTGGAAGCCCCAATTAGTCCAACAGGTTTTAAACTACCTACCACAGCAACTGACAAGACGTGCTAACATAGCACTGGGATGGAGACAACAACAGTTTACCCAAAGTCAAGCATTTTAACTTGCAAGCAGACCATGAACACACACTGCATCTTCAAGGGAGACCATTTCACATCTGAGACTTGAGAACATTGTTCCGTACTTGCAAACCAAAACCAGGGGCAAACGTCCTGTCTTCCTCTGACAAATGGGGAACCAAACACTTAATAGAAGCATTCAAAGTTTTTCTCCCAATCAGAAGCACCTATGGCACAAAGTTTCTATTACAGAATACAAGGCATTACAATCTTCTTTTCCTACCCATGAAAAACTGGAAACCCCAACATTTTCAGACACTCTGCTTTAGGTTAGTTGCCCTCCTGCCTTCAGACTGGATTTCAGTGGAGACTGAAGGGCTTCTGCTGCACTGGAACACTAGCAGGGAACTCAAACATGCAAAGATTTACCTGTATAAATAAAAATGAGGAAAGAGAGCAAGCAGAAAACCTTCAAACCCCATCCTTTACCAATTTCATAAGCCAGTTGGATGGAGATCAGACTGTCCTTTTTAAGCCTTTCTTAATTCTGGCCAGGTGACAAGGGGATCAATATATTCCCATGCACTCAGGAAGAAGGACTTGTTCTTTTGTCACCTCAGCTGATGCCAAGGGTATTTACAATAGTTACTCTGTTGCCCTACTCCCTTTCATAATCAGACATTTCAGAGAATGCCAAATATTTTCAGTTCCACGTCTGAAACACAACCCTCTGTCAACGCCTCTCTTAATAACCAGGCACAGGGGTTATGTGGGACAAACATCTCACTTCTGTGTCACCACTATCATCAGGTGACAATCAAACCAAAGGCTTACTGCACTGCTTATTCTGCATCAGAACATAAGTGACATGCTCCTCGGCTCCCATCACGGTGACAGGAAGGCTCCTGTAAGCCTAATGACAGGGAGAGACGTGCTTCCAGTGCCTCCTCCATCCCAAGCAGACCGGAGGGGCCTGCCAGAAGCACCCCCAGCCACAAACAAGGCACTACACCTGGTGGTATTGGCCAGCAGACTCCATCCACAGAAGTCCTTGTCAGTTCTCCTCCCTTTGGCTGGCAGGAGGGTTTCTCTCTGGCTGGGATTTGCAGAGCCTCCATTCAAGCAAGTAAGGCCATCCCATGAGGCTACAATAAGCAAGGACAAGTCCTCTCAAGGGAGAACAGACAACCAGATGGATTAATAAATTAGCAACTCGTCACAAATCCCTCTGCACATTACTGAAGGCCAAAAAAACAATTGAAAAAGCTGTTCCATGAAATGCTGTGCTGATCCCTTTCACTTTGACTTCATGATGGCTAGATATGTTCTCAAAATTGACACAAAGCTGACAACATGGAAAACAAACAACCAAAAAAAAAACTCTCCAACCCTGCTGTGAACCACATCACTAAGTATCAAATTCCTCCAAATTCAGCCATCCTGACCCAAGGTCAAGTCAGGGCAAGAACAATGCTCGATACTCAAAGGGCAGGTGATAAATAATCCAAGGCATCACTGAAATTCTGTTCTGAGTTGTCACTGAATCTTTTGCAACATAAGAGCACAAAAAGGAAGAATGAACCTGCAAAGGTCCTTAAGGCACCTTAACAAGACCTTTCCATATTTATTCAAGAAAAGCAAATAGTCTTTGTAGACTAGGGGTGTTTTTATGCTAATTTAAATTAGCTATACCATTGCAAGCGCACATGTTTTGCGAAGGGAACAACAAGCTTAGACCTACCCCAGCCCCACTGCTACCTACTTCACAGCCTGAACATTCCATGTGTTCCTGTATTTTCAAATCAATCGCTGCTTCACTAACAAACCCAAGGGAGTTGTGTCCTTTCATCCACTGGAAAAGGAATTTATTTAATATTTGAGCCAGTTTTACACAGGCATACTCCTGGCTAGAATGCAATGAGTACACAAGGAGGTACTCTGGAGGTTTCACTCCTGTGCCCAGCTCAGGTGCGGGAGGGACACTACGCACTGTGTTCTGAGCCAGTCAAATTCCACGCTCCACACATTTAATGTCATGTCTGACAACAAGCCCTGGGGGATTATCTGAGGCCTAGGATGATCTACACTATTTTAAGACATAATTCATAAATATTAAATAATGCAAGTAAAACCTTGTCTGCTGATAAATACTTCATGCTTTTTTTATAGCTGTTAATTCCTCACCAACTGCATGAGTCACTCCTTTAGAAGCTACCACAAATTTTGAAGTGGATGTCCCTTTGAAACAGTTTGCAACACAAGTGGCAAGCTCAACACCTGCTGTAAACACCTTTCCTTTTTTCCCCTGCCCCGCTAGAAAAGTAACTTTTTAAGTCAGGTTTGCAATACATTATAAGCAAAGTTTGCAACAGGCAAAGCTGAAAGGTGTTCCTGAAAGCAAAGTTCTTGCAAATATATTATGCTAGACAGAAGTTATGCAATGTACTGAACATACAATAACTTTGGTAGTCTCTAAAGGAAAAAAAGTCATTTGACTTTCACCTACATAAAAACCAAGAGCAACACAATGCAGAAAACATACCAACTGGGTTTTGGATATTTTGATGGTTGTCTTTGGAGTCTTCTTGCAAGGCAGACATCATTGGAGTCCATCTTTACATGCTCCTAGGATACACTTTGTAAGGCCTGCAAGGAAGAGGTCAATAGTTACACTGTGACTGATTATAATATTTGGCACATGAAATTAGTAAACACAGGGCAAACATAACTCTGCTAAACTTCCATGAGGCAAAGCTTATGCAGAGGACTGCTTAGGCCCATTATGATCAATAAACATCAACACCTGACACTGCCTGCACAAATGAGGATCAAAGGCACTTAAAATCTCACATGGCCTGGACACAGTCCCACATTGCAAGGCAAGTTTGCCATAACAAGATGTCTGACGGCAAGTCAGGCGCCCTCGGGCAAAGACCCCCCCACACCATCTGCTGCTTCTTCAGGGCTCAGCTCAGCAGCCAAGCAGGTGGCCACCTCTAGGCTCCCCATGCTGCAGCTACCAAGCCCCTCTCAGGGAAAATACCACATGCTGTCCCTCCAAGCCTTGCTCCCCAAAACCCCAGCTCTTACCTCCAGGTGTCCGTTAGGGCACAAAGACAGCAGGGCTGCTCCAGGCCTCCTCAATGCAAGCTGCCGCTGCTCGTGCAGGGCCCCTGCCTCCCCTCACAGATACTGGCAGGAGCTACAGCAGCACGGGGTATGGCATTTGCTCTAGGCATCACTCACAGCTTGAAAACACCTTTTCTTCAGGACACAGAAAAGACTTATTGACTTGCTCTGGCCACACAGCTCAGCATCATGCATCTTCTTTCTTCCTTCTCCACCAGGTGAGCTGCTGCAAAGCAAGTAGGACAGCATGAGCCCCAGGAAGTGCCAGCTCCTGCACCTGAAGGGCAGAGGGACACCCACCCAGGGAAGATCAGTATGGCACCATGCAGCCAGTGGTGGACCCACAGCCCCTACCATTACCCTTCTCCCTACCCCTACCCCAACTCCCCTACCCACCATCAAAACCTGCGACAATCAGCTTTTCCCATTAAGGGGACACACAGCTCCTCTGGTGCAGGGAGACACAGCCTCTCACCCTGACAGGAGGTGACAGGAGGGTCCCTGTGTTCCTTGTCAGTCCCCCGCTCCTCCTCCATGATAATGTTTTTTATTCATGAAAATGACACTGTTACCATTATCCCAAATGTCAGTTTGTATAATCTAAAGTTCTGTCAGAATTTCCCTGAAAAATCCCCCCCCAGTTACCTCAGCTTTTTCCTCCAAAAAAGCTCACTTTGTCATTTCTGAGTTTCTGCAGGTTTTCCCCAAAATATGTCCAATTACCCACTACAGTTAACTACCCCCCAAAGTGCTCATTTTATCCCTTGTTACCTAATATTTCCCCTTTAAGTGTGCTCATTTTTGTCCCATCTAAGGTCCCAAATTTCCAACTGCTAAAATGCACTTTGTATCATCTAGTTACTTCAGGTTTTCCCTCCAAAATACCTTTTGTCACCAAAAGTTACCATAGATTTTCCCCTAGAAGATGATTATTTTGTCCCCTCGGGATTACCTCAATTTTTCTGTCCAAGAATCTTCATTTTGTTCCTTTTCTTAACTCAGATTTCCCTCCCTCCCAAATCACACAACTTTCTCTCAAAACATCATTTTATATCCTCTAATGTTAGATCAGCTTTTCCCCCTAAAATGCTCATTTTATCCGCTCTGAGTTATCTATTTTTTTCCTCAAAGTAACAGTTTGTATACTCTAAAGTTATGTCAGCCTTTCCCTGAAAAAAAGGTTATTTTTTTTTCTCCTCTGTTACCTCATCTTTGTCTTCCAAAAAAGCTCACTTATTCCTTTCTGAGTTTCCACAGATTTTCCCTGAGATATGTCAATTTACCCTCCATAGTTAATTCACCACCCCCCCCAATTACTATAAATTTTCCCTCAAAAATGCTCAGTTTTCCTGTGTAAGTTACATCAGGTTGTTCCCCAAAAGTGCCACTTAATATCCTCTAAAGTTACATGAATGTTTCTGTCAAAAAAATGTTCAACTTGTCTCCTATTTGTTAACTGAGGTTTTCCTTCAGGAAAAGCTCATTTTGTCTGCTGTAAGTTTCCTCATGTAATTTTCCCTCTGTTACCTCAGATTTCCCCCTTCCCACTTCTCCCTCCATTTCTACCCAGAATGTCTTTTGTAATTTTATATCCTCTAGAGTTATGACAATTTCTGGGCAAAAGAGTCCTGTTTTTCCTTCTAAGTTACCTCATATTTCCACCCTGACCACCACTCCCCCCCCCCCCCCCAAAAAAAAAAGAAAAAAAAAAAAAAAAAAAACATTAATTTTGTCCCCTCAAGGTTACCTCAGTCATCATTTTGTATCACTGAGAGCTGCCTCAGCCTTTCTCCTCCAAACTCAGGCTATATTCTCCACAGCTACCTCGGCTCTTCCCTGAGACAATGCCCTTTGTGCCCCCCAAGCCACACCAGCTTCTCTCTCAGAGAAAAAGCTTAGTTTTTTTTTTTTGTTTGTTTTTTGTTTGTTTGTTTGTTTCTCCTCAGCGCCAGCCCGCGTTTGCCCCCAGCCCCTCCCGCCTCGCCTGGCGCTGTGAGGGGCCGGGGGCAGCCGCCAGGAGCTCGTTTGCTGCCGTTGCCGCTTTACCCCGTTCTCTGTAGAGCACCCTCTGAACAGTGCCTGGCTCAGCAGAACACCTTTTTAAATCTTCCAGCCTGCGGAAGAAGGTCTGCAGAGCTGCGTGAAGCTGCAGCAGGACCAGACTTGCACAAAGTGGGAATACCGGGCACCTTGCAAGGAGGGAAGAACACAGACTGCGTGCTATGCTGCTCGTAAGAACCATACACTGCCTTGAAGAGCTTTAAAGGACAATACCAGCTTCTGCTCAAAAGCCTGCAATGCCATCAGGCCTGTCTCAGAAGCTGAGCAGGAAGATATGCTCAGGACAGAGGGAGGCAGGGGACAGGGGACTCCCCCTCAGTTGATGGCACAGGTACATCCTAAAACTCAGAATCCTGTTTAATACATGAAAGCGGGAGAGCTTGGCACAAAGGAAGAGACCGAAAGAAAAAAAAAAAAAAAAAAAAAAGTCAAGATCAGTTAGTTAGTTAAAGGCATCTGTCACTCTTTTGCCTATCTGGGGAAAAGTAACATTGACAAGGGAGAGAAATTGTGGAAAAATATTAAGAAGAGCAAAGATAGCAACAGAAAGCAGACTGATACTACAAAATGATATATTATTATAGGAATCTCACCGAAATACCTTTAAATACAAATCTGGAAGAGAACACTATGGCATGGTGAGTCCAATGCTCTGACCACAGTAAGTCCCCAAACTGCTTGGTGCAAGCTGATCCATGACATAGTTATGCCACAGACACTTATTCTTAAACAAAAGGGAGATCTACTGTCTGCCCAGATCTCAGCTGTGCAGACACCGAGTGTAGTGTCAGAACAGTATATAATGCTGTCAGTTAATGTTTCCACCTGGTCATAAGAAGAATCCTAGGAGGCAACAGTTGCTTAATACAATATGTAATTTGAAAGCAATACAGCAAGATTCCTTCACAGCCTTCTCTACCAGTTCTGAAGGCACTTAGGTTCAGATTTCCATTTCTTCCCATATGGAAAAAAAAAATTCCTATTGTTATGAGAGGGCTTTATTCCTAGAATACACAGTTACCAGTAGTATTCCAGAAATGACTACAGTCCTACAATTTATATGCCAGAACTGGATATGGTTCCTGGGAGCAGAAAATGTTTTCCTGTGCTGATGCAAATCCTGGCCAAGCCACAACAGGAGACTGCTGTGTAAATTAATGATGAACATCTCTAAAAACCACAAGCATGGACTTTACTAATCCCACAGTTCTGATGCACACAAATACACTGTCCTCACACTGATAATTTGTGACTCATGCTCATATGTAAACATTCAGAAAGAAAAATGCTCTAGGACCTGGCAAAGAGACTTTTTAATACTGTCTGTGGAGACTGGGTCGGTAACGCTGGCCTGTAATGACTGATGTATGGCAGATGGCAGCACCCTTGGGACACCATGCAACTTGGGCATGACACCATGTGAGATCCAGGAAGCTGCAAGCAAGGAAAACATGCATTTGATAAAACACAAAACCACTTGCTATGCTGAGTGTTATGCATTAATGCAAATAGACAGTTAAGCACCACAGAAACAACGGCTCGCTTCCCCTGAGTGCCTAATGGGACAGGGAAAGAGGAAAGGAAGAGTAAAAAAAA